>VZRF01010608.1:0-216007 GCA_013396875.1 Vireo altiloquus | reverse complement strand
CACAAACAAACTCAGCTCTGTCAGTTTCCTCTCATAAGCCAGGTCTCCATGGCCGTCCAGCCCCCTGCTCTGTTATCTCCTGCTTTGTAGACATCACTCTCCCAGACAGGTGTCAAGGGTCCCACTCATCTGCCCACCCTCAGTGTCATGGTGTGTCTGAAGGGTCTGTGGCTGTCCAGGTGTCAGCCCCACCCTCAGTGTCATGGTGTGTCTGATGGGTCTGTGGCTGTCCAGGTGCCAGCCCCATCTCTCTTGCCCTCTTCTTGTCTGTGGGTGTGCTGGGGATACATGGCCACGAGGCATTCCCCTTGGGCTTGGGGCATGTCTAACACACAAGGTATGTCATGATCTGAATGGAAAACCTCAGAAATCCTTGGAGCACACAAAATTCAGTTTCCTCTGGGACAGTGCAGAGAGGGTGGGAAAGGAGGTGCTGGATTAGTTTCTCTCTAATGAAAGAAAACATTTGACAGTGCATAAGGCCTATAGTATAATTCTTCCTCAGTGTACTGTGATTCCTAATGCCTCCAGTCCTCTGGCCAATGAAGAACTGAGGAGATAAAAGCAAAATTCTTTTTGTGAGAGACTAAANAGACAGGTGTCAAGGGTCCCACTCATCTGCCCACCCTCAGTGTCATGGTGTGTCTGAAGGGTCTGTGGCTGTCCAGGTGTCAGCCCCACCCTCAGTGTCATGGTGTGTCTGATGGGTCTGTGGCTGTCCAGGTGTCAGCCCCATCTCTCTTGCCCTCTTCTGCTTGTCTGTGGGTATGCTGGGGATACATGGCCACGAGGCATTCCCCTTGGGCTTGGGGCATGTCTAACACACAAGGTATGTCATGATCCAAATGGAAAACCTCAGAAATCCTTGGAGCACACAAAATTCAGTTTCCTCTGGGACAGTGCAGAGAGGGTGGGAAAGGAGGTGCTGGATTAGTTTCTCTCTAATGAAAGAAAACATTTGACAGTGCATAAGGCCTGTAGTATAATTCTTCCTCAGAGTACTGTGATTCCTAATGCCTCCTGTCCTCTGGCCAATGAAGAATTGAGGAGATAAAAGAAAAATTCTTTTTGTGAGAGACTAAAAGCAATGTGGTCTGCTCCTGTGGCACTTTAAGATTCTTACTTTAAGTTCAACTTAGCCTTAGAGCCATTTATTCAAACTTCTGCTTTTCATTTCTGAAAGAAATTTTTTAGTATTTGTATTTCTAGAGAAAAGAACTAGAGATGCATACACTGCAGTTCTGAAAGCCAGAAATCACCAGACAAGTAAAAGCAACTACGTGGATCAAAATCTAAGCAGCTTATTTTTAGCATAAAATAGGGATAGTATTTTTAGACTCAGCTGTTCCTTAAAGCTTAGAGCTTTACCCACACTGAGTAAAACTTAAACCATCAGGGTTTTAATGGGAATAGGTCAAATAGATTTTCATTTTGCATCAGTGTTTCAATCAGTCTCACGAACAACTATCATTGCTACAGAAGCTGAAAAATACCCAAATAACCAAAATGTAATCCAAAATGCTTCCAAAGAAAAAGGGGCCATGACTCAGGAGAAAACTTGGACTGGCTTTACACCACCAAGGCCTTTCACTTCTCTCCTTGCATTCAGCAGAAAGAAGGCAATGTCACTGCCTGCCTGGTTTCACTAAATGGTGGACAATAATAAATCTCACACATTAATAACTATGGTTTCAGTGTTACACTGAAGATTAGAAGAGAAGAAACAAAGGTGGAAACAAAGTCAGGCTTCATTTTAATGGATGACAAGAGGGTGATGTACCTGCCACAGTGTCCCTGCCAGCTCTCTCCTTATCCACTGGCACCAGGTGCTGCCCACAGTAATCCCTGTCTCTTCCCGGGGAAAATGGATGTGAAGAACAATGGCCTGGGGTTGCTACCGAGGTCATGCCATTCACTCAGTGCTAAAGAACCGGAAAACCTTATTTGAGAGTCCATAAAACCTATTTTCATACAGGCTGAGACTTGCAGAAGCAGCTCCCTGAGCAGCAGGATGACATTTGTCAGTCTCTTCCCTGTACATTACCCAGTGTCTAAAATGAACTGAATTCACCTCTTGCAGAAACTTAGTATCTCGAGACATCAGCCTGTTTCCCGAATTCAGCTGGAATGAGCCAGTGCTTTCCACAGGGCTGGGAGTGGGGGACAGACGAGCAGGACAGCAGGATCACATATGTCCTGCATTCCTCAGAGGAGGGGGGAGGCAGCCTGGAGAGCTTGTAGGGGTGTACAATCAGATTAGATAACTGACTTCCCGCTGCTGAGAGAGGGAGAGACTGCTGCTTTCAGCACTCCTGCTCCATTACAAATAAGTGATGTCATGACTTTCAAAAAAATATCACCTACTATCCTGTTCTGCTTCCCCCACAGATTGTTAAAATGGCTTGCTAAGAAAGAATTAAGATGTAACAGAGATGGATATGAAAGAGGAGGAGAAAAAGTTCAAACCAACTACAGAACACCCTGGAAGAATGGCAAAAGAGTTAGCATGGTCAGTAAAAATAAGGCAGTGGCTTTTTCCCAATGTGGTTTTTCAAGAGTATTTAACATTTGGATATTTCCTTTCATTGCTTTCTGCCATTCAAACTTCTTTGTTATTTAGCTTTTCAGATCAAAAGTGGTTTTTCTCCTATAAAACCTAAAAAAAGTTCCTAAGGCAAACTGTATTTCTGGCTGACTTAATAATGTGTGGTTATCTGAAACAGGATCAAATGGAAAAATGAAAAACTGAATTAACTTCCTGAGCAGACCAAATGGCTCAAGAGGTGCCCAAGAGTCAAAGTCCCTGATGCAGAGTTTATTCAGAACTGAACAGTCAGGTTCAGCTTGTGCACCACGGCATAGTCTGTGTGCCATTCAGGGAAGAGTTATAGGAGTGGAGACTGGTAAGCTGGGAACTCAAAGAGAAAGATGTGGACCATGCTAATGAACACAGTTATTCCTTTTTTTTTCTTTTTTGTAAGAAAACTGTGGAAGAACATTCATTTTTTAGGTGGAGAGGGTCAGCATACTGCCTCAGAGGACCTGTTCTCACAATAGTTTAGGCTCCTGGACTGCTTGAGGAAGAGAGTGGAGAAGTTAGGAAGGCTCCAGACAAACAGGGTAGGAGCAATGAATGAAAATTAAATATCAAGAAATACTGAGCAAGGATGGATGGACAAAATAAGAAGGGGACAAAAAGCCAGAGTTTGAAGGAAGCAGTGCCTCTCTCTTGACCTTAACATTATGCAAGAGGGGCCTCGGATCAGATTCAAGGACTGCTCATGACAATGCAGCTTCTGTGTTTCCCTGGACAGATAGTGATCCAGCTGGGAAAAGTCATCATTCCTTCTCCTTCTGAGGTCTGGAGGAGTCAAGAGCAGCTCCCAGCCCACTAAATGGAGGCTGGGCTGCCTGATCTGAGTGGCAGGGAGGGGAAAAGTGGAAATAATCAGGATCCCTGTTCTCTGTTCCTCAACTCTCCAGCCCACTGGGGGCTTCATTCCCTTGGGCAAAGCTGCAGTCCCTGTGTGGGCACTTAATGAAAGCTGCAGGGGCCTGGCCATGGTCCTCATCAGCAGAATCACATCAGGTCTTGGCTTGCAGTAATCTGTTGCCTCATCTCAAACGTGGATATTCAACCTACGTGAAGGACTTCAAGAGGTAGACTGGGAAAGTCTCCCTACAAGGGTCTGTGGGGAAATGGGATAAGCCACCTTGTGATGGTGACAAGGGTCACAGCTTGATCCCCCAGCAGGGAACCAGAGCCCACTTCTGACCTTCTCACCAACCACTGAAGGCAGTTCCCTCAAATATGATAATATTTGAGGAGAAGTACGAGGGGAAAGGCGGAGACTGAAGGTTTAGGAAAGAATTAACATTGATTTTGAAGAGTTCCAGGTCTACCTTTGAAGCTGACCCTGTTTTGAGTGATAGAGAGGGTTGGATCATGGTCTTGAAGAGAAAACCTAAATTATTTGATTTCTTGCTTCTCAGTGAGTAGCATGATCTTTAAATTTTTTAATTTTTCCTATTCTCTTTTAGGATAATTGCTAAGGCAGCCAGCAAAATAAAGACTTTGATGAGGAAATGCCAGGAAGAATTATTCTTGCTAATACCACCCAGACTGACAAGTGTGATATCAATAAAAAATAGAAAAATCTGTCCCAGACACAGTTTGATCAGAATGTGTGTGCTCATGAACAGTCATAGACAACAGGACAGGACCCCTTTGAAAAGAGAAGAAACACCTTTTCAAGGGCAATAGGTCCTGAGAAAGTCTTCAAAACCACTGCATTAATAATCTGTACACACATGATGCAGAATCAACAGCTTTATAAAAACAGAAAATATCAGGTCATTCAAACAACATTCAGCAGTTTTCTTTATCAACCCAAACATTTTTATAGCCTTAACGAGTATAAAACAAGCACATGATTCCTTCAGGATCACCATCTTATCTCTACATCTCTCTCTTCTTATGCCTGCTTTCAAGTCGGGTGCCTGCAGAGGATGATTGTTAATAATAATTTCTACTTTGGCAGCAGCATCCAGTCTCAGTCAAGATGGGACTTTTGTTTGCCAGGCAGTGCACCAGCACAGAGAGCAGGGGACAGACCCCAACAGGAAGAGGTTTCAGACAAAATGAATATCTGGTGCCAAGGCTAAGAGGGAAACAGGATGTGTCCAGTGCCCTGTGGAGCACGTCAGAAAACAGGCTATGAACCTCATTACTGCTGCTGTGGCAAATTACCTCTCCTTAGCCCTGTCCATATGCATGCCTTAGAAATTCACTTGTCACTGACCTGTTCCACTCGGATATCAAATTCTCCATTCACCTTCTTCCCCTGGAAATATTTGGCCCTGCAGAAGAAACGAGAGAGACAAACATGGTTAAATAAGATTTTTGGCTTTCATTACATACTATTTTGCTTCTGTGTTTCCCTTTTTGCTGAAGAATTTCTATCCGGGTCACAGCATGTTTTTCTAATTCCTATCTTCTTTTAGCTTTCTGTTCTCCAGGAGAAACCTGCCAAGCCAGATGAAAACCACATTGGAAAGTTCCTTCAAGGCTTGTTACTTTTTCATTTAATTTTCAAACTCAAAACCAAATGTTCTCCTAATCTTTTCCAGGGAACAAGTCTAATCAATGATTCCTTGCTATATCTCATTTAATACTCAATCTTTATTCTGTAAAAGGAGAGCAACATATGGCACAGCATCAGGAGCCTCTTCCGATGTTGAGCAAGGAGCTTTATCATCGCAGCTGAAGTACTTGTGATGCCTGTTCTCTTGCTCTCTCACTACAGAGCTGCTTTCCACTTCTGTTTCTTTTTGCTATTGATTTAGAGAAACCATATCTGCATCTCTACAGTGTCACTGATGAAGGATCTCTTCTCCTGAACTGAGTAAACGTGTTGGCTTTAGGCTTGAACACTGCTGTGAGAACACACACCTTCCACCACCTCTCTTCCTATCTCCCCACACTATGCAGACAACAAGGCACTTCTAGAAGGTTGTTCCTGCAAGGGGAAGGCTGACAGTAGCATTGGAGAAGAAAACAGAGGAAAAGGATAGGCAGTTCTAGCTTTTTGTATCCACATTTGTGTATAATGCCCTTTATATTGATTAGTCAGTGAGGAGATTGCCAGTATAAATTTTCCTGTGAATATTTCTCTCCAATTCTTCCTCTCACCAAACATGCTTGACAGAAGAGAACATGAATTTATTTTGTCAGTTCTCCTCCCCTATAAACTTTCAGAAGGCCATGTAGGCTCCAAAAGGCTCTTCTATTTGGAAAGCATTGAAAACAGTTTAGCACTGCAAGAGCTGTTTCCAGAGACAAAGTAACTCTAGGTTCTGTTTCCAATTGGCAAAGAGAGGACAGAATAAAGAAGTAAAGGAAAATGAGGGGAAGCCGGCTTTGCTCCCTATTTTATAGTATGAGCAAAAAAAAAGGCAAAAAAAAAAGCTGGCTCGCATTTTTACTATGTGTCTATTTGTTCCAATAAAAAAAGGAGAGACAGTAGGAAGGCAATTTCCCTCATGGCTGAAACACACCAGTCTTTAGCTGAATGCTCCCCTCCCCCAAAAACGTGACATGTAAATTAAAAAGTTGTTTCAAAACAAAGTCAAAATTTTTCATTATAATAGAAAAATGACATTAAAAGTGTCAAAAGCTTTCTGCTTAATTCTTACAAGGGCATCTGAATGCTGTATCACATTTCCCAGACAGCCCATCTTTTACATAGGTGAGGGACAATGTAGCAGCCAGGTGTAACCAAGACCAGGGGACTCGAACAACCCCTGTTTGGTATAAAAAGCAGATCTGTGGCCATTTTTCCTTCTTTTTTTGAATTTATGAGCATCACATGAAGAAAAGCAACTCAGCAGACAAGCTAAGACATCACGCCTCTAACAATAAACAGGAACTCTAAATGCACTTAATAATTCCATTGGATTTCTGGAAGCATGGCTCAAGAGGGCCTGGCAACATTCCTCAGTCCTAATCATTGGGGATATTGCTGGAACCAGTGACTTCTTAAAAACTGCAATAAGCTTTCAGAGGGCTCACAGGAACTGGTCTGAAATTCGAGGCGCACTATTCCCTGGTACAAGTTTGTTTTTATTCCCAGCATGCTCATAACATATATTCCTCACCCACACTTATGAAACACAATTCCTCCCTCTATGGCCTCTCCTCTTTGCCGACCAGCTGGTTGCAAACTCCTTGGTGATGCTCTGCTTCAGCTTGTGATTCACCACAGTCTTCAGCCTGGTTCAGATGGAGCAAAGAGTCTTCCACTGCCTGGTGCAGGAAATTGGCCTCCACACAGTTACAGAATCCTCTTTCTCCTCTCTACAGTACTGGCTGTGCTCATGGATGGTCACACAGAGGGTGCATCCAGCGTTAGGAGTTCTTGCAGGAGTGCAAGAGTCCTCAGACACTGTGTCACCTCTCTGTCCTATCCCTCCTTCCACACAGGTTATCTCACCAATGTCCCAAGAACTTTCCTTCCACTGCACAATATATCATTTTCCTTCCAAGACAGCCTCCCAGGAAGCTGAACCTGCTCCGAGTGTCTCTGCAGACTACAGGTGCCAAGCAATTTGCAGCCAAATATTTTGGTCCGCCCATCATTTTGACACAGCCCAGGGTGAGAATAAAACACTTCTTCCTGAAACACCTCTGAGATGGATGGAGTGGTGTTTTCAGTTCTCACCTGGGGTTTGGGAGCCCCTGGGCAGTAGAGGCTATCCCATTGAAATAAAAAATGGCCTTAGCATCCTTCTGGAGACCCTCAAATTGTAAGCAAGCTGGAATCATTACTGATGCTACGGAAGCGTCTTATCCCTTGAAAGAGAGAGAGACTCTTGGTCAGTTCTGCACCACGTATGAAATGGCTTGTGGTCCTTACAGTGGGCATGAGACAGAGAAAAGGAAGACCACAGTGCTGTGGTGGGGATGCAGGAGAAAGAGAGATGGATGTTTCTGGTAGTCTCATGGCTGTGCAAGATGTTTGTGGATATCCCAACCCCACCTGAGTAAGTCTGTTCCAGACCTCTGCCTAGGACTTGACTGCTGCAAAGTTATCTAGGCAGCTTGTAGTGCAGCAGAGGAGCAGTGCCCAGAAGATCAGTCCAAAACCTTTCTGGGGAGCCTTGGAAGTGTCCCCACTCACCTCCAGCACAGCCAGCTGCCAGTGATGAGAGGAGCAGCTCATTGTCCCAGCTTGGGACGCTGGGCAAGCCACTTGCCACACAGACCCACCACCTCTCCCAGGCAGCCTGCAGCACTGACCACTGCTTGGCTGACCACCCCTTTATTTTAAAGCATGTCAGATGTTCAGCTCAGCAGAGCACAGAGCTATAATTTGGCTAGGCAGGGTGCAGATGGGGTGGTGCGGTTGCTGTGATCTCAGTGAATTAGCATGTAAACATGTTTTGACTGAAGAAAACTGCAGGGCCATGCTCAAGAGCAGTTCCTGGGAGGGATTTATAGAGCCAGGCAATCCATTTAAATGTGGCCCCATGGACTGGGAGGGAGGAAGCACCATGACAAACAGCCAAAGGTCTGCCCTGGCATGCAGGAAAGAAGTTTGCCTTGAACCCCTCTCTCTTTCTGATTAAGAAGCTGCTTACTATGGAAAAGGACATGTTTTCTGGGTGCAAAGGCATCAGACAAACACAACTTTTGCTTTCTGCCTCAGCTCTGACATGATTACAGGGATGTAAGAAACCCAATGCCTCCTCTTATGAAGTAATCTGGAAAAGATAGAAGTATATTTTACAGAGATATTCTGTAAACCAGCCCCAGTCTGCCTCAATTGCCACAGCTGGAGGAAGCACACACAACAATTTCCTGTCAGATATGGAGTGTACCTTTTACAGCAGAAGAGAATAATAAATGATCAATTCACCTCCAATTACCTACCTCAGGATAATTCACAGATTTTCAGATCTTCCTAGGAGAGACCTCAGTGGAACTGATATAGCAAATATTGTAATGCTGTCTTGGAAACTGGGAACTCATTCTTCAGATAAACTAATAAGCCTGAGCCCAAATCCCCTGTGATGTGAGTGAACCCAGACTCACATCTCTAACACTGTTCAACAGAGGCCTTGAGCTACAAACTCAAGAGCTGGCTTGTACCTTCAACCCAAAAATGGGCTCTCCTCACTGGGAGCAAAAGAAGGACACTAGGATATTGAAATGGCAAATTCCTCCAAATCCTCTGACTGAGCTTGTGCCTCTGGATCAAGACACAACAAGCAAAGAAAGCCAAGCCACACTTTGGATGGAAACCATTTCTTATCTGGAGCAGGAGGCAGACTTTCCCACCCTGTGGAGGGGCCAGAGCAACACACGATAAAGAGGGAAACGCATGGGACTATTGGGGAGAGGTGGGCAAGGGAGTGGGTGAAAGAAAGGAGGAGAGAAATGGTAAGGAGAGACCTGGGTAAACAAACCAAAAGGCATCCATGGATAAAATATGGAATTTTCTGAATTATTTCCCAGGTATCGCATTACACACATTTCTCACAAGCCCTTGGGAAAATAAGGCATGTAATTTCTTTCTGGATAATGCAGGAAAAGGCGAGGCTGAAGCCCCCTGGTTTGGGTGTGGGGGCACCTCGGGGAGGGTGGGGAGAGGGTGAGCCACTGTACAAAATCCCCGTGTCAAAGGGCCTGGGGGCCCAAGTGATGCACAAGGCACTCACTGTATGTCCGCATTGTGTCCTTCATAAAAGGGGCTGGGACTGGGAAAAAGGAGGCAGTTTCCAGGATACTGGCCAGCAGCTGCTGGAATGCCCCAGCCCCTACACGCTATAAGGGCAGTAGGGAGGGGAAGGGGGAGGAGAGATTTTTTTTCAAGGGTGAAAATAAGGAAGGTTTTCCTTTCAGGAGCCAGTTCTCACCCCCTCCACCACTTTCCCCACTTTAGAAATTCTCAGCCGTGCCCAGTAAGGAATTTTGAGATGGTCAAGTCCTGACTGCCTAAGGCATAGGGATGGGAAAAAATCACTCCATAAATGCTGAGGTCTGCAAACTGCTGGGGCTTTTGTCCACATCTGCTTTGGTCCAGAGACCTTTATGCAGTGTTCAGCTGTGGGATGGACTGGTTGGTAGCTCATACTTACTCTGCAAGAGTGCCTTGGGGCAAGGGGTGGGGGTGTCAGAATGGCAAATAAGAGTGATGGATGTGTGCTTTGACACCTCAGAAAACAAGGTTTGAATTAAAAGTTAAATGGACCAGAGACAAGTGCAGAAAGAAAGAGAAGGTATTTGTATTGTACATACCGACAGGGAGGGACAAATGGGTAAATCTCAGGTTTGTGTTGGGTCATTAGGTAACCCTAAATACACTGATACTTTGGAAGGAGCTCCATAGAAGTTTCAGCTTCATCCCTGGGGCACAGCAGTGCTGTGACCAGCTCTATTCCTCCCTGGGGCAAGATCACCTTGCTCTCGGTGCTGTCCCCACCTGACTTGCCATGGCCACCGAGGGGAGCGCCAGCTCTGCGGCACTGCAGATGTGTCCTCGGTCGGGCTGTGGGAACAGACTTTTTTTGCTGCCTTCTGGGAAGAACAACAAAACCCAACCCACTCTGGTTACTGTAAAACCGCCCCCGAAACATTATTAGTTATGGGATCACATCAAGGCAAGGAACGCCTCACCCGAAGGGGGTTGTGCTCGGCTCCGATGGCGGTATGGGTTAGGGTTTTTTGGATAAAGGAAGTCCTCCTGGTGAGGTCCTTGATGAGATCTGAGGTCCCACCCTGCAGGGCTGGGAGGATTTTCTTGGCTTGAATGCAGATGGAAAGGGAAGCTTTGGGGCAGCAAGGGAGAAGGGTTTTTAAAATCTTCTTTTGTGAGCCCTCCCTTCCTGAGCCTGTTTTCTGGGGAGACCTGGCTTGGCAAGCCACCAACACTTCACCGATCGCAGGCACAACCATTCAGGCCACTCTTTCTATCCAAGGAATTGTGGAGTCCCACACAATACTGGCCTCCCAGCATCTTCCTGTGCCACCTCCTGCTCATCAAACAAGGGTAATCAAAGCCATCCCCCCACCAAGAGAAGAAAGCACTAGTTAGCACCGCGCCGTTGCTTTTGGGCACAGCTTTTTGTGCTTCTCCGAGCCGTCAGAATAGGAAGGACACTTTGCTGTAGGTCTGGTCCCCCACCCAGGCTGTACTGTGGTCACATTCGTCCTGCCCACAAAGAGCTGGGGGTAGGAGGGTAGGGGGTGGAGGTAGGGTACTGCATTGAGTACAACATGAGGCAGCAATTTGATTTTGTGTATTATCAAAATAATGCATCGCTGGAACATTTCCATGTTGCTAAGTCTAAATAATATGGCCTGGAGCTGTTTGCAAGGGATATCATTTTTTGTTGAGGATTTTGCAATATTTTTTTCCAGCCTACTTCAGTTCTCCTTGGATTTGAGGAGTGGGAGAACTGGTCTAACTTGGACCAACCCTGGGGCAGGGCTGCAGACTTCCAGGCAGAAGAAATCTGGCTCACAAACCTTGAGAAACGTATCTGAGGGTTGGGTTTGTTGGGTTTTTTTAAACATGTAAAGGACTAGGCAGGACATTCTGAGGTTAAATTCTATGCATTTATAGGAACTCTGGTAAAGTAATTAAGGACCCAGATTTGACTTGCATTAGCATAGTTATAACCTGGTGGGGAATGTTTTCCATATTCCTTGTGTCTATTTTTGTAATGATACTAATCCTTTACATTTCTGTATCACTTTTCATTCAGAGGGACTAGATCCCAAGATACTTTACATATGCAGGACAAAAATACAGACAGACATGATGATGATATACCTAAAACAGTCTGGAAAGTGATGTGAGAAATGCAATTTCTTGAAAACTTTTGACAGCCTTGCCTCCCTCTCACCCCTGTGTCTTTATGCTAGGGAACACAGAAACCCTCCATGCTGCTTCCAGGCATGCACATGTGCACAAACACACACACTCCTTTAAGACAAACTTGTCCCCTCTTTCTGCTTTCCACTTCTCAAAAAGTGGAATTTGGCAAGAAGTGTAGGAACAAAAATATTCGGTTCCGAGTAGACAAAGCTAAATGATGAAAATATAAGGGCTTTTTAACCAGATTTGTGAAAACGTCAATTTTAGATGTAAGTTTTTTCAAATTATTGCTGTTTATACTGTCGTACAGAACTTGTGAAACCTTAAAAGGTCACCACTGTGTAAAAAGAACTAATTCATAATAATCTATTGTCAGTGACCACCATGTTAGACGATTTGGGACTTTCTTATCAGGAAATATAGACAAAACTTTGCAATTGAACCAGCAAATTCCTAAGTTCAAGCTTGAACTCCTAAACTTCCCATTATGTTTAAATGACTTAGGTGCAGAAATTTTCCTCTTAATGGGAGCCTTACTATATCACCTTCAGCCTACTGAAAGCATGAAATTACTCATAACACTCATTGAATATTTTAAAAGGAATTCCTCAAAAAACCCCTAGGATTTAGGAATTCCCTTGTTAATAAAATTCAGTATTAGTGTGTTATTATTTGACCAATCATATTTTTAGGCAAATGACATATTTAGGGCTCAATATTTTCATGTTTCAGAAGTAAAAATAATTTTCTTTTTAAATGAAGTTGATAATTTCCTTTGACCAGTATAAACCAGTAATCCTGTCAAAGCAGTCCATAATTAGACCTGAATCATGACGTTATTGTTGCACAATGAACCATTTCAAATGCATTAAGAGGATCTCATTCAGTGTTAATCACAGTTTTTCTCTTACTTGATCTTAAAATTTTTGGAGAAAGTATGCTGAGGCAGATTTGGCTGCAAATTAAAGAGGAGAAAAAACAATGCAGTTTTGTGTCTCCTAAAATATCCTCTGTGACTTATGTTTTGGAGAAGCATGTCACAATCCTCACGTGCCGAACTGCTGCACACAGGGCACGTGTATTTCGGGCAAGGCACCAAACAGAGCACTGTGAGCTCTTGAAACAGCCTGAAACGTGGACAAAACACACCAATGGCTCTGAAAAGCCACATGAGCCATTTCACACATGTAACTTAGATACCCAGCAAATGCAACAGGAACAACTTTGTTATGCTGTCTGGTCCGGAAAGCAATGCTTTTAGCATGTGTGGCTAATAGGAGCCTTAGCTGAGCTTGATCACTTCCCCCATAAGCTGTTTAAGCATGAGGCATTAGGCTGGAAAGCTGAGCACTTTCACAGAGGATGGGGGTTAATAATTCACAGTACAAAATCCTGTTTGATCTGCTGAGAAATTCAATCCAGCAAGAGCATAATTTTGCTTAGTAGCGTGGTGGGCGAGGAGGTTTCCAGAGGTGAGATGCTCTCCTCCTGGCTGAGGTCAGGCTGCCAGGGCTGGTCCATGTGCCACCACCTGGAGTTCTGCTGTCCCCCTTCCTCATGGTCCTGCTCCCTTCTGCTATGGGTTTAACACATGCACGTGTATTCGTGTCCGAGCTCCATTATTTCTGGCAGCTGCTGTAGGTGAGTTGTGGATGCTTTTTTGGAAGCCTTCCAAGGCGCAGACACTTGCAGCCCACCAGAAAGAGCCTCATTCTCCAGGTGGAGGCTCCCCAGCTGAGAATTGTGCCAATAACGACAGAAGAGAAGCCAAGCTTTTCCCTGGTGTGCTGATGCACAGGTACATTTGGTGCTGTGCGTGCCTCTGAGGGCTGCCTGTTAAAGCCAAGAGCACAAGGGAGCTGCACAGACAGGGTTTTCCTCTTGTGCACATCCTACACATGGCAATTCACTGTGTGCTTCCTTGCAATGTCTAGAGCTGCGTCTTTGAGGAGAGTGGAAAATTTGTCAAAATGTTGCCGCTTTAACAGAAAGCTGGGTGAGTTCCCTCGTTTTTAATAGAACGTACCTTTCTTTTACTGCTGCTAATGCAGAAAGCAGCTGATCATATTCTGTGGGACTCACACTGGTTTTATGGTACTTTGCCTTTGGAATAAACCAGAGCATATTGCATGTCAAGAGCGGCAAGGATTTTATGGTGGAAGACCGGCCATGGATTCCCATGGATGCCCTTTCTTTCCTTCAGACCTCTGAGAGAAATTGAGTGCCACACTGTACCATCAGAGACATAGTAGCTCCTCAAAACCAGAAAAGATTGCCATTTGTCACTTTAAAGTGTATTCTACATGCGCTTGCCTGTTTGGGTTGTTAAAGCTTTTCATCAAGCACTTGTGCAACACCTCATCCTAACCCACAATTGCAGCCCTTTGCTGTAATACAAACAGTGAGGATAAATTAATGTCTGGCTTGGCAATATTGCTACAGTCTCCAATCCTGAAAAAGTGTTTTCATCTAGAGAAGAGAAATCAAATGGCAGATTCCACTGTCTCTCACCCTTCCTGTCCATGGACAAGCTGCTCCTTGTTGGAAACCCTTTGTAACTTGCTCTGTGGGAGGAGGCACTATGGAAGCCCCCCACCCTTAAAATAAGGGTAGCAGTAGTTATTTCTTGGGGATTTTTTTATTAAACTATTTCAAAAGGAGGAGGAAAGTGTTTCTTTAAAACCAAATACCAAAGGTTTCACAAGTAGAAAGACCAGAGCAGTCAGAGGGGAAATGCATTACAAACACGATGCTCCTTCCAAACCCAGAATCACCAGCACAGAAGTAACAATATGCTGTTGTTCACCTTCCAAAGTCAGGACTGTTTCCATACATGATGCAGAGTGGATAGTCAGAATCCCTGGATAATCAGCTTCATGAGCTGGGCTCTCACAAGGCAAACACTGCTTCCTGAGGCTGCTCAGCCTGAACTCACATAACACCCTAGCTGAGACCGAGGAGGTGACTGGCATTGCTCAGAAGTACCTTACCAAAAATAAACACCCACGGAGCCATGGAGCCACTGCTCTTCAGTGCTGCTCTCAAGGGCTCACTGAGTTTCCTGGAGACACAAAAATCAACGAGCAAGAAGCACTCCTGGCCCACTGGAGGGGTTGCATTGGTATGTTCTCTCAGAAAGGACCATGTACTGCTGCCTTTAAGCTGGGGAATTTTCTGGGCATGTATTTCTGTCCATGCTACAAAGAGCCATGTCAGGGAAGGGTTAGTTATGTTCTTTCCTTGTTTTTCATGTCATACATATATCAGGGTATGATCATGAATTCATACACTAATTTTGTTCAATGTGCTCACAGCCTTAGAGAAAGTAGAGGCAGGGAGTCTTTGCAAGCAGCATTTGATAGCTGCAAACTTATGGGTTGAGTCAGAGAGCTGGGATAAATGAAAGGGGTATATCCCATCATTCCTAGGAACTGCACAGTTATAGACAGCAGAGGGATAGCCAAGACAGCAGGATGCGTGGAGTGCTTACAGGAGCGGAGGAGTGAGGACAGCATGGGTACCATACTTCCTCTTCATATATCCCAGCTGCTGCTCCCTCAGCAAGCTCAGCTCACAGACCACAAAGTCTGCAGCCAGGAGATATAAAGGCAGAGATTCAAATGAAGAGCGTGTATTTTAAAACATGAAAACACTGCAGAGGGTCCAACCCCTCCTTGTCCTTTCCCTTGCCCTGACTACCTTTGGCCCCATTAATCTCAAGGAAAAGCTAGACTGGCCTTTGAGCTAGGGCTTTCCTCTCTGCTCACAGTGTTTGGACTACGCAGTGCTGGCTAAGCCCCAGATGCTAGAGCCGTGCATCAAAGCACTCCCATTCCCAGATGGAGGATGCTGCGTTAAGGGACTGCCACCTGGCAGCATCTCCAAGGAACTGCACAAACACTTCACAGAGACAGAGGTTAGTGAGCACCAGCCTGTGGGAGACTCGTGCTGCACCCAGGAAAGAGAGATCAGGTCTGCTTGAGCCAGACTGGTGTTGCTGACTGAACGAGCTGGCATTAAAGGGCTGCTGCTGTGATGAAAGACACTAGGCCAGGGAAACATTCATGGTGACAACCTTATCAGGGACTTGCCCACTCAGCTAAGAAGTTGTTCTTGCTTTGAGAAAAATCCCTCTGTTTTCCCCCTCTTATTTCGAGCTGGCTGAAGATGCCTCACCTAGTTGTACCCAGTCATGGTCTCTTTTTAGGTAAGAGCTAAGCTCTTGATTTGTGAAGATACACCCAAAAAGGGTGAGGAAGACCCCACTCTTCTAGTTAAACAGAGAAGAACAAAGGTGACAACTGTACCGAAGAGTGGTGTGGGATGAAAAGAAAAATAAAATTATGTCCCTTTGCCAAGACCGAGGAACCCCACTTCTTTCATTCTGGTCTTCAATAGTCTGCCCTTACCTGGGCTACTCTTTCCTTCTCATGTTCTATGACAAACTGGCAGATGAAGCAAGAGCATCTTCTCAACACTTTCTCTGGGTTTTTCTCCCAGATAAGACTCTCAGACAGGTTGCCTAGAGCTTTCTAAACCAGCAGATTTGAAAAGAAGCATACCAAAAGCAGTAATTTCTCTCCCATTTCAGAAGACTACAATTGTCCTACCCTTTGGAAAGTGTACTGTGCTACCCAGTAGTGTAGGAAACAAACAAATTTGAGGCTTTGCTGGGCCTGAGATCCCTTTGCTGGTAGCTGTTGCCATGCTCAGCAGGTGAAGGGCCCTTGACAGGCGGTAGGAAGCTTGGATATCTTTTCATAATTTATGTACAAATTTGCGTACAGAGAAAAGCTAAAGAGAGATGGAGAGCTGGAGAGATTGAGTCACTTTTATTTTTCAAAGTCAGCACGGTGGATTGAGGTCCTGAACCACATCATTAACACGCCTTCAGCTGTGACCTCTTAGGATCATATGCTAAATATGACAGCTTGGCTAAGTCTGCTGAGCCAGGAATGCCCTATGTGTGCTCATATATTAAGGCTATGAAGGAGCTGGTTAATGAATACCAAATTAACATTTTTTACCAAGAAAGTTATGAAAAATCCCACTCTGCCATTCACACAAGTCGTCTGACAGACACCAGCCTGGGACCAGAGCTGGTGACCCAGGTGTGAAAATATCTGTGCACCCCCTGCAGATTATCCATGATTCCCAGATCCCTGAGAATGAGGAGCTGGACTCAGTGGGTAGATCACTGATGACTTACCAGTCAGTGTGTGCGTCGTCGATCACCAGGAGGATTTTGGGTTTCTGTGCCACGGGGGGCGCGGGGCCAGCCGAGTGCTCGATCAGCCCCGCAGCCGCTTGTGTGGTTTGCTTCATGGCGCTGGAGATGGAGCTGAAGATGCTGCTGCCGGTGGAGGAAGAGTGCGAGGGCTGGGGTGGCTGCAGGTGCTTCCTCTCCGTGGCAGGAGAAACCGGGGAGCTCGTGGAGCTGTCGGGGCGCTGCAAGTCCATCATGTAGCCATTGGGCAGGTTTGCCACAAAACTACTGTCTGAGAGACGCCGCCGGAGGAAATTCATGGTTGCGATGTTGTGCAGAAACTTCCTCTGCAAGAGCAAGGCTGAACAGTGCTGTTACCAGTCCTGGAGGACGTCTCTGTGTCCCTTTGGGTACCTTCTTACAGTTCAGGCAGGCTGGCTTTCCCCCTTGAAATCCAGCTGGGGAAATATGCCTAATTTTTTCAGCTATGTTTTCTTTCTCTCCTGTGGGAAGAGAATCAAAGACATACACGTGAGGTACATACTGGGAGACTGAGATAAGAAAACTCCTTTTGGTCTCTTAGCCAGGTGCCTTAACCAACAAGAGAAGAGAGGACTGCTGGTTGCTATGCAGTATTCCACACTGCTACAATCAAACAGGTGGGACAAAATACGTGTCATGATCCTCATCCCCAAAAGTTTTCTGGTCAGTTCAGATCAGCCTGCATTAGCTTAGGGGCTAACAATTCTTTCACCCTGGAGAAAGAAAAAATGACTCTGATAAATGTTAATTTTAAAAAGAGACACATCTTGGTATCTCCCATGTTAAAAATTACAGAATAACCAGCAAATAATCCAAATGGATATAAACTTGTATCACCTTTGGTAGGCTTGTAAGAAAGGTTCTGAACATAAGGAACGGATGTCCTAAATTCAAATAGCATGAAAACAACAAATAGCGGAAAAATTCCCTTACACACTTTTGATCAAGTTCAGTGACCGCTTCAAATTACTCTTTTCCGTCCCTCCTGCTCTCTGCACTCAGACTCTGAGCCAGGTGCATGCTGGTGGTTGGTCAGTAGATACCAGCAGGCTGATGTTACAAATTCACTTGTAGGAGCTTTGCAGGTACTCAAAACTAGAAAGTTGGCTGTCTAATCTTCGCATATTTTTTTCCCTCTCTTGTTGGTGTTTTGGGTTTTTTTTTGTTCATTCGTTTTAATAAGAAAGATCTCTTTATTCTGCTCATCTCTTCAAGTGAAAAAATGAACACTGTGAAATATAAGTATTTGACTCTTCTCCCTTGACCAAGGTGTGATGACTTTGTTTTTATTCAGAATACTATGTATTTCAGTAGCTAAATAATCTCACACTTTGAAAAAAACTTCACCTTTATGCACATTCCAGAAAAGAGACTTCCACAGTAATTCCCCAATAAATTTTTATCTGCTAAGACAGCCTTTAAGTCTTGGTTGGGAAGATTTAGGGGAAAAACCAAAGGAAAATAATTGCTGGTAAAAAAAATATATGTCTTTCAAGACATACATATTTGCAGCAACAAAAATGAGAGTTATCCTGTACATAAAGTGAGATGAGTCTCATGCATCCTTGTTATCATTGTTCAAATTACACCTAATGCCCTTCAAGTGTCTTTGAATACCCCCCTATAAATACTGGAGCTGCTTGCCTTCACCTGGTTTTGTCTCCCTTACTGCTCACCCTCTTGTCCCAAACTCTGATTGCCTCCTGTTGGTAGAAAATTGTCTTTTCCCAGTTTTCCAAGACAACTCATTGTGAATCTCCCTCCTGGAGCTGTGGGTGACAGCTCATGGAGCAGCCAAACAGCTTTCTTAAAATTATCTCTCATTTATTTTCAACTAGAGGGATTTACAAAGCTTTATACACAAATGAGTCAGACCTGTCTGTGTCCATACCTCTCGTAGCTCCCAAACCCTTAGAGAGGCTCAGATGAGCAAGCTACAAAGAGCCCCTTGGCACATGTCCCCAGATCTCCTCATCCATCACCACCCCGAGCCCGTGGGCACAGGATCCATCTGGAGCACAGGGCTCCCTGCTGGAGCTGCTGACATTGGCTTATTAGAGTAATTTTTCTTTTGATTTCTAAGCCCTGGCAGTGCAAATCCTCTGACTCTGCTGGAGCCTGGAGGTGGTCTTTTCCCAGGGAACAGCTCAGGAAATCTTTAATGACTTCCTGCCACATTTACAGTCGATAACGTACCTCGGGGTATTGTGCTGACTTCCCGCCTGGCCCTGGCGCACCCGGTGACTGCACAACATCAGCAGACACACACCAGGGAGCCCTTTAGTAGCACTGGCTGGTTCTGCAATTGTTCCAAAAAGCAGATAGCGAAGAGTGCCCATGGATTATGAGCTTGCTACTCGCCTCATATATGCACCCACACAACACTTGTCCTGCTGCAGGAGCACTGAGGGCCAGCACAGAGCCATCCACTGTTACCTGTCCAGGATGACCTGGGAGCTACAGCCTACAAAGGCTTTGGGGGATTTATACACCACAGACTGGGTGAAAATGTGCTGTGCTGAGTCTGCTCAGGAACCTGTGCTTTCTCCTTGCACAACACAAATAAGAAAAATCCCCTCCCTTGAGTGACAGTGCACTCAAGGTAGGTGCAGTGCTGGTTGAAGAGGAGCATCCCAGAGATCTGTCTACTGTCAAAAGGGATCCAAATGAGTATAACATTACTGCGTCCAGCAATTATGTGTGTATTCTCTTCTATGGCCTTGGTGTTAACTGGCAAGATGTATGGTATAAATTTGATACTTGGGAGGAGCATCTGTAGCACAAGACACCTGCTCTTTGCATGACTTGCACAACATCACAGAGCTGCTGGTTCCTGCTGTGGCAGATCTCAGCCGTGGGAGGGAACCTGCCCCCAGCCATACAGGCTGGACAAGGCTCTTGTCACCAGCCAATATCCTTGGGACAGGGTCCAAAAGTACTTGCATTTTCGTGAAGGTGCTTCTCCCCCACTGCCAGGTGCTTGCATAGCTGCTTCCTCCTCTGAGACATTCGCATTCTCCAAATGAACATGCAAAGCACCAGCAAGTAAATAAATGGGCAAATGAGGGAAGACAGCACAGAGGCTCATGACCTAGGCTGGGTAGGGCCAGAGTATTCCATGATGTGTAGGAAGGTGCACAGGTTTCCTCTGCAACAGGGCTTCCCAAATTGAGACCACTGCTCGCACTAAACAATTTATCATACTTAGTGCAAGGCCATAACCACTCTCCTCCTGGACCCTTTTAAACAACAATATTTGCAGTGACCTGTCATTTTTTTCCACCAGGGGTTGGTATAGTAGAAGATGTTGCCCAAGAGATGCTGGGAGCTGGCAAAATTCTCTTGTCTAGAGAGTTTGGGATGCTGGACTAAGTCTGGCCTTTCCCTCTGCCGGCTGGCACAGCCTCCACTATCTACTAAGACTGGGCTGCATGCCGTTGGCTTGGGAAGGAAGGAGCAGAAATCTAAGCACTGATGTCACAGGGAAAACTCCCTCTGGCAAGACAAGCAGAGGTTAAAATCAAAGAGGATGACACTGCTGCAGCAGACAGTAACACCTGTCTCCACTTTGGGGTTCATGTCAGGAAATTTAACTTTTCATGTCTCAGAGCAATGGCACAGACTGTCCATCACACACATTTTTCTAATGATCTGGCTAATGTAATTAAAATAGATTTTTTTTTAGAAGAAGTCATTGATGGCTTTGATTTGTCAATTGTCATTAGTGTCACCACAGAGGAGATCTTCCCTGCAATGGGAGCGGTGCAAACTGCCAGGAGGTATTCTGCCAGCAGTTTACACTGCTTTGATTACTGGGAAACCTCATAGTCTGCTTCTGCATCACTCACACTTACTGTTATTTAACTTTCAGAAGTAGGTGTTTTCATACAGGCAGAGGCTGAGCAGCTTAGGATCTCATTTTCCTATGGCTTGAAACTCTCTGTGGACTTCCTGAGGGCTCAGCCTGTCAGGCCAAATCTGGCTCTGTAGCTCTCATGCAGCACAGCATCCACCCAGTGCACATACAGATCTTACCCTAGCAAGGGAGAGGGGCTGCAATTTTAACACAGCCAGGAGCCTACACCTCCATCAGAAGCAAGACAGATCTGCTGAGTGGTGTTTTGTCACTCCAGAGCCACAGGCAGGAGGGATGCTGGCTCTACACCATCAAGTCGTACATTCCTTGCGTACACCAGTCTTCCTATGGTTCACAAGGAGACACATCACCTACTTAATGCAGTGCCAGGCACAAGCCTGCCTGCAGGAAGGGAGCTCCCTGCACAGCTGGGAATACAGACCATGGGCTGCTTCCAGAGCAGCCAACAGCTCCCGTGGAGTTCCTCAAGTTGCAAGACAAGCAGCTGCTTCTCGCTGTGCAGGAGTCATCAGCTGCTGAGTGAAACAGCTGCTCCTGAAAGCTAGCTGGGAAAATGGCATCAGGGCCATGGAGCTGCAGGCTGGGGATCTGGTCTGTAGGATAGGGAAATAATAACCAAGGAACAGGAGAGTGAGTGAGTCCTGAGGAAAGAGAGCAGGAAAGAGAGATGGGGAGAAGAGAACGAGGAGGAGGAGGATGAGGAGGAGAAGGAGAAGGAGGAGGAGGAGAAGGCACAAGCAGAAATGGAGGAAGCAAGCAGGAATCAGATTAACCAGAAGACAATGCAGGAACATGGAGAAATCCCAACAATGTGGGCACCATCAGGGAATCAAAAGGGAACTATGTGAGCAACCAAATGAGGCAAGAGGAAGGTCAATTAGAGCTGACCTTGAAAACAACAGCCAAGAGGCTGGCACTGTCAGCCCCTGACTAACACGCAGTTAAACTTCCAGGCTGATATTTTTGGAACAGCAAGGGAGGATATGCAATCTACTCACTCAGCACACTGACAGCAGCCAGGCACCTACCTGCTTTCTCTCAAGGATATACTCCATGGAGACACAAGTTATCTCAGAAAACCTGTTGATAGGTGTTAGAAAACAATAACAAAATGTTCACTTGAACCTCATGTCGGGTTATTTTCTGACGTGTAGTAGGGTCCAGAGGGAACCCCTCTCAGCTGGCTGATAGCTGTTAACCACTCTTAGATTTCCCTGGAGCTTGTTATCTCATGCTGTCAGGTAATGAACTGACACCACCACGCCAGCCTGCATCTGATTTCTGCTCTAAACAGCCTCAACAGGGCAATGCAGGGGGCAGCAGGATGGAAAAACAACACGGAGGGATTCTCTCCAACCTCACCATAAGGGACAGCACACTTCCTTCTGCGCCACGGTGGGTGGGAAGGTGAGGGCATGCTCCTCACCTGGCAACAACCATTGACTTACACCCCTCACAGCCATTTTGCAGATAGCCTTCAGCAAATATTCAAGTTTTAATACATTCCCATGGATCCCTATCTGCCTTCAGGCATACTGACATAACGTGGAGGGGCAGCCATATTTGGAAAATCAAAATACGGCTGGATGGCTTTCCACATAGAGTATATTTTTAAAAAGTGTATTTTCCACATTTCTAGTATATTTCAAAAAAGAGCAAAGCAAGAGATTATTTATTACTGTCAAGCTTCCAGTGTTTCACCCTCAAAGGCTTCTGGCTTCAGCATTCCCAATCTTGGCATAACTTGGGATTTCTTGGGAAGAATTGAAAGCAGAATAAAACAAATGGTTCTGAAATTAATTAGAATTTTTCTTAGACTTTTTACTTCATTTGCCACAGTCCTGGATTCAAGAGGTCCACATGTTGAAATATTTCTTGGTATTTTTTAGCAACAGCTGAAATTCCGTAAATCGGGAAATTACAACAATATGGGTTAGAAAAAGAAAAGGAAAAGGATACCCCACCAAATCCTCCCCGTTTTGTAAACCTAAAGCACATACAAAAAGCATAAGAGTTGTAAAGACTGCATGCCAGCCCAAAGAAGAGAGGGAAGCAGAGTTTCCATGCTAGTTTTCAGTTTGCAGAGAGCTTTCCCAAACGTCAGTGACAGAATACAGCTCTAAACCAGTAGACACTGGTTTAAATTTTCCAGAGCATGTAAAACTACAGCACAAATTCCACTGACACCAGCAGAGCCATATGGTGCCTTTTGAGGCCATTGCAAGAAGTCAGGGTCCTGCAGCTGGAGGGGTGCCAGGGCAGGGGAGCAGAAACAGTTATCAGGACAATAATCCTACCCAGAGCCTGAGTCTCCTGCTTTGTGTGAGACAGCAGCTCACCAGAATCTGAGAATGGCCTGGAAGCATTATTAAAGATCACCTAATTCCACCCACCCTGCTGTGGATTTTCACAAGAAGTCAGTCTCTGGAGCATTCACTTTCTCTGTTCAAACAGAGAGATTGTCAGGGATGGCAGGATCACTTCACAATGTCTGATGTGCTTCATTAAGCCACTGAAACATATAAAGGTGCAACAATTCCATTGTCTTATTGCTGCATTCCTGTAGACCTTAAAAAAGTCCTCTCTGCTTGTCTGGGTGGCTATTTAACTGGAAGTCTGGGTTTCACAAATCTTATTTGGATTTTACTCTTGCAAAGCTGCCAGTGCTTTCTACATAGTTCTGTGGTAGGGGGGTTGCCTTATCTCCTGAAGATAGTGGGGTGTGCATATCAAACCGAGTGCAGATGGGACCACTTCTCAAGAGCTACACTCTCATTTGCACAGCAAATGAGTTAGTCTGCTTCCTATTTTGCCTCTTATTTCATAACAGCAAGTGAGGAAAAGAAGATGGGGAAAAATAATCTGAAGTGACAAAATGTTGCTGTAAAATCATCAGAGTTCCAAGTAGATTGCAAGAGAAGATGACTAAAGCCATGAACAATAGCAAAAAATTTTCTAGTGAAAAATAAATCTACATATTATGATAATACTCTCTGGCTTTAATGTCCCCCAAGAACAAATTATGACGTGCTACTTCTTGGAAACAATGTATTATTTCCTCATTTTTGTCTCACTTTGGAAATCCTATTGGCACCTAATGGCTGCGGGGTTGTCTCAGTGCTAATATCCTCAGGTCAATGAGATTATGGAGGCCTTTTGTGGCCTCTGTTCAACATCAATAATTGCTTATCAGCAAAGCCAGACCCAGCTCAGCTGGAGCAGGCAGTAAGTCTAATCCTTGACTGCCACAGAGCCATCTCCATCTGAAAGCCAGTTGAGTTTGCATCCTGGCTCCATTTCTTGTTTCCCAAGAGTGCTGTGGTCATTCTCACCCCAAGCAATGGCAACACTAATGCTCCCATTAGGGCTGATAGTTACACACTTGCCAAAGTGGCTCCTCACAGTGATAGCAAAGGAAAACAGGAGACAGCAGCACAAACCAGATAATTTGTAGAGATAAATGCTCTGCGTATTAAGTAGATGAAATTGTAAGAAGGAAGCAAGCAGTGCTCGGAAGGCCCTGTCTTTTTCCTTCCCAATCTTGGATCTGATGCAGTTCATGTTGTGTGTTGTGAGACGTGCTCTAAGTTTCCTGCAGCAACCATACAAGTCCTGATTTCATGGTGATAAGAGTGAAAGTGGCACCAGACACGCCATTAATAGAGCAGGGATTTCCTTCAGCTGAGAGGCGTGCTGCTTTGAAGAGTGCTGATCTGAATAAAATCAAGAAGCTGGGTGTATTTAATATGTAGGGCCTGCCAATATGCATTAGGGCTCATCCAGATAAGAGGTGCCTCAGGGACTGACAACACACAGGGTCTCAGAGGAAGCTGCAGCAGCCTACCCAGTGTTAATGGGGCTCATGTCTTGATTGTGATCACAAACACTTCCTCATTTCTGTGCCGTTTTCTTTCTATTCTATTTCAGTTCTGCCACAATAGACTGATTGTTAAAAATGCTTGTAAACAAAATATTTCATTGCCATAGAGTAAACTAGATATGTTGTGGGAAAAAAAGGGCTACAGGCTATGAAACAGGAAGAAACAATAAACTAAGAAATTATAATATACATCAAATGAAAATTATTAGTTAACTGATAATGATAAGAAGGATTTTCTGTTTGGAGCACAAATTGTATTACTTTTGATACATTTATGAGACAAAATATCTATTGCATAATTCCAAATAACAAATCTTCAAATACAACTTCATAATTCATGCATCTATGCTTCTAATTCATTTTAAGGTGCCACAAAAATTCAATTCCTTTCCTGAATATTCTGTGCTTCTAGGGGTTAAAAAGGTCTTCCTTCAAACATCTGAAGTCCTCTAAACCCTCTGTAGTATTAATATATTCCATCTACACTTTGCTGCCATTTGCATCTGCCTCATTTCTTCCTCTTGCATCATTGCAGGCACTACCATAGTCCAGTTTCCCAGATTTTCCCCACATGGCAAGGAGCCCCTTATCGTATACTTGAGATTTACTTAACCTGATAGTGTGAACGGCAGACACCTGGAGAAATAGAACCTGTAATTTGCTTTTGTGTAGCTCATTTGCTTTCTAACCATAGGTTAGATAAGCCCATCTCACGTAGAAACACAAAGACTAAGCCAAGAATTTGAGCACGCTTACTGATTTATTTTGATGATGGTAGAGAAAGACAATGTTTTACTGCATTCTGGGCAAGACTGGCAAGATTTCTGACACAACTGTAAGAGAGCTGGATGCCAATTCTTTCACATGATGTAAAAGTGGTGGGAGATTGACTGGCTGGACTATTCCTGCCAAAGAGACAGAGAAAAATGAGGATTGGTAAAACTTCAACAGGAGCACTGCAGGGGTCTGTCCCAAGCTGTGTGGTAGCCAACCCAAACCATGCTGAGCTTTTGTGGGAGGTGTTTTTCTTCACTTTTTTGCATCTTTAGTATTGATCACATGGAGACACATGAAAAGATACGTGGGTTTGAGGAACATGTCCATTTTCCTCCCACCATGTATCCACACACTTCTTACCCTAGCAAGAGTACAAGTCCCTGTCCCAGAGCTGGACTGAGCACCCCAGCCTCGTGACATTGCCAGTGCATGCTTCCCTGTTGCAACCTCATAAATGTCCATAAGATGGATCCTACTGCTCTAGGATGGCTGCAGGCTGGAGATGTAAGCCAAATGCATTTTTGGTGCCCACAGGAACCTCTGCAGGACAGCCAGGGAGTAGGTGTTTAACTCCCTTATAATAAAGAATTTGGACAGGTTTTGAATGCTGTTTATGAACTTGTGTTGTCTCTGTAGGGACACCACATAGACAAAGAGTTGTATCACCAGAGGTAGACTGCTAAAATTAGAAAGCAGCTTTTGAAAGGCTAGTGATAAACTGTATGACTACCTTATTTCACTAACTCTCCTTTATCTAGTTGTCTTCTCTCCCAGTTTCTGCCTGCTTGCCTATCCAGTCTTTGTTCTCCTGCTGGATGGTGTAGGAGCCCTCCTCAAACACGGGATACTATGTTTAGACAGAAAGCATTAGAACATACAGTACACGAGTGTGGGAACTGGATTAGATTCTGGACAAAGTTCTGAGAGATCAGGCTAGTGGGCTGTGATAGAAATAGAACACAACATGATTTTAATAGAGTCTTCTGCCATCAGTCTGGGGAAAGGTCACACAGTGTGAGTGCCTTGGTTTACCATTTAAGAATACAAGTTGTATTTTTCAGAGTGCAGAGATGTTGCAAGGCTCAGCTCAGACATCGCCATGCTGCACCTCTGAGCCAAGCAAGGGCAGCTTCAAGAGCTCTGCTACCCCTGCTGATCAATAGCTGAATTACAAAGCTTTTAAGGGTTACAAAAATGGTCAGCCTTGTTTAAGAAACCAACCACCAAACCTTTCAAGACCTGGAGAGTACATAGCTACCATGAGTGGGGAAAAAACCAGAAAAGGCTTTCTTGGAGGAAACAGGTGGCACTTAGAACAATTTTGTAACCGGGAACACAAAGGTGAGTCTGCATAGTTATTTTAGGTTCACTTTCTGTGCTTTGAGAAGTTTTTTCTCAAGGAAAAAAGAGAAGGAAGGGGAAGAGAGGAAGAGGAGCACGTGGCAGCTCTGCAGCTGGACAGCCCCAGCAGGGTGCTGTGAGAGGACCTCAAGCCACAGGCATTTATGTGAGCTCTTGCTGGGTACATGTGCAAGAATGGCCTAAGTAAGTGATTACGGAGAGCATGAGCATTGCAGCAGGCAGAACAGAAATGGGGACATCCTAAGAACCTCACAGAGAAGTTATCTGAGAGCCACACTGCAGCCTCCCTGTCTGGCAGGACAGGGAGGCAGTCTCTGCTGGTGTATTTACACAATGATTTAGGTAATGATAGAAGCAGCATCGCAAAATATTCCTATTCCTCTCCAAGATAATCTACATTTTTCAGACTTAAGTAGTGCTGTCCCACAGGACTGAAGCTGACAGACAAGAGCCACTTTCACTCTGGATATGCATTTACAAAACAAAAAGATGTGCCCAAGAGTAGCCTGCAAGATCAGTTGAGGAATCCAAACCAAACTCCACAGAGCTCTGAGTAACATCTGGAGAGCTACCTTGCTCTTCTAGGTTAATCCAGCTCTTGCCCAGAGTGCCTGTGCTCTCAGGATCATAAAGGTCAGAAAGTTTGAAACTTTCTTGCCACCTGATAACAACTGCATCTCTTTGTCATCACTATGGAGGCACAGAACTGGTTAAAAACCCAAACCCAAATGAAACACCAGAGCATAACTTCCTAGCTTCCATATTTCAGTGGCTGGCATGAATGGCCCGGTGTTAAATGAAGCAGGCTGAGGAAGTGTTTATTCCCTGCAGCTTTGCAGAGACACTCACCCTGGCCTCCTCCTGTTAAGATGACATGCCAAAATCTGCCTGTGCTTACACTTGCATATCCAGTGTTTTCCACAGGTTTGAGTGGAAGGGCAGAGCTGATATTCCTGCATGTTGCAGTACAGCAGTCAATTCTCTAAAACACACAAAGCAGTACTCTTTATTTCAAGACTGCACACAAAGGAAAACCAACCTTTGGGGTTTGTGGATGGAAAGACCAGTTCCTTTCTCTGTTTTTTCCTAAAGGACTTTAAGCAAGTCACTAACTATCTAAATAAAGCATGGAAAGGCTAAATTGGGTCATGTTTGAAAGAGACTGATCCATGCAGTGATATAAATACAGATTGTAGAGGTGTTCAATTATATACAACGTAAGTACAGAAACTGTTTAAAATTAAATCTACCTGCAAAATATATTATTTGTTAACACAGAAGGATGTACAGGGTTCTCAGCTCAAAGGAGTATTGCTAATGTCACTGGAGTCCAGTTTCAGCACTGATTACTACAAAAACTGTTGTTGATGCCAAGAAGATGATAATGTGTATGAAAGTAGTGTATGAACAACCTTTTATAAATAAGGCAGGTTAGACCCAAAGAATTTTGTCCCCTTTCTAATCTACTTCAGTGCAAAAACAGTAACCAAACATGTCCCAGTGATGGGTTTATAAAATCTGATTTCATCATTGAACTTCATCAAAGTATTGAATCACCCTCACATGTTGGTGGCAGGCCCTGCACATCCACATGTGTTTTCCTACGACTCGCACGAGAGATCCTGGTTAAATCCCTTTATATTGGAATAAAAATGTAAAACCAGGACAAGAAAAGGCCATATTGTGAGCACAAATAATGTACACTGCATGATAAAAAAATATATAGAAGTCCTTCACTATCATCAGCTTAATCACTTGCTCTTGTCTTGTTTCAGCTCTCCATCATTAGTATCTCATTTCTGAAAGAGGATAATTGCTTTGGATCTCTTCAATTACCACTAAAGCACTGCAGAGCACTTGTAAAAATCAAATGAATTTGAAGACTAGGATCATTGAGCTTGTCCTCCCACTAGTGCAGCTTGTGTAGTTTCTCCCATCTCCTCCCATCATGAGTTTATAATTTGTGATTGAAATAACAACTCCAAGGCTAGTTTGTAAATACTCACCAGCTGGTCCAGACCAGCCGTGTAGCTAAGCCATAGCCCCTGCAGCAAGAGCAAAGCAACTGCTCCCCGAAAGCCTGAGTGAAGAGAACAGTGTTTTGCCCCAGCTTCAGCAAGGACTGCATGACTATAGGATACCCCAATGCTAAGACACTTGCTTAAGCATCCCAGGAGAGCTCAGATGTTCATGCTGTAAACCAGAAGCTCTCTCCTGGGCAGCTAGATCTTGAGCAGCAGCTGCTGACAGAGCATCATCTGCAGGGCTAGGCAGTGCCTGGCAGCAGTCCTACCTGAGCTGTGCTGCCCTCAAAGTCTAATAAGAAATATTGCCAAGAGATGCAGGAGATGGCAGCTGGTTTGTTATTTATTGCTGATTACTAAATAAGGCCCTGAGCAACCTAAACTAGCGGAAGGTGTTCCTGCCCATAGTGTGAGGGGTTAGAATTAGGTGATCTTTAAGGTCTCTTCCAACCCAAGACATTCTGTGATTCTAATATTATTTCACCACCCCCACCAGGTGCTATCCCTGCCCAAACCATGAAACAGGCATGTGCTCTCTTTAAAAAAGCAGAGTTTTCCTTACCTGCCCATAGCCTTAGATGCCTTATCACTAAGCATGAAAACATGCACTTAGGAATTTAGACAGCTAAAGAGTCTATTAATTCTTCACCACCCACTCTGTTCTTGGAAAATATACTGGTCTTACAGCATTGAGTGAAGTAACCAGCTATTGCTTCTATTAGCAGAACAGGGCATACAAAAAAACTGTAGCAATGCTACTTATTCAACTCCAAACTATCTCAGAAAGCAGAAAGTAAATTCCTTCCCTTCCAGATCAAGCAAAATTCTCATCAACTTCTACAGGATTCTCTCTGAAATAAAAAAAACTTTGGGATTTAGAAGTGATCCCTCTCTCTTCCCAAAGATGGTGGAAGGTAGATGATCTTTCACAGCTGGCATGACTTTTGCAGGAGATGTCAGCTGTGACTTCCCAAGGTCTGAGTCTGCCCTGGGTGAGTAAGGGCATTGTCCTGCTCTGAAGGTCACTCCTAAGGAGGGGACAGTCTGACCATGGGGCACAGCAAAAGAAAATGGTGGCACTTTCCTTCAAGAAAGAAGCATGACATGTAAAGCCAGAGGCCTGTGAACTGTGACCGAGAGTCAGAGACATCAAAGAATCTTCCCTGGAAAAGCCTCCCTGTGCATTAATAAGAACTGTCAGCTCTCGCTCTTGACAGGCACCATCCTCTCCTATGCCTTGTGTTTCACAGTAGCTGGTGCCTTGAATGGCCTCAAGAAACTCTCATATGCGAAACTGCCCCTGTGGGGAACAGCGTGGGAAGCCCTGCCTGAAAGGCTCTGCTGAATTATTAAGGTTGCCCAGAGTAAACCAAGGTAACCTTCATGTGAGTTCCTGTCAGCCTCTTTCAGTTTTAATATAAAGCAGCAACCCCCTACCTCGCCTACTCCTCTCTCTCCTGCTAAAAGAAACTTCACAAGGCTGCTGAAGTAAGAAAGCCTGCCCAAAAGATTAACTAAATACACACAGGCCTATTTTAGATAGAAGCATCAAGCTAAATACAGCAGCCTTGAGCTGCTGGAGGGAGCTCCGTGTTTCATCCAACCCGTCTTTCCAAAGCTCAATCAATGCTTTAGAAAACATAAAGGGAAATACCAGCACTGAATCTCACCTTTAAGCAGCAAACCAAAAAACTTTGGGGCTAAAAAAAGGATAAACGCTTCCAGCTTGTCACATCTCTGGTTTTGTCAATCCCACTTCAGAGAAGAGCCGTGCGCCAAGTGTGTTTCCCTGCCCACATGCCGTGTCCACAGCCCCCGGCAGTGCCAGTGATGGGCACAGAGCATCAGAAGCATGTGTGGTGACTCAGGGACAGAAACACATGGTACCATCACCTCTGGCACCTTGTGATCATTCTTTGTCCCAGACTTCTATTTTATTTTTTGCTGCTCTACAGCAGTGGCTATAAACAACTGCACTGTGCTGGTAAGCTGGATAAGAAAACTCCTGATTTTCCTTCTCCAAGAAGGATCTGTATTTTCTAGCATTGTCCTCTGGAGTTTATCAGCTTGCTCTGAAGAGTCAGGAAAAAGGGTTTCTGCAGCCAGAAATGTCTTTGACATGTTCCTGGGCTGCAATGCACTACAGGGCTGTTCAGCCCTATTCTAAACCCAGAAAAGTACAGGTAAAAGTGGGGGAGAAAGATGACGGCACAACGGATATGTTCATTGTGTTTTACAAAAGAAGACAGCCACACAGGGCCAGAATACCCTATATTAAAAATAAGACATTTTATCTAAAAAAGGAGTGTTACTATATTTTAAACGACAGATTTTAAGGGTCTGAATCATCTTGGAGCTGAATGTTCTGCTGCTATTGGTTTTGCTTTTCTAATAGCTCTATGTAAATATGCTTGTGTTTGCTTATAAACTTAATTTAGTGCTGGTGAAAGCCTACCAGTCCTTCTAGATTAAAAATATTTTGCATTGGCTACATAAAAGGGATGATGTAAGCATTTCTGGCTGTTTTTTTCTAGCAGGCTTGGAAGTCCTGAGTTGCAGAGGAGTGGGACTTTCTCAATTCACTTGGACGGGAATCAGCAAACTCCTTATTTAACTCCAAATAATGTGAGTGGCTTTAGCTATGGCTTTTACCAAAAAGTGGTCAATTAGTATCTTTTCTGAAATGTCTCTGTGGTTTTAAAGGGCTAGAACCAACAAGTTAAAATACTATTTCCTTCTTGTGCCGTTGTCAACTAAATGTAACATTAAATTGTAAATTAAAACATAGGGCTTGAGGTAGCATACTTTTTAAACTCGAGGGAGCTTAACAAACAGCCATTTCAAACCATGAAGACCTGGCTGAAGACACTGTTTGCCATCTCTTAAAAGGAGATGGTATGTACGTGTTTGCTCCTGTGTATGAGAAGAAACAAGGAAGCCAATGCTTTTCCACAGCTCCCAGTTCAAGTATACAGGGATGAAGTGCTGGCTCTGGCTCATGCTGAGAGCGGGAAATAAATCAGCCAAAACCCATAAAGCTTGGCAGAAACCAAAATTTCCTCCTTCCAAAAAAAGGGCACACCCCTCTCCCTGACTTTGTCCAGCTTTTCACATGGCTCTTCAATCCTACCTTTGTCCCACCTTTTTCCTCTTTTTAACATGGACTCTGATTTCTTTTTCAGACACACAGGAAAATAATGCTGTTGGTGTTCTTCAGGCTGGAGTATGACACAACACAGCAGATCTCTGTCTTGTTCATATCCCAGTCTGACAGTTTAGAGCAAAATTTAATGTGCTTTTAAAAACTACTGTAGTTACTCTCTTGAAGTGATATGAAGGTAATACTCCCAGTTTCAGGAAACCTAGAAAAAGGGTCTTTCCTACCCCATCCAATTCACTTTTCCCCCCTCCCCCCATACCAGCTCATCACAGACCATCCTGGGAAGCAGACAATCTTTTCCTCCCCTTTCTGTGACTCCGATGGCAATACAGAATTCAGCCCTTTGCATTGGAGGGCTGCCACCAGGACAAAAGATCGTTTCCACCCCGAGGCTACACCATAGACTCTTCCTCCTGCTTTTCCAAGGCCTTGTCATTAGTTTTTCTCCCCTTTATGAGCAGGGTCCAAATTACAAGCACATGCCCTGGGCCACCTTTCTTGTGGCCAGTGCAATCTGCTAAGGGCAGCAGAGCCAAACTGCACCCTTGCTTTAGCATTTGATCTGCCCAGACACAGCAGAATTATTCCTCATTAAACAGGCAAGAGATGAGAGTCTGGAACCTGATAGCCATTAATACAGGCATCATTAGTTCTGCATAATCACTTCATTTTCCTTGATAACTGTATTATAAATATATATGAGTCTACAGTATTGGACTGGTAAATGATCTGCTACGGTTGCTAATCAAATGTCTGTGATATGTCAGCATTCAAAAAAGCTCCTTGACATTTTCAAATCTCTAGATGAGGTAGGAGAATACCACAACAAATCACAAATGATGGGAAGAAGTGAAGAATTACCCAGAATGGAAAGAGAGTGTGGCTTCCCCACTGCTTAAACAGAAAGGAAACCATTTCATCCCAGAAATAAAAGGCTTATCTAGAAATTGGAAGATTTCCATTTGGTCTTACCAAGTCTGTTTGAAAACTTATGATCCAGGGCTTTGTACACCTCTGGGGATGCAAATCAGCCAAAACCACGGAGGCTTGAAGTGAGAAGAACAGCACTGGAGTGAGTGAGAGGGTAGGATCCATGTTGCAGAGCGGAGATGTCATTTGACAAAAAATGTTCTTACAACAGCTCTGAAAATGCCCTGAGTGGGTTGTTTGACATTTTTTATTAGCAGTTTCACCCACCAATAGATTATCAGATGAAGTTGCTGCAACTTTATCAGCTATTAATTGTATCTGGGCCAGGACAGGTCTTTGTAATGCCCACCTGGGAATTCTAGGCTTATTTGCTTAGCTATTAGAGAGACAGGAAGGGGATTTTTAGCTTAAAACCATCCAAAAAGAATTAAATAGCCTAGAGTACTTACTTCAAAAGCTGACATTCTGGGGAATTTCCAGACCAACTAAAAATTGATCCTACACCTCTATAGACAGAGCAGGACCCTCTGAGGGGAGAGCACCGTGATACAAAACACCAGCCACTGTGCTATAAGAAACACTCACTTTTTCTCTTTTCCTTTTTTTTTTAATTTTTAATGAGGATAATACTGTTTTTCTTGTTGGAAAGTGCAATGTAAATGACATAAATAAAATAGTTAACATTAAAATAATTAAAGAAAAAAATCCTTGTTGCAGAGTAGTTGTGAAAGTTAAGGGCATTACGGTTCAGTCCTCTGGTGTAGAATTTGCAATACTGCAAATCCCATAAGAACACTTGCTCACACATCCCATGTCACCTCCCCCTCAGCCCCCCTAAGAAACCCAAGGAAAAAATGATACCCTTTCCTGGGGCTGAGGGATGATGTGGAGCACGCAGTGGCCAGTTTGTTGTAATTAGTGTTAACACCGATGAGGAGCACAAGTTTTGCATCCCATCACGCCTCTCATTATTAGAGTGCATAACCTCCTAACCTCCACCCAAGAAAATGATATCATTGCATGAATTAATCATCTGAGCAATTAATGGCAAAAAGCGACCTCAGGTTTCCAGCACGGTGTCTGGCACCAGTGAATTGGCAATGACGTCAGCTTCCCTGGGAATACGCTGGCATCTTGCCCATTCCTGAGCCTCCCCGTTGACTCTGAGGGCAGAAGCAAACAATGTAGGCACCCAACCGGCAGTAACCACTGCAAGCCGACACCAGGCTGCTGCTGCTGCAGCGTCAGAGGGATGCTGCTCCTGCCAAATCCCTGCGTGCATCCCCCAGGGAAGACACACTCCTCAAAACTGGCTAGAGCAGAGGACTTCCTCTGATGTGCAGAGACAGGGACCCTCCAGGGGCCACGAGTATCTGCCCACTCTTTAGTAGGGAGAACCTCCTGCTCTGCACCTGGGAGCTGTGCAGCATTTTGCAGTGTGTGAATAAGCAAGTTATTTGAATATTCCCCTGTTTCTGGGGCAAAGGGAAAGAATTTTATTATGCTGGGGAGTTTATTCTCAGATGGCCAGGCTTGTATTCTTCATTTCTTAGCTCACTCTGTTGCTGTGGGTGCTTTGAAAGCTGGAGTCAAACTCAACTATGACCGTATGCCCTGTGCTAGATCCAGTTTTTAGTCAGCTATTCCAGGTGAGGTGAGGAGAGCCTGACTCTATCCTACAGGAATCTGCAACACATCCCCTTTTTTTTAATCACCAAACGTCCTCTGCAAAGTGGAACCTTTTCCTACTTTTACCAGGTGAGTATCCCTTTGGTCTTGCTTGGGCTGCATGCACAAGCTGTGTGAGAGAGAGGGGGTCAGACTCAGCCCACGACTGAGGAGCACAGGAGACTCCAGGAGATGTCATGGGCCGAGTGCAGACATGAGCATGGAGGTGCTCTCTGATGGGGATACCAGTCGTTTTCTTCTTTCAGAGAAAAGAAAGAAGTTTGGGTAGAGGAAAGCTGACCCCTGATGTAAGAATCTTGGTGCCAGGGAGGAAGGAGAACTTATTTAGGCAAAAGGGTTTGGCTAAGCCCAAATAAGCCATTTTGGGGCTTTCTGCCTTACTTCTCTTTTTGGAGAAAGTCTCTGGCTATTGCTTTCTGAGCAAGCAGAAAAAGTATATCTCCCTCCACACTCACCATAAGGATGAGTTCCCAACAGAGATGAGATATCCACAGGTGAGCAACGTCTTTGTCTCAACAACACTTTCCTCTGGATCCCAGCTTGAAAAGAATGAGGTAGTGAACCCCCATAAGATGCAGCTAAAAATTTTAGTGCTTTACAGTGAGCTATGATCCCTGCTTCAGTCAGTGACCGAGATAAGGTTACCCCCAGTTGGGGACAGCCTTGTCCTACAGGCTCCAAAGATGTAAGCTGAAGAAGCGTGATTATAACATCATCACTGCAGACGATATTCGCTGTCTGCATGGCTTAATGCCACTTGCCACATTTGTAATCCATCTTCCCCCACCTGCCCTCTCTGTTCACCAGTCACTTGTTATCAGAGCAAAGGCAGTGAAACAAAAGCAAGGGCAGAGGCTAATTTGCTCGATGTGGTCCTGTTCTTCCAGATAACATTAATTTGTGGGCTCTAACCTGATCCTCAGAGATGCTCACCTTTGCATCATTAGAAGGGAAATAACAAATCTGTGGAAGCAGCTCAATAAGCTACCACTTTAGCAGAAGGCACAGCAGCCAGGATGGTTTGAGCATCAATTTCTCTAACCAGTCACATTACCTGTCCCGATTCCCAGCCCATCTCCCCCTTGCTTTCCAGGTGTAGCCAGCTCAGCAGATAGGATTAATCCACTTTCGTACTCACTTGCATTCTCCATGTTAGAGAATCTGATTACACAGATTGCCTGCAATTTATCTCCACCTGCGATGCCTAATGCTCCGGTCTGATCTCCTCTTTCCCATTTTAACATCTCACTGCAGATCCAGTACATACACGGACAGATGCACACACACTTGCTCTGTTTTGTTTGCAAACAGCTCCCTAAGAGCCTCGGCATTTTCATTTCCAGTCAAACCAGAACGCACTACTGTTTTCCCCACTCTGCCCATGAGGTAATTCCTCCCTCTGGGCTCCCCTCGATACATTGATGCTGCACAGGCTCCATACGCTGCTGGATGCACACAAACCACAGGAATCTCTGTACACGCACGCTAAGTGAACGTGCAGCGTTACAGAGCCCTGCAGCACGTATAAAGACAAAGGCACAGGCTACATGCACTGAGCAAGTGCCACCACATGCATTCCTGTTCCCTCCAAACCCTGCAGGAAAACATTGCCTGCAGAGTGCTTTCCTATAAAGAAAAACAGCTTTTCAGCACAGGGTCAGTACATTATTCAGGCAAATCCCGTTCCCACACGCTCCCTTACCTTTCCTTTCCTTATTCTGCTAATCCAGGGGCCCTGGACCGATTTGCTTTCCCTCCTGCACACAAACTGCCAGTCCGTCCTGCTTCACATTCACAGCACACCAGCAGGATTCACCGTCATCCCATTCTGCCGGATCCTTATCGCCCTATTGGCCAATGCCAGACAGTAAATTCAATTAGGCTCCTCCTTATAACTATATTATCACAGGAACAGGAATGAATAATTTAGTAAAACGACAAGGGTGTGCAGGCTCCGGTGTCACAGTCTTCACCCCCACTGTCAGGCTTTTATCAGAGAGGCGGGTAAAGAAACCAGAATCTCTCTGTCACTCCTGAAAAGGAGACCTTAGATTACCCACTTATATTTCCCATTCCAACCCTCTTGTCCTCCTCCCCCTAAGCCATGGCATTCCCATTTTGTTATTGCACCTCCATCCTCAGCCACAATACAGTATTTCCCTTGTGAATGGCCATTACCATCTCAGTGGAGGCAGAGATTTCCGTCCAGGCAAAGCGATACCGCAGCGCATCAAACACTTTGCCTTTTCCCTGAATGCAATACGTGAGAAAAGAATGAAGCTGTTCTGGAGAAGGGAGTGACAAGACAAGCAGATCAGAAGGAAAAGGGAGAGTCTGCCTTGTATCACAGTGTTCTCTGTGAAGCAACTGCACTGTCATCCCATCAGTTCAGACACCCAGAGGATGCAAGTGCATGGTTCCTGAAAGAGGAAGGTTCATAGATGCACTGCCCAGGGACTGTGATTTCACATACCTGTTGTGGAAGCTTGAATCCCTACATAAAAAAACCCACACCAAAGTGGCAGTTTTCCTCCAAACCAAATGACTAAACTGTTCTGTTTTGTTTTTTTTTTTCCTGACTAGAAATTTGCAGTGACAACTATCTACACTCTTATTTCCTAAGAGATACCTTGGTGGTCCCAAAATGAACACTGCTGTTTTTCTTCAGGTGATGTTTTGTTTGAAGAGTTACAGAGCATTGCAGGCTCCCTCAACAGGGTCTCCACTATCTAAATCAAACCTCAGGCAGCCTCAATTGCCTAAAGAGTTTTATTGTTGTGGGAGGAATAGTGAAAGTGGAGGAGCTCAGCAGGACAACCTTTTTGTACCTTCAGAACAGACCAAGCAGCCAACAGGGATTTTTAAAGATTATTCATAGCATTATTGAAAGCTACTGCTAATATGTATCTATGTGAACAGTATTTACAAACAGCTGTATCGTTCCACCATAACTGAAAAATAAGCAGGCAGGATGAAGCTGCAATTCTTCTTCCCTTAGAGTCCAAGAACACCTTTTGCCCTCTGCTTCCCGTGTGCTAATATTTACACAGTAGAGTCTATATATCTACTACCACAACGATCAGAGGTTCAAATTTGCATTAGAGCCCAAACTCCTTCAAGCAGCTCCTACACCAGCTCTCACTTTGGCTCCTCTCCCAGGCCTGGCAGGCTGGGTAGCCTCAGCTCTGCCTTCAGAGCCAGTAGGGACACCAGGGTGAAGTCAAGTCCAAGTACCAGCAAAGCCACAAAGGCAGATCGCTGGTGACAGACCAGAATTTTTCCTAAAGGCAATGCCTTTCTTTAGGCACTTCCTTCACATAGAAAGGCTAGCAGGAATCTGGGACAGTGCATAGGACTTGCCACCTCCTAAATTGCTGGGCTGTCTATCTCTCTCTCAGTCCTAAAGTCCTAAAGATTGAGCCATGCTGCCTTCCCAGGAAGAATAGAGTACAGGAACACTGGATGCTTTTGCCCTTCCAACCAGGTTCAAAGTGATGTAAAGGGTGAAAAGGTAAGAGTCTCAACTGAGTTTTGGTCTTTCTCTGTTGTGGGCTTCTTTGCCACCAAAAGGGACAAAACTGCCCTCTTGCTCCTGAAGATGTTTGACTTCTGAAGAATGGCAGCTGCTCTTTTCCTCCTCCTCTTTCCCTTGCAGCCATCCCAACTTTTGAGAGCTCTTGTGTTAAAGGAAACCTTGAATTATGCACTTGGTGGTAGCTTCAGAGCAATTAAACTAAGCCATGTGGCAAGTTGCCCGATGTCACTACCAAAGCTCAGGATGTTTTAGCATCATTTATTGAGGAGCTTTTACATGATGCTTACTTAAACCACAAAAAGAGAGCAAATTAGGCTGTTACCATGACAACTAGAGAATCTGCTAAAAATTCAGGAGATGCTGGGGAGGGGGGAGAGCTCTTCGGTGGAGATCTCCGCATCATGAATATGGCCCTTGGTTATCAAATTCCTTTCAAGTTAATTCCTAGCATCAAAGCCTCTCTGACAAAGGCTTTAATAATTGGGAGCAAAGCTTGGCTAAAGAGGGAACAAACCAGCCCTCCCAGCTCTCATGTGAATTTCATTCTGGTGAGAGGTGCTCAGCTGTGAGGTCCACAGAGCAATCCCAGACTCCTACAGGAACATGTCTGAGGCAGGGGGGAAGAAGGGGCAGGGGCTTCACTGCAGACAGGTACTGAAGAGAGAGGCAGATCCTGAATCTGTGGGGCGAGTACAGGTGAGTGACAGCTTCCACAGAGGAGAGGGAGAGGAAGAGAGGGAAGAAAGATCCTCGCCACCTCTGGTGGAAACCCTCTGGAAGCTGAAATAAGCTGAGCAAAGTCTTTTGTCAACCCCAAAAAACGAATTAAAGCAAATAAGAGAACAAAGTGGCAGGATCAATGGTGTCAGAGGAAACTGACAAACTAAGCAAATGGAAGACAAGCTACTACACTACAGTTTTTTTAAAGGAATGAAATCCTTTGTGGGATTGTTGAATATTTTCCACCAAAGCTAGTTCTCTTTTTTTTTCTTTAAGCTGAACATTTTTTTCTGTTGCAAGCCTTCTAAGAAAGTCATCATTTCAATAGAAATTTTTCAGTGAAGTCTTTTGGTTCTCAATTGAAATAGCTGAAGTATTCTTGGCTGAAAACAAAGAACATTACTTTGGAAAAATTCCAGGAAGTTTTGTAGTGTTCATAGAAAATCTCTCCTTCCTCAAAATTATTTTTGATCAATTTATTGCCAGTGGAAGTTTTGGTGTTCTCCTTTGAAATGACGCCTTACTTGGTATAAGCCCCTTTTGGAGGGTAGCAGCAGTAAGCAGGAGCACATCCAAAATCAGGGAAAATTAGGCACACAGACAAATAGAGTAAATTGCAGAAGTTTCTCCTCTTCCCTGTTCATCCCCAGAAGAAGAACTGTGTTTAGCAATGAAAATCAGAAGCAATTGAGAAATTTAGAATAGAAAAATGATTGTATTGTAGTGAGTGTTATACTCCAAGAAGGATACATACCATAGGGATCCAAAAGTTCAAGAAATGATGAAGAAAATCCCACTAATGAAAATTGTGCATTTTCACGTGTCCTCATATTTGACATCCTATTCATCTTTTGAGCTCCAAAATTGATTGTCATTCTGCTTTACTTGGGATATTGTGGCAATATTTCAACACCTGGAGTTAGAGTTGGGGGGTCTGCTTCCCAGTGCCTGGGTATCACATACACAGGTTGCTAATGGTCTCTATTGTCTGATTGATTACAACTGACTAGAAAACAAGGTTTTAATTCCTTATCTACTTGCAAATGAGACTGGCTATTCCTCCCTGCTATTTTGCCAAAGCCTTGCACAAAACATTTGTTAGGTGATCACATTGTAGCAGCATGGGTAGGCTGGACTGCACACAAGCAGTGTAGGCTTCTTTTGGACCCACAATATGTGGCAGAGACAAAAGGTTGATGTGAGCTTTTTTTTGATATTGTGACAGCCTCTTAAGCAGATGTCAGTTTGGCAAATGTGCTCGTGGGATGGCAGGAGCAGAAGAATTTGAGGGGCAGGTTCTGCAGAAATAAATCTGAGGAACAGAGAACAGGGTGGTAGAAAGAATAGGGCAATGCATAGCAGAAGAGGAATGGGCTCCTTAGAAGTGTCTGGGATGCTATTTTCTGAAGTGGCATGCCTTCGGGACAAGATATTTTACCTAGTCAGATTGAGGCATTATTCTTGGGCTTCAATGCTCCAGCATATGTGTATGGTGGTCTATAAAAAGCATATTACCATCCCACTGAAAACATGTCTTATTATCCTAAACATGTTCTTAATTAAAATAATTTTTCATTCTTCAGCAATACTGACTTATCAATAAACTTTTAATAAATAATATTAATAAATTTATTAATAAACTTTTCAGGAACTTCTAGGTATCATGGTAAAGAAAAGCAAACAATTTTTCTAGTGGCATTCTTTACTTAGTTCATGAGTAAAGGTGAGGAGCCGCTGAGGGAGCTGGGGTTGCTTTGCCTGGAGAAAAGGAGGCTCAAAGGAGACCTTATTGCTCTCTAAAACTACCTGAAAGGAGGCTGAAGCCAGATGGGGGTCGGCCACTTCTCAAAAGTGACAAGAAACAGGACAAAAGGAAACTGGCTCAAGTTGCATGCATTAGAGGAGGTTTAGATTGGATGTTAGGAAAAAAGATTCCTCACTGAAAGGGTTGTCAAGCATTGGAACATGCTACCCAAGGAAGTGATTGAGTCACCACCCCTGGAGGTATTTAAAAGACGTGTATATCTGGTTCTTGGGGACACAGTCCAGTGCTGGGCTTGGCAGTGTGAGGCTAATGGCTGGAATTGATCCTAGAGGCCCTTTCCAACCCAAATGATCACGTGATTCCATGATTCAATAACATTTTTCTATAATTAGCTTATTCATTGCAGTGACTTCTTGCTATCTCAAAGACAATAGCAATGAGACCTTAAAAAGCCATGTTTTATCCCACTATGCTATTCTTACACAAGAAAGCACAAATATCAATTTTTTCCATGAGGCTCTATGAGTGAGAATCTATTTAATAGCTTTAATCAACTTTAAAAATACATCAATTTTTCACCAAGCCCTGTGCCATGTTTTGCAAAGCACCATTTCTAGGCTGTTTTCCAAGGCAAAAATAGTTTTCCTGTTTACTGATGTTACAGGTTTTCCCCTCCCAAAGATCAGGAAAGAGAGAGACGTGCCCTAACTCCATCTCAGCATAGGTAATATCCCAAAGGTTATAGCACTCGTTTAGGATGCAGGAAGAAGAGGGCCCAAACCCGGACGAAGCCGACAGGAGATTCACCTCTGTGTCCTTCCCAGGGCAGAAAGTAACTGCACCAAGATTTTGTCAGCTGTTCAGAGGAGTATCCTTAGATTATTATCAGAGGAATATCGTTACACCTCCTACAGAAATTATTCTACTCTACAGAGACTCTGCAACACTGGGCCAAACACTGAATGGATGACTAATGGCCAAGACACTCATCAGAAACATTGATTCATGTGACATTTATTTCAGTAGCTTGTAGCTCAGGGAGCACAGGTTTGACTTCTTTCTCTCACATTCTTGCTGCATCTAAGATTATTTTCATTCAAACAACAAATCCTATTAATCCTATTTAATTGGAGATGGAAACATCTACTTTTCTGTTTCTTTGCTTCCTTGAATTATAAAAAAACTACTTCATTTTCCAGAATTTCTAGACCTTTTGACAATTAAGGAAAACATAATGTACAAGATCTGAGGTTAAACATCACCTTCAGAAAGGACAACTGAGCTGAATTCTTTTTGGCTCCTTCAAGCCAAGAGGCACTGCTCAATCTCACAGTGTACCTAACACTACACAGGGAAGCTCTGGGCAATCACCAAAGCTCTTTTCTTACCCAAATTGTTCCTGCTTGAGATGAAGTGTTCTGGCACTGCCAAAGGATTCATACTGGGATGAAGCTCATGTAAAATTAAAGCAGAATCATGATCCTCCCCTTTGGCAGACAGCCCTCTGAAGAGGGCCAGGAGAAACAACCTAGTGCAATGGAGTAGCTCAAGAGAACCAAGAGCTGATTTGGCCAATTGGTTTGTCACCAATTATCTGCTTCTTCAGATACCTCCATGCTCTCACATCCTTCTCCCTCCTCCTCCCTTCCCTGGTTGCCAGGAAACTACAAAAACAACAGAGAGCATGCTGGAGGAAACCACCTTGTGGGACACTGCACGGGTTTGGGTTTTCTTCCCTAGAAATTGCTCCAGGACAAAGTGGCCTCAGCTTTGGAAGCAACATCTCACTGTGAAACCTTGCTTTGCATCAACACCAATCATGAGTCAAGTGATGCATATCCATAATTACCAAAATAGATGCCTTCACAGACTCAAAACTCGCTTCTGACTTTTTCTGTGGTTCAGGTGCTCTCTATAATTCCAGAGACGAACAGAGTAAGGAGCTCAGGCACAGAAGTTGCCAGCCTGTGCAGCAGGAGATTTCCCAATAACAGATACCCCATACAGCTGAGGATTGTTGCTGTAGCTGGCCAGAGCCACATGTTTACAGTACTGACTTAACAGTGTGCCCCACAGGGTTAGTGCAAGAGAAACACAACATTTTTGACCAGAAATGTACTTGCTCGTAACAGCTCAGAGACTTTTAGATGAGGACTAAGCGAGATCAGCCACTGGAACTGTACTGGATTCCATGAGATCCCTTGGCCAACTTGATGTGAGAGCAGCTGTCTCATTCTCCCAGGGCTATCCAGCTTCCTTCCCACAGGGCTTACAGTTGAGGGATAAATCTCAAGTATATGAATAACCTTCCTTCAGGATCTGATGGTTGGAACCATTAGTATTTCAAAAAGTAATTTAGTTTAAAAAATGGTGGCATGAAGTAACCAGAGGTATAAAGTCAGATAAGAAAAAACCCGGAAGATTAGAGACACACACACACCTCTGACCTTATTTTCAAAACAAGTTTCATTTGCAAAGTTTTATCCTGTATAAAACTGAATCCAGAAAGAAAGAGAAGAAGCTTTCTATTTCACCAACTTCAGTATCACTTTTCGTTTCCTGTAATCACACTGAATTCTCGATGCTTTGCAGTACTTCAGGCATATTTTTGAGACTTATTAAGACACAAAAAAATCTGGTTTATACCCCATCTCCATATATCATGCCAGAAAAACCATCTTCCTAAGCAAAGTTTTCCATTTCTATTTTCTATTGTGCCGCCTAATCTGATAAAGGCTTTACCCTGAGGCCATTCAAGCTAACAGCATTCACTACAGACTCTGAAGTCACAGTTCACATATCCACTTAACCACATATACCAGATATCTTGGGAATTTTTGCTGTTTCCCAAAGAACTCTTCTTCCCTCCCATCCCCAGGTGGCTACCTGCTATTTCTGGATGGCCCACAAGCATTAATTACTAGCGATCTAAATGAGCTATTTCTGAACAGACTCACACATTGTTCTCAGTGGAAAGGAGAAGTGCTTTTCCTCCCCCACCAGTATCTCAGCCAAGGTTGTGTTTTACTAGTAGTGAAATAATTTCACAACTGCAAAGGTCCCACTCTGGGTCCTGTTGTTCTTCTTTGAGCCTTTCTTAAACAGCTGCATCCAGCTCCCAAGTTTACCCCTGCAACAGCCATGAGAAGCAGGTTTCTCCTTCAGTTCTTTAGCAGTGCAACACAGGTAGGTAGTTTTTTCCTGATTGTTTTTTGCTTTTTCCTGTCACATCCAAGGCCACATTTTGGCTTACTGTCTTTTTTGCTGAGGTTTGAAATAGAAAGAAGTATTATATTACAAAATCTCAATAGTACATTTGAAGTTTTTGGAGTAGAAAATTGAAGTTTAGGGTGACTAAGGAAAGGAAACTTGGATTTAGGAATAAATTTTTTTGCTGACTTGTCCTTTTCCTCCTTAAAAAAAGTCTTCCAAATTTAGTAGAAAACAAATCAGCTGTTCTAATTAGGTGTTTATTTCAGCTTTTTAATCTCAAGGTGTCCCTGCTGTTCTGAGAAGGGTATGGATGGGATTATTACTGCTGGCAATCAAACCTTGCTGTTTTTTAAAAATGGTCTATTCTTTTACTGGCTGTAGAGGGAAATGTCTTGAATCAAACAAAATATGAAAGGATTTTATGAAAAGAAATGGATGGGCAGGATGGATGGACACGTTTTTCTGCATGATACAAAAACCTCAGTTACACACCCTTGTGCAGCAGCCTGAGCCATGGCAGCACAGCTGGGCTCCGGGCTGGGGCGGATTTGACATTGTCCCAAACCCCAGGGTGTTGGAATGGGCAGGCTGAGGCAAAAACAATGAGGAGGGGGAATACAAGGGGCCAGGGGGGGAAACTGTGAAGGGAGGGGACGGTGAACAAGTAGAGTGGCAGGCAGGTGATGTGGAAGGAATCTGGTGTAGCCATGCAGATTCCTCTTGTTTGAAGTGGTTAAAGCCTTGTTCTGTGTGGAAGAAAGGTGAGGGAATAAATTCTTTCATGAGTGCAGACATCTTAGGGGACCATTTCAAATAGCAGTCAGCAGTGGGCAAGAAATGACTGCATTTGAATACAGCTCACTTAGCAGGGGTATGGGAAACAAATACTCTTAAGGCTGCAAAATTAAACACACAAAACAGAATAGTCATGTTTTAATTTAGAATTACTCGCTGACTGATAACGAGAGTCAAAATACGAACACGTTTCTTAACACTGCTGGTTAAATGCCTTTCTCTGAGCATGTTAAGGGAGAAGGAGAGAGTGGCAGCAGGCTGGAAGGAATCTTAGAGAGCTGTGTGTATGCTACAGCAGTAGACAGGATGGCTAGGACCAAATGACACAGCAGAAAAGTGAAGATATTGACCATTATTCCCTCTCGGTACCTTTGGTGTCTCCTGTGGGTTATTATAAAAAAATGTGACTTCACAGTTATTTGGGAAATATCCTGTTCTTCATTGAGGATAATTTTTCTGGGATTGAGTAACTCAGTCATCCCTAACATTTCTTAGGCTACGTCTTTGAAGCGCCCAGCACCATGTGAGGGTGCTTTCAGGTCTGTACCTCATTCCAGCTGAGTTGCTGTGTGAGGACCAGGGCCAGCCCCCTTAGACAGAAGGGCACACTGGTGCAATCCAGGTGTTCCTGGTTCTGGTGCTGTGTCTGCAGCACGGTGCTCTGTGCCATGCAAGTATACTTCCACGTTCTCATAAGGCAGCAGCTCTGGCTTTAGGGACTGTGCTGCAAATTAATATTGTCTACAGCCTCAGTAGTAAAAAATGGGCTCTATGTGGTGTCTATAAAGCATGCAAGTGAGGGGTAATAACTCATAATTTTTCACTGTTTTTCACCAGTACCATCTCAGTACTGTGTGATTAAGCAGAATCACTCAGTAATTGTGGCTCCTGAACAGAAGAATTTCATATCTACAGCTCAGTCAGACTTGGCTCAGGTTTCTACTATGGGTCTTCCCTATTTCCTAATTGTTTCTACTTCTGCTACTGCTTAAATGACTTCCTGCCTATATGACACAATGACAGACAAAAAGATGGATGTCTTTTCATGTTCATGGGTTTTAAATGTATATCTTAGGTGTATTTCTCTCTCCAGTTCTTTATGCATTTGGATTGAACTTATCTGGACAGATTCAAGATTTCTGTGCCTTCCAGACCCAGGACTCTTTCCCAGATGCCCCCAGAGAGCTCAGTCAAATGCTGCTTTCCACAAAATCTTATTGTCTCTTCTCCAGTCAGTAGGTTCTAAGGAACCCCACAGAGAAGGAAAGACAACACAGAACCCCAAATGTTGTATCTGTAGCACCTGTGCTTTCTTTGTGTACATTGAAGGGGAACCACTGCCCATTCTGCTGGTCAGCATTGGACTTGGAGCAGAAGTTCAGAAAGACCTTGCAATATTCTCCCAGTGCAACTACACACTAAGCACGACCAGTAAAACACAGAGATTTATATTTTCAGAAAAGAGATGCAATAATTTATTTTTGCTGAGACTTCTTCTCCATGGGGTCTGTTTACTCAAATAAAACAATGTGTGAAATTCAACAGACACACAACCTCGGAGAAGTCTTCTGTCTGCTCTTATTAAAGAGAGAAGGAAAACACCCAAGGATCCTTTACTGTAGCAAAAGTTAAAAAGATCAACAGGAACCACTGTGGGTGGATGAATCCTCTACATTTTAAGGACTTCTGACATATCTTTGAGTCCTCCAGGCTTTCAACTCACTACAATACAAGGAAGTTCACTGCGGTCCCTAAACAGACAGATACTGTCCCAGATTATATACTGCCAGTTGTTAAGAAGCAAAAAACCATAACAAAACACCTTCTACTTCAAGCAAGGAGAGAGAAAAAACCACATTACGTTCTTTTTTTTTTTAGATTTTATAGAAGTGAGGGCAGAGCAGCCCTTACCCTGAGTTAAAGATCTCTGATTCTAGTATGTACATCACAAATAAAAAATAAAGAAAAAAGTCAAAATCTCAAGAATGACAGTTAGGAAAAATATAATCCTACCTCTGCAAAAGGGAGAAATTGATATGAAAGTAGAGCCACCACACTTTTCCATACTCCTTCCATGTTGTGTGAGTTGAGGGCTGATTTGTTTGCAGTATTTAAAGCTCCTTTTTAATGAGTTGTGTGAAATCCGGCAGACACATAACCTCTTTGAACTATAAAGCATTTCCTGCATTAATGAAAGAAGAAAGAAAGCCAAGAATTAATTTATTACAGCACATTAATTACTGCATGAAATAAAAGTTAAAATAATCAGCAGAAACCACAAGGGTGAGGTAAAGGTGAGAGAAGAAAAAATACGTACATTCTGCTTTGGTGATGGCCAAAATGGGCCCCATTACCACCAAATAAAACTATAAGAAATGCAGCTGGAGTATGTTATTGTAAAAGAAAGGAATTATATTGAGGCAACTTCTAGAAGCCTTTTCTTTTGATAAAAAACTGCTCCAACCTTACACAAAGGGAATAAAATAAAAATACAGATCAACCATGGCTAGCAAGAGTGGATAAATATACAAAATTGCACAACTGATTCTGAGACAGGTATCAAGGGTGAGATTATAGAATTTTTAAAAAACCCCAAAAAACTACCCTATGAAACTTTTCTCCTGAAGCCAGGCTCTCAAATTGCGTGTTGTAAAACTGTGTGCACATGCATGGGCAGGAGGTGTGTGTGTTTAAATACAGAAGGTGTGTGACTGAGGGAAGTGGTGAAAACATCATTACTACAGGATGAAAAGCGAACAAAAGCATCTGTTTGCCTGTGCATGCACAAGTAGAGGTAAGGTTCTTCTCTTGCAGTGGAATATCTCCCAGAGGTAAAGCAGCAGGGAACAGCACTCTGCACATCCAAGTGTTCATCAGATCCAAAGATCTCCAGTCAAACAAGAGATAACAACAAACTTGCCCAACATCTTCAGTCTTGCATTCCCTGCCTGCTGCCACAGCTCTGGGACCAGAGGACATTGCACGGTCTGTACCCTGTGTGTGATGTCCTACATACAAGGGCAGTGACAAGCCTCAGAAGTTGTGCCCTGTCCTGGCTGATGACCAGGAAGGACTCACTCAGTGCCACTTCTCACATTTTCATTTAAAGGTTTACTGGGAAAAAGCCACAATACTGAGTTTGGGCTATGAAAGTGATGTCTAAATACTTGCAGGATTAGCTAGCCTGAAGAATTTTGCAGAATCCAGTGCTGGAATAGTGACTGCCTTCTTTAGTTTCCTGTAAGATGGTCTGCAAATCTTTTCACTGGAAGTACAAGAATAACAACTGCATTCTTTATTGCATTTCTGTGTTTCTAGGATTCCTCAAAAGAACCATGATTTTACATTAAGAGATGTGGGTGATAAAGATTCATCATTTAGATGTGGACCCACAGAACCACGGGTGGAAGCTCAGACATCCCCCAATGCTCCTAGCATTGCCCTCTGTGTGAACAGTCCACATCAGACAGAACCATGTTGTGGAGGGTGTCCTTGGTATTTGTTTCTGGATTTCCCACAAGACCATGTGGAATACGAATCTCTTGCTCTGAGAAACAAAGGATGACATGAGAATGCTAACTGCAAAAGGAAATGGATCAACTAAATGCAAGACTGAGATACTCAGAGGGTGAAAACAAGGCACACTGTTCAGAGCAGGTTTGCTCTGAAGAGGACTACATATTCAGTCCTCCTTCTTGGCCAGCGCAGGATACCTCAAAGGCCACACAGAGAAGCCATGAGCTGCAGTGACAGCCTACAGAACTCCAGCATCCTCGGCAGCGCTCACCCAAGCGTGTGTGAGGACAGTGTTTCCTGGAACCAGAGCGCTGCTCCCTTCCCTCACAGCTCTCCCACTCCAAGCGCTGCAGGTTGTTTTGTGAACAGCCTCATTCACTGCAGGCTGCGCTTGCCTAAGGCTGGAAACTCATCTCCCTCCTTCTCCCTCCTCCCAGCCTGCCGCTAGTTTTGATGGGATGTTTTTCCCCCCATATTAGCCTGCTCTCTGCTTCCCTCTCTTCCCGAGCTGGGCCTGTTTCCTCCTTCTAATTATTCACGCAGCAGAGCAGATGGCAGGGGGAGTGGATCTCTCACTCGCTCATACAGGCATGAGGCTTTGTCACACAAAGGGGGAACAACACCAACTGCAGAAGAAAGCAAGATATTCCAGAGCCTGGTTCCCAGCATCCCCCTATTCTCTGCTTTTCTTTCAAGCACAATATATTTTGGGAAACACCATTCAGTTCTCAGTGTGTATTTATGGCAGTTACATCACATTGTGCTTTTTCCTTCTCTTGTTTTTAAAATTTTAATTTAGCTGACAAAACAATTCACAGTGCAACATTTCTCAGAATGAATACAGATTTTTCATCTCAAGAAATAGCTGCAGTTCAGTAGTCACAAACATTTGGGATCCCTGTTTTCGGGTCTGCAGTGGGAGCATGGGATGCCCTGCACAGATGTTCCACAATCAGAGGAGCAATTGTGATGAGGTAAGAGGGGCATGGGCAGGATCTTTCTGACCTGGGGGGAGGACACGTGTACATCCAGCTTGCCTGCAGACTGTGCCAGGATACTCACCAGCCTGGCTCAGTGATGAGGGCATTGCTGGGAGTGTTCCCAACAGGCAGATTGTACAAGCCATGCTGTTTTGTTGTCCAGCAGTATTTACTGTCACAGAATCAGGCCATTCCGTGCCAGTTGGCCTCGGTACCCAGGGAAACTCCTGGACATGTACAAGTTATTAAACTGGATGTAACTGTGCCACAAGTACCTACACAGCTGCCTTGGGTGCGCTGGCCCAAGTGACCTTTTTACCAGCACGCCAAATTGCTGCCACTGGAATGCAGCTGCAACTATCTTTGATAAACCTTCTTTTGTAGTCACCACCACAACCAAAATAAAATGCTGATGAGAAATATATATGCATTTACTTTCCCAGCTCTTGCAGTCTGACCAGCTCTAGCTGACAAACCAATATTAAGGCCTAACAGCAAAGCAACTGTTGTTGTCTCACGGATAAAGAACAGCAATGCTTTACATGAAGTCTTTCAATCAAAAATTTGCCTAGTAGGGTCTGTAGCAATAACAAAATGCAGTCACCTTTTGATTTATGGTGACATCCCATGGGTACCCCAAGAACAGGACAGAGAAGTCATTGGTACAGGCCACTAGGGTCTGTGCTTTTTTAACAGAAAAAACAATGCTGTCTTTGACTGCTACGCAAGTGCTGCCAGACTTTCAGAGTTTTCGCTGTTTTTCAGAAAGCCTGTACTGAAATGACCTTGCAGAAAACTATATGCAACTGAAAACAGCTATTCAGAAAGAATGAAGAAGTCAACCAAGTCCAGATTTTAATCTGTAGTTTCAAAAGCTTCTCTCATGCTCTAAATTAAGGTAACTACTGAGTTGTAAATCAATGGTGCTGCAATGGGAGAAAGATGATGAGAGATGACCTGCCTGATGTTTATCACACTAAAGCAAAAACTCAATTTTATATCAGGAGAATGAGCAGCAGGAGCCAATGAGCTTCCATTCAGCAAATCTATCAGTTTGCCAAGAGAAGTATTGCAGAAAAAAAGCCACTAAAAATGAAGGAGGAGAAATAATCTTATTTGACAGAGTACTTCAAGGTACAGTCTTCAGACATCAGAAAAAATGTAATTTAATCTGTTACTAATGCAAATGTCATCTTGCTTCCATTTGTCATCAGTGATGCTAGACTGTCAAGGTAACACAGACAAAGGAAACTTAAGACGTGTTTTCATTACATATCTCACAGACAAAAGCTTTGGCAGTTTGATGAGAAATAGGAAGAATTAGAACATTCTCTGGTTTCATCATATGTAGTAGTGCATGTACCTCCCTTCTAGCATGGCTTCTTCTCTACAGAACTTAGACTATTATGGCTATACTTTTAGCATATCTCAAGCTGGATGGGATACTAACCAAGTTCTCTTTAATTGGGTCCCTGCCATATGTAACTGAGATGTGGTTTTTGCCATGAAGCTGGTCAATAAATTTCCTTGTCACATGAGAAAGCAAATCAAAGGCAGTCAGAGAAGGTAAGGCAAGCAAGGCAAACTGAATAATCCTCACAATTCTACAGGGAAGCCATGATTTTGACCTATTGGTCATGCAATGGTCAATCAATCAATCAATCAATGAGGAGTTCAATCCCTTGAGCCCAAAGCTGCACCGTGGCTTTCTCAACTGCTTTGAACTCATGCTTTTTTCCCAGTTTGAGACTTTGCCAAACACTTCAGAGTGTAACTGTTTTGTTGAATTGGGAATTTAGCCATGGGATAATGAAAAGAAGTTTTTTGTGTAGGACTGTTGTAAACATAAAACCTGGCCTCATGTAAGGCTATGTACTTCAATAAAGACATGGAAGAATATCAACAGCTTTCAGAGTCAACCCGGAGGCTCCTCTGAGCAGTTCAAGTTATGTATAGAGAGCAGGGTCTTAGAAAACCATTATGAAACACTTGTCAAAGGGTTATTTAAGCATTCAAGCCCAGTCACATTAGTGCCCAAAACAAAGCTTTCCAGTCATATCAGCATTTGCTATTTGTAATACCAGCAGGCAACCCCATCCCACCCCCTCCTTATACTTTTATAACTTGGATTTCCTCCTCCTCCACTCCCAACTGTTATTGACTCACTGTCAGAGTTTTTATTCCAATTTGCTGTAATTGCTTTATGTTGAGGCTCTATTGATCTGTTGAGGATGCGCAAGTGGGGGAATTTCTTGACAACTCTGAGGTTCCAGGTGTCTGCCTGCTGGCAAGCAGGCATGGACAAGTCAGATGGACAGAGGTACTGGGTCAAATCTCAATTTATTTTTACTGAACACCATCTTTCCTGTGTCTGCAACACCACCACCACACTTCACATAGCATGACAAAAGCATTTGAAATGACCACATGAAATCATCCTAGTTCCTGCCTCCCCCAGGCACTAAGATAGGCAGAAAAACAAACAAAGCAAAGCAGAGGCTAACAGAAGTAAGGGCAGGTTATCCACAGCGACATGTTTGATCCTGTGAATGACTGAACTCAGATATTGCAGTCCAAGCTGCTGTTTAGTCTCCTTTTCCAAGCAATTTTTGAAGTAGTGTAGTTGTCTTCCTCAGGAACTGTGTTGCTGTCCCCCACCCAACTCTCAGAAGGAGCATTTTCTCTTCCTTAGGTGTTGTGCACTCTCTTCGAGTAGCACAGCACTGAGCACAGCCACCGTGGCTCTCACTTACTGTGTTCTTAGTACTGACAGCTTGAAGGATACCAAATGTCCATCCTGGCTCATGGCAATGACCAGGGATCTTTAGGAGTCTCTTTACTGCTTGATGAAATAGATATTCTGTTTGTTATGAATCAGCTCACATCATTCACCCAACTAGCCTCCTGCCTGGTGTCAAATGACAAGGTTTCCCTTGCCAAGCTTCCAGGCATGAAGGTGACAGCACTTCAAATCCTAATATTCCTTAAGTCTTTGGATTGGCTTTGTTGTGTGGGTGCAGTCCAAGTGGGCCTAGCAGAACACACCAAGCACTTGCTTCTCTTTGTACAACACAAAGCTCTTGCATTAACAGTTCCTGCCATGCAATGTAATTTTGCCATTCAGGGCAAGAATTGTTTGTGAAAATGGATTAGTCCTTTGATTTTCGGTGCTCCCAGCACACAAGAAGAAGGATTTGATAAAACTGAATGTCCAAAAAGCAATTTTGATGTGCACCTAAGCTTTTGCAAGACATTATTCTCTAGTCATGTAAGCTGCATTGCAGCCAGTATTAGAAAAAAAGGAAAAGATGAGTGGGTGTAATAAGGCAATTGCAAATGGGGTGTGCAAACATAGAAAACACTTTTATGTTCTAGCTTGAAAGATTTTTATAAGCAGAAATAATGAGGTCTGAGTGAATTGATATAAAAGAAACACTAAGCCTGTTTGACTAGATTACAGAAAAGGTCCTGTTAGAGAGCAATGCTGATGCTGAGCAGTATACTTACATCACATGGGATATTTTTCCCACCCGTCATGACACAAAGATTTACTGTAACGCCCAACAAATTTGATTTTTCCTACTGTGACTTAAAGGCTGGAGACTTTGTATTGTTCTGACAGCACAGGGTCTCAGGAATTGCCTGGACTTGTCCCAGTGTAAGCTTATTTTAGGACATTCTAGCAACAAGGAAACCAGCTGTCACTTAACTTTGGTTTATTTTCACTTTAGAGGAGAAACAAAGAGGTTTTTCTGTGTGTTGTGCTGTGTGTGCCCTTCCCCACCTCTGTGTTATCAGTAAGCTGCTCCCCCAATCCCACACACACAAGGCTTCTCGGAGCTTTGGTGAGAGGCACTGCAGCACTGTAACTCACACCCTGTCCTGCAGCCTGCAAGGTAACCAGACACAAGCAGGGAAAGCAAAGAGGCTTGTTGGTGTCCAGACATTCTCACAGGTGACTGCAGAGCCCCTCAGGGTTCACCTTTGCTCCAAACGGGAACATAGCTCTGCTGCCCTTGCCCCTCCTGCCAGCAGGCAGGGCAGCTGCCCTTCACTGCCTGCAATACTCACTAAGTTTGTTGCTGCCAACATACTGGGTGAGCAGCTCAATTCCTCTGGCTGCCTAATTCACCTCCTTTAATCCAAACACTTCAACTCTCAGTTTATTTAATTCACATCTCCTGGTCATTTTCAGGTAACAACACAGCTGAAATACAGTGCTGGTAGAACTTGGGCTGTCGTCTTGCTTTGACATCAAAAGGCTTTTGCAACTTAAATCTGACTGTTTTGGCATCAAAACTACAAGGCAAGACATATGACTCTACTTGAACAAGAAAGAACAGGCCAAATAACTGTGCATGTGGCTGCCTGTGACCAAGAGCCTCTGGATTTCTGCTAAACCCAGAGCATGGTTCCCTCATGAAGAGCCACCGGCAGTGCAGGAAGCTCCTCAGCTTTTCCTGCACCCAGTCCCCAGGGAACACTGGCAAATGAACATTTCATGGCTACTATGGAAGTGTGAGTTCCTGTTGTGCAAGAGAAGTTTTAGAGGTAACAGAAGAGAGCGTGAAAGTAGAATGATTAAAAAATAAACCAAACAGGAGCTCAAGACTAAGGAAAAAATGGCTATCAACACCATGCACCTATAGTTACAAGAGAGGAGTAAATACCCACTAGAAACAGCATAGCCCTCCTGGAGAAAGCCAGAGAATTCTGGCAGCTCATTACACCCTTCTCCCCTCACGTATACAATTTTCTGCATATCATTTAAAAACTGTATTAACGAGGCTTTTCTGTACTATTCCAGATTATGAACGTATAGTATTGTAGAAAAGCCAACAGGTAAGATCAGACAACACTTAGAACAATTGCCATTGCTATTCTTATCTGCTACTTTTCTGGTGTAGAGACTGGAGACAGCAGCCAGGTTTGTTTCCATGATGCTGGGCTGCAGCACACTGACCTGCTCAGGCTCTCAAGGATACAAGGGTCAGATTTGCACCTTTGTATCCTTTTCCTTTCCTGTCATCTTCCATATCCATCTTCCATCTTACTTGGACATACACCACATGATCTGGCAGTTTTCTGTCTCGTTCCAGGAAGAGATCTCTGTCCTTATTTGTAAACAATGCAGGCATTTTCATGAACGTCAGATAATATTCAGCTTATTATTGGTATCCTAACTCTGGGGCTCCTATGTACTTTTAAAATCACACTTCACTCCTGAAAAAAGAAGAATGGTAACCCCTGAAATTATCTAACAACTTTTCCTAATCTGATATTATTAGCTGTAAATGAGGGGCAATTTTGGAGCAATAAGGTTAGAAATAATATTGTGAAAACAGTTAACCTGGAATTTAATCCACAGTGAATGTCTAATTGTCTCACTATAATTATCATTACAGCATATTCAAAAAAAAAAATCCCCTTGTTGTCCCAATCCACTTTGCAGAGCATAAACCTAAAAAACCCCACCTATAACAGAAAAATCATGGAGTCATAGAATAGTTTGGGTTAAAAGGGAGCTTTAAAGGCTTTCTACTTCTTCCTGGCAACAGTCTTAATCTTGATCCTAAACGGTTTCTGAATTTTCACATGCAATATGTCAAAACATTAGGAACTTGGGAATTTTGAACAACTGAAATTTAGGTTGAAGCCTTGATAGAAGCAATAGTTTTGCATTAACAGCACAGAAAATTCTCAGAAGAGTTCGAAAGTACAATTTTTCAATCTTGTATATAGGAAGACTTGAAGTGACAACCCTTTAATTTTCCTTTATCAGAATGAAAGATGTAATTTCTAATCAAAAGATTTCAGCGTCTCTAATTTGAAGACTTTCAGAAAGTGTTTTCTCTCAGTACATTTCTGCCTCTGTGGACAAAGGAAAAGGCTAATTTTTAAATGTTTAAGCTTTCCAGGGATAGAAGCTATTTCTGGACTAGCTCTACTGAATATGTTGTGTGCCACTTGATCTTTGTGCCAAAAAAAAGCTTTCAAATCACCTTTCACGTACACAGAAAAAAGCCAGCCTAATTCTGCTCTTTGGTCATGGAGTTCAACATCACACAGGGCTGCCACCAAACTGAGAGGGTTTACATCAGAAATGACAGATGGCAAGATGGTCGCCACCTCTATCAACTCTGTCCTGTCACCGGTTCTTGAGCTTGAATGTGCCTGAAACAAGCACAGCCCCAGTTTATAGCTGTTAAAGCTGAAAGGATGTATTTTTCATGTCAACAGAGTGGAACAGTTGGTAATTTTTCCAGAGGAGAGATTGCAGCAGGCTGCCAGGCAGTCATCAATTCTGACACGCTATTCGGAGAGTCCCCGTTGCTGTGCACCAAATGTCTAATCCACAGCTCAGGAAAGAGCTGCAAGGTGAATGAGCAGCTGACATGCACAGAACAAGCTGGCATTTCTGCAGCATGGCCATTTTTATAACAGCCCTTTAAAGATCATAAAATACACCTAGCCATTATCTGAAAATGCTGAGTTTCAGCCAAGGTTTAGTCCACACATACACTGATGTGAGGTAAGCATTCATGTACATACATTAACAACAAGTGCTATGGATATTTCAGTTAGTCTGAAACATTTAACACATTTAGGTTTGGAGATTGAAGGGCAATGCCATCAAAAAGGAGTACAGTAATTTTTTGCCCTTTTTCCCATTTGCAGGTGAGAAACAGTGACGCAGGTTTCTCGTAAAGGGGCAAAAGTGGGCACGGAGATATATAGAAATCTATAGGTTTGGATAGGGACTACTAAATGTTAAACCAAAGCCGCATCATCATGCCTGAAGTGAAGGTTTATTTCAGCCCTGTTGGTGAAGTGCTCTGGTACACTCCAAAACTTGGGGAGCAGGTTGCAGCTAAAGGAGAAGGCAGCCTGCCTAAACAGCAATCACCCCTTCCCTGACCATCCTGTTCCCTCATGAAGGCAGCACTGCCCTTAGTAGGACACTGGATCCCTCTCCCAGGGAGAAAAAGCATCCCTCAGGAAGCAATGTCTTGGCTGTTTGTTGTTCGGGCATGCGCACAGATAACTCTCCTGCTCCTACCCTCAGAAAGTCTCCACGAGGCTGATCCCTACTGTTCTGAGCCATCTGGATATATCAATTCCAAAGTACTGCAACAGAAAAGCAGTCCATAATGTACTAGAAGAAAATATTCAGTGTGAGCAGGGCACCAGAGATGGGGTGGATACAGTATTCCTCAACAGCTGTCCTGTGCCATTGTACTGTGCCTGTAGGGCGTGTGGGTATTCAACAGGCACTGCTGTCACTTGAAACAACACCTCATTGACCACAGTGTTTTACAGTTAATTAAATAACCCAAATCCATACAAACCCATGATCAACCCATGTAGTTCACTGCTGTGAGAAAAATATTAGGTTGAATAGGTCACTTGCTACACCTTAAGGGTCTTCTAGCAATGCTAGGCTGCAGGGCTCCCACAGCCTTGGTTCAAGCCCTGGCACTGGCAAGGCAGTCTTTGTAACACTAGGAAGGATAAAATTGCAGCAGCTATTATTTTTCATTCTTCACTTAAGAAAATGACCCACCACCTCAAACTAGGCTACGATAGCTTCCCCTGAAGTACAGTGTATTAAATAAAGGATGTAAATTGCACCCTCGCCTTCGAGGAATTCACATCTCGTAAGCAAGAAGGGTGAGGCAGTTCCTGCAGGAAGTTGGCTCTCTTTTGCGTGTCTGAGGCAATTCCCCACCTCTCTTACACAGAGAAGCATGAACGAATCCCAGGCCAACACTCTGTGTGATATAATTCCATCCAACAAAAGAGAATTATGAGATTACGCTAATGCAAACGCATCAGTAGGAAAAAGGGTCATCTGCTGACTTGCCTACCATTTTCCTTACAGCATCTCTGTCACCCTGATTTTCTGCTCTTTTGTCTACAGAAGCAAAGGGTAATCCTGTTGTGCAATTACCTCCTCCCGTAATTAATTTGTTGCTTGAAGGAACAAAACTAAATTACTTTTAATTTTATTCTGAAATAAACTGTGCTTTGAAACTTATTTTGCAGAAACGAGAAAAGAGCTGATTTTTTTCTGGACTGTATTGTTCTCCCTTAGCATTGTGTGCTTGGTAAATTATATTAGCACAGCATGAAGTTGGCACAAGATACGTGATGCAGTCTCAACCGTAAAATCAAAACTGCTTGGCTAGAAGAATAAAGGATATTTCCTCCGCCCCCTCTATCCACAATATTCAGGGAAGAGGAAAGCATAGCTTGGCTATGTTTCTAAAATTGTCATTAAAACACATCTATATGTTCTACAGCAAATTCCTTTTGACTGATGCTAAATGCCTGACTAATTCTGTAGGCTGAGATCAGAAGCGACAAATCTACAAAATTTGCATTAAGTCAGTTTTAACTATACTTTTTTTTCCTGGATCAGAAGCAGCTCACAGACACCACTTTAAAGAGTTTTCCTCAACCACTGCAAAGAGTTCTGCCAACTGTATAGACTGGATGGCCAATAAGGAAATCCAAGATCATTGATTCAAGATCTAGGCCTGATGTATTCCCTGTCAAAAGGAACAATTTCAACACTTTCTCAGGGTAGGACCTCTTTAGTGTGCCTCACTGAATAAATTTGGCCAAGACACTCAATCCACTCAAGAAGTATGTTGTCATGAAACACCTCTTTTGCTGCTCCCATAAGGCATGTCTGCATTTCAGATAAGTTCAGAAGCCCCAAAGAGAAAGGTTTCCATTTAAATAGCCAAAATTTTCTTTTGGACCAATTTGATGTTGAATAAATGTTTTTCCTCTTCAAGTTTTCAGTGGACAAGAGGATTGGATATGATGAAATGTCAAGCAAAAAGCATTAAAGGCGCTTTAGATCATTTCTATTGAAGTTGTCTCAGAAATCCTCTATTCCATGTTTAAATCCAACTTTGAAACTTACATGCTGTGGCAGGGCTTCATTCATGCTGAAGATCACAAAAATGCAGTTATCTTAAACCAACCCTCCACCTTATCTTGCTCATCCTAGCAATTAGCAAACTCTTTAGAAAACTACTAGCTGAAGTTACCTATGGCACTGAACCTTGAATTCAGCTGTTTTAGCCCTGAAATAAGCGCATACTAAAGAAAACTGCAATTTTTGGATTTGGATTAAGACCTTTGTTACCCTTCTTTCAATATCTTAAACACTCACGGATAATGTTAAAACAGAGCTGGGCAGAGGGCTCCCGAATTTGATGGAAAGAAGTGAGGATTTGGCTTCAGGTAGCACCTCATGAAGCAGCTTCCCTGCTTTGGGGGGCAGAACAAAGATGAGTCAATCAAAAGTCCTCAACAAGCAGCTGCCTTCCTACAGATGAGCACACTCTTGAACTGAGTGGTGCTTCTTAAAAGACAGCAACCTGTGAGGTTTTTTTGGTCAGGAAGACTCTCAGAATTCCTAGAATTTTGACACTAGCGATGAGGATGTAAGGGAATAAGTATGGAGAGAAAAAGTGGATGAACTATGAACACAGTCACCAGGTTCAGTGAGACCCTTCATCACCACAGCTGTAAAAAGTTGCCAGAGTCTTAAGTCCACTCAAGGATAAGCAATATAAAAAAGAAAAACCATTAAGGCATGTGTAGTCATAGAGTTACTACTTCTGCACATGGTGATAAAATGAGCTTGAAAAAAGAAAAAAAGAAAAGCAGCTAATATGGTATACTCAGTGGATGGGTGATATCAAAGTCACAAAAGGCCTTCAGAACCAACGAATTCCCAGCAAAAAAATTAAAGAGGACACTGAAGTGCTCTAGAATTTTCTGGGTGTCTCAACCTCTTTCTTCTTTTCTGCTAGCATTCTTCAAGAGAAAAAAAAGCCTCACTTGTTTTGACAGTCTGGCCCTTATTTTTAAACCTCAGCTTATTCACTAGAGAGGAACAATTAACCTTCCAGCACAAGTACCAATTCATATACTGAAGAAATTGCATTGAATGAGTGATGTGCAGTCTGAAATTAGACCACACAAATGTTTTAAGCTCTTGGACAGACTAATGAAGGTAATTATTAGGACAGAAAGACCTTCTCTGAGGGAGTCTGCTGAACTGAAGGCACCAGCCTAGCCACAGGAATAGCCTCCTCATTATGTACCACAACATGGCACAATAAGCTGGCATCCACTGAAGTAGAGAACTTCAGCCCAAAATACTCCTAAAAACCACAGCTTTTCTGAAGAACTGCTTTCAGACTATGTACCTTCCTATTAACCTGCAAAGCAGTATAGTCAAATAGCATAACTGAGCAAACGGGATGAGAGATCTGACAAAACCTTCAATCCCATGGCCATTCAGCAGTTTACTATAACTTACTTGGCAAGAAATATGGAGAGTTAGCCACTAATTGGAGTGCAGGTTTGAGTCTCATCAGCACAGCCAGTCAGGGCATTTCCGGACAAACCTCACTGTACTTGACAAGAGCTACGTGTGCTGCAGGGACCACCAGCAGTGAAGGCATTTTTGTCCTTCAGGAAATCACTTCATGCTGCTGATGTGCGCGTTTTTTAAGAAAGCTCAAGACGATTTTTTATTCTTTTTTTTTTATTTTTATTTTTTTTTTGTTTAGTCTTAGAGCAGCACTTGCCCAACAGCATTACGACACAACCAGGGGGAGTTTGGAAAAAAAAATCCATATCTGTTTATTTGCAAGACTTTTGCAGAAGATTAGCAACAGGCACATACAAAACCCAGAGGAACTTTGTGTCAGAAGAAGATCTAATAAAATACACATTGAATTTTGAATTCAGGCAAGTGCATTTTTTACCTTCCCCAAGAGGGGAAACAAAGCTGCTGTCGCAGCACAATGCGTTGGTGTTCCATTTCAGAGCTATATGCAGAGAGACTAATGTTATCTTTGCAGAAGCATCATTAGTAAGCTGCCCAGAAGACAGAAAAATAGAGCTTATGTGGGGCTGCATACACATCCGAAAATTTAAATTGCAAAAGGCCTGAAGAAAATTGGCTACATTCCAATTTTAAGTAGAAAAATAAATTCCACAGACTAGACAATTATTCTCACAGGCTCTAGGCTGGAAAATTTTCTGTATTTTTATGCAATATTTTCTAAACTTCTTTTATTGTTCTGAAAGATGATAGAGGGCAGAAATGCTTCAGCGTGTGTTTGATATTGTTATTAATGATGAAAAAACTGAAGAAAATACTACATTAGTGCATTCTGATGGATTGTGTGGGCATGGCTAGGGTACCAATTTGATTAAAAGACTGAATCCTGGCCTAATTCAATTACTACAAGGAATTTAATTACTCTCTCTTGCTAGAGAGGGTATGCAAAATTGTGCAAATTGTGAGATCTCCATACTCAACTCCCATAGCTAGGTGAGAAAACGTTACCTAAAGCATGCTCTCCCTGAAACGGTATATATTAATCAAATCTAAAAAATCTAGAGCAAGGACTAAAAGACTATGGACCAGTGTGATCTTCAAATGAGTTACTGAAACTCTAGACCAGTCACATCAGCTAGATAATCCAGGTCAGCAGGACTTCACTGAAGATACAAGAGCTAGGTGTGAGCTATACCCAGCCTATTTAATGTGAGTGCAGAATTTGATGTAGTAAAACAAAGCAGAAAGTTTTTGAGGATAGTAGAAGGTTTTGAGATTGTGATGAACTTTTTCCCTACTGCAGATTTTACAATGAAAATAATATGCTATAACTTTTCCTTAAATTGAAGCTACCCCAGAAGATGTTGTTTAGAAACTCCCTTTTCAGAGGGAGTTTATATGCCAGGCACCTCCTCTGCTCTGAGTTTTAGGTACGTACTTTAAAACTTCAGATCAAGTTCCTTGAAAGAGATGTGAAAATCAGATAAACAGAACAAGTTAAAAAAAAAAAAAAGAAAAAAGAAAATGTATTTTTCAGATTTTTGAAATTTGCTTAACAATCTCACTCACCTCTCCAAGTATTGGACACAAAGTTACATTTGCATGGATCTCAGTTTAGGCGTGTTAACTAAATCCTGAACTTCACCTTCCCTTTAGTTAGACTCATTTTGTACTGATGCTCCTAAGTCCCTCCATGCTTCTCGGAATCTGACTTCTCATTTGCAGTGTACAACTCCCTTCCCTTTCCCTCTTCATCGGTTCCCACACCGAGTCCCTGGAGGAGCAGTCAAACAGCAGCAGGCTCACCTGCAGTACACATGTCCAGGCAGTGAGAAGCTCTCAGCACAGTAAGACAGCAGGACACAGAGCTGAGTGCCTGAGGAGAGAATTCCAGAGGGCTACAGCCTTTGGGATACATTTTGGCTTTGGGCAATTGGCTTCTGCAGCCACCTAAAGCTTCACCCTTGGAGGCCAGAGGTGCATCAGCTCTTCTTCCCAGCTTTTGCTGCCCTGTTACACTGACTGCATGTTTCCCAGTCTGACTGGTAATTTAGTACTATGGCAATGCAAATATAAACTGGGGATGACAGGGATCACATGTCACCCAGTCCCACATTTCTAGACACTTTTTGCAATCAGGATGTATTTTGCTGACCACTGGTGGGACAAGCCAGGATGAGAGAGCCCAGCAAACATGCCAGGATTAGCAGAATAGAGCTGCTGCCTATCTCATATACACCAGAGTCAAGCTAGCCAGGAGGAACAGGGTGTGTGGAAGGTTAGCTCTTGCTGGGAAGGGGAAGAAGAGAGCATGCCTACATCCAGGGATGCTACAAGAGCTGACAGAGTGGAACAGAACAGTGTTTTACCCATGCACCCGGACAGAGCAGCTGAAAATGGACAGCCTACATACTTCAAGTAAGTGTTTGAGTATCACTATCAAGGTCTACCTGTGACTGACTTTTCAAAAGAATGACAAGAAAGAAATTGATAACTACTCTCTCCCCCCAGGAGACAAAAGATTTTGGCACCACCTGATGGGAAAAGGGGAGAGAAAGATTCTAGTCTTTCTCTCAGGTTTGCAGTGGAAATCACAACTATTGATAAATGTGTTGCCAAACAGGCAATATATATTTACTAATTTTGGTTCATTTGTCTTCATGGAACCCATCAGAGAAAATTAATCTCCTAGCTGGAAGTATGCCACTGCCAGAGCCAAACTCCCCCAGCTTGCCTTCAGGGGATTCCTCACCTTTCACTGTGATTGAAGGCCTGTACTGCACTGAGCTGCACCTCATTAAATTAGCATCGAGCAGACTTCACAGAGCTGCCTCCTTTTTAACACCATGAGAGTCAGAGCTTGCTGCTGCCATGAGGAATGAGCTGCCGAATGTCATGAGAACATAGACATTTAGCTGTAATGAGGAGACATTCAGGTCAATCATTTCCATCCCTCCCTCCCCTAAGGAATCAGAAAGAGATACTGTTCTAATTTTGGTTTCAAGCAAGCCTGGCTTGCTTCTGCTGATTCTAGATTACTTCTATCAACTTTGAGAAAGATCAGGCACAAGGAAAGTTCTTTGACTCATACTTGGGTCAGTGTGAAAGGCTTCATTAGCAAAGCCTATCTCATGCCACAGTGTTCATACACTTTGCATTAAGGCACATATTTAAATTCATCTGCAGACTTTATTCCACCAATTTTGTAGAGAATGGTGGAAGGAAAGAAATGAAATGTTGGAGGTATAGCCTTTAAAATGATGCTCATCTTTGGAGGTCAACCTTTCCAAATAAAAGTAAAACAGCCTCATGAACAGATACTGGGAGCAAGGATAAGGCAAAGCAGTTCCCTGGTAATCCTGTTTCCAAATCCAAGTGTAAAACCCATTGTTTATGAGACTGAATAGCTCAAAGTAGCAGATAAAAACTGTTTTCACCAGTTGCCATACAATGCGTTGCCTGAGCTTTGAGAGGTTAAGCTGGACAGCCTGTAAGGAAAAGGATTTCAGACTAAGTGATGCAAGGATTATTGCTGGCCTTGGGAATTTAAGCTGAGCTTTTATCAAACCTTTCCTGGAGAAATGCCCACACTTCAAAAGGTGGTGCAAGCAGTATGAGGGTGAGGGGCTGATTATCATCATCACTTACTCCTGGGACTGAGCCTGCCATGGGAGAGTCAGAGCAGCCTGTCAGAACTCTGCTGCTAACACCAAGGGGTTCGGTGCAGCCCTCAGTGCAGCACACCTGGAGGCCCTGCTGTTCACTTTTTGTCCCCTTCCATCCATACCAGAGTACACCACAGAGAGCTTTAAAGGGCAGCTCTGGAGACAGAAAGCCTGTTCATGTCATATCCCACGTTAGTGTCCACTCAGATTTCCCCCACGTATCTGAGAGGCCTGTGAATGAGGTACTCTGGCACTGCAGCCATGAATCTCAGTAAGACTTTCTTCTGAAGGAGTCAACTCAGCTGCCAACAGATGTTTTCACTTGGCCTACAAACATAGCATGAGTGTGTTTCACTGCATACTGCTGCCTCCCTGCTAGAGCACAGCTCAGCCTAGAAGGTTTGTTGTAAGAAATGCTAAGGTTTTCTTGCTGTTCTCATTGTTGTCAAACATTCTCATTGTCTCAAATATTGGTCTCATCCAATCAGAAAGATCAGAGAGGTCCTGAACACCTTGAACACAGAATATACAGAGATTTATCCTTTCAATTTGTGGCATCTCCTTCTTACAATTCAGCTACCATGTATTAGCACTGGTCACAACAGATTTGCTGTACAGCCAAGGACAGCAACCAAACACTGCAGGTTGTGAAGAATGAATGTGTTATTTTTACTACTACTTTGTCTGAAAGACCACATCCAAAACTCAAAAATTTCACTGAACAGCCCAGCTGTTACCGCTGATCCTTTTTTGAGACCAGGACTTCTGAGATTTTTCCCATCTAGTGGAAAAGATAGGAACCCTGAATCAGGGCATCCTGCCTTATCCAACCTGCAGCAACAGCAATGCCTTCAGGAGGTTTCCCCCCAGCTGAACTGAGCCTGTTAAACACAAACAGAAGCTAAAGAGTAGGAACAGACACTACACATCGAAAAAGCATAAACTCACATTTAACGAGAGAGCAAAGAAACAGCCATGCTAAGAACTTTACTCATATCCTGGCTTGTAGCAATTACTGCCTCTCTAGTGCTTTGGGAGCCCATCTTTTTATATTTTGTGAGATGACTTCTGCTGTTTCATTCACTTCCCACCAATTTACTGACTAGCAAGTAGCAACTTGAGCACTTTCTGAAGATCAGCAAAACCACATTTTTGCATTGCCTACTACTGCTTAAAAAAAGTCAAAAGAAAATAAATAAGAGGGACAACTCAGCAAGAGTTGGACAGACAGCTCAGCCAGTGTGGGTTGAAAATAACTTTTGGACCTGCAACATGCCCAGCTGAATTACACTTATCTCTCTGCCTCACTGGCACACTGCTGAAGAGGAAAATTGCCCTGGCCTCACTGGGGCTGTTTACTATTCAGAAGTTAGGACCAAAGTGCTCATATTTAAGTTTTATCTTTCTCACTAAATTCCTAAGTGCCTTTGCTCAGCTAGTTTACTGCTTTCAGTAAATGGGGTACTTGAAACTAGCTGAAACTTTTAAGTCAGGATAAGGTTAAGGCATCTCCACAGAAAGGGCTTTGGGCAGACATCTTTCTTTAAAAGCTTTAAACGAGTGTATTCAGTTAATGGTTCTATCACTTTTCAAGATGTTTGTGATGTTTCCTCACTGGGGGAAAAGAAAAATCTTTCAGTGGGAAAATGAGCCTTTTCCAGACTCCTTTCCAAAACGTTAGACAGGAGCCACAGTCCTTTGGAGCCTCCTGGGAAGGAAGCTGTGAGCTTGGCTCTTCTCACCAGAGCCCTGTTCAGCATAAAGTGAATGTCACCCGCAGGATCTTTCCTGTGTGGTTGCAGTGAGCTTGGCTAACTCAGGGTACATCAGCAGTACCCCCATGCACCATGGCCTGGCCACCAGCAAGGCACAGGCCAAAGGCAGAAGGCTGAATCCCCAGTAACAGGTACAGGGTCCCAAATCATCCCAGGTCCCCTGCTCTTTTCTCCTAGTTCTTATCCTGAAGCACATTTGTTCAGCAATTCAGATTTTTTAAAAAGCAGAAATCTCATGCTGTACTAACAATTTCACAGGGTCAGAACCATGACACCACTAAAACACATCCAATCTGGAAGCTGGAAGGTGAGAGCCAGCTTCACAGCTGCAGAGAAAGGAACATTTGCCAAGAGACTCTGCAGTTTTGAAGAGCACCATAAGACACAAGGAACAGGCAGGTTGAGACCCTACAGCTTTCCTCCAACCACTGCACAGCCAGGGGCACAGAGCCCTTTCTGCTTCCTCTAACACCACATAGCAGTCTGCCTCCTGCCATGAGATATGCCAGCAGCTCCACAGAGCCCATACAACACAAATATAAAACATTTCATTTCTAGAAGTATATTTCTCTGAGGATGAAGACCCTCCCACACCCACCTTCCCTGGATTCCTTCAGGAAAACTATTTCAGAGACAGCTTAAGTATCTGTAATTAACTACTTTCTTATCAAACTCCATTGCTTTAAGTATGTGAAAAATAGGGTATAATTTAGTCAGCACACGTAACATGCAGAACAGCTCCCTCACTAACACTAGGTAAAACTTTAATATGCAAATCACAGTTTTATGAATTTAATTACTCATTCATACCATAGTGCATCTCTTGCTGGACAAAGCCTCTATTACGGAGTGAAATATGTTGGAAGCAGAAAAAAATCTGTGCTGACTTTTTAAAAAATAAAGAGGAAATTTTCACTGAAATAAATGCATCATAAACATGAATTAAGAGGGATTTATTAAACAAGAAAAAGATTTCTGAGGAAAAAGTTAATAAATATGAACATGTCTTAATATATGCTTCTTATAATGCATAGTACACTCCCAAGGTAGACACTTTTAATACCTAGCATTGGCAAGCATCTAGATGAAATTATTACATCAAAGGGAATATGATTGGGCAATTATGAAGGGTTTTGAAAGATTTAAGTTTTATGACACAGTTAATCTGAATGCTCTTGCACTGTTTTTAGAATGAACATTTTTACAGGTCCTTTTTGACTTCCTAATGCTCCTGTATCAGGCTTCTGAAAAAAGTCCCTCCTCCCTTCAGGTTTCCCCATCTAATCAGAATATCATGCTCTCCCTGCATAAACAATTTTGTTTAAGAATAGACAATTACAGACACCGAATTTCTCAATGAACAGACAAGTTCAGTTTGACAGGCCAGCTCCCATGATTTCAAGTGGACAAGTTCCATTAAAAAAATACACAGGAAGAGATATTAGGGGTTTCCTTCCTTTACCTAATGGCACCATGATGCCTAGGCTCCATGGGGAAGTCTGTTATAGCTTTGAAGGCTGAACTGACAGGCTATTAATTCCATATTTTCCACATCAGCTGCTAAAAAATTTAATCTGTTGACACTTCTTAATGATATTGCTGACTGGTTCAGCTTTCTGAAGGCACTTCCTAGCTGCCCAGCACCCTGCTGTAAAAGTCCTGTGGGAAGCCAGCACCCAAAGTGTTAAAGCTGGAGATGAGGGGTGTACACACACAATAATTGTAACTAGCCCTCCTTTAGGCCTGCTTAACGAGCATAGCAGATCATTTGTGACGCGACCTCAAGCAAATAAAAAAACCCCAAATGAATTTGATGCATTCCTATATGGCATGGCTAAGCAGAGGGGCTTTAGCAAGTTTAAGGAGAAATGTGAGAAGGCAAATGGGGTTAAACAGCTTAGATGGCAGCTGTTCTTGTCCCTGAAAAGAAAATGTGTTCAATTATTCATGTTCAGCTTAAACTAACAATGAAGCCAGCTTCAACAGAGCAATTCTTCTGCATTATTCATATCATGGAGCGAGCAGAGTCTCTGCAATGAGGTATTTTTGCAGATGGATGAAGCCCACAAATGGTTCAGAAGCTGGGCTTGTTCATAAACTCCATGAAGAGTATGTGTGAGATATTTAAACATAAAAAAAAAATACATTGACTACTCCTGTGAGCAAATAGATAAGGCTTACATCACCTGGAAGCTAGAGAGGCTTGGAAACATTATTGAGGCAAATTTTAAACCATCACAGAACGGTTTAGGTTGGAAGGGACCTTAAAGCTGAACTAGTTCCAATCTCCCTGCCATGAGCAGGCACCTTCCACTAGACCAGATTGTTCAAAGCCCAGTCCAACGCTTCAGGGATGGGGCATCCACAACTTCCCTGGACAACCTGTTCCAGTGCCTCATCATCCTCACAGGAAAGAATTTCTTCCTAATACATAATCTAAAACAACCCTCTTTCAGTTTAAAGCTATTTCCTCTTGTCCTATCACCACATGCCCTTCTAAAATGTTCCTCTTCGGGTCTCTTGTAGGTATCGGAATGTGCTGTAAGTTCTCCTGAGAGCATTCTGTTCTCCAGGCTAACAACTGCAATTCTCTCAGCCTTTCCTCATAGGAGAGGTGTTCCATCCTTCTGATCATCTTCATGGCCTTTCTCTGGGCTCATTTGAGCAGGTCCTTCTAAAGTTGGATGCAGCACTCTGGGGTATCACCAGAGCAAAGTATGGGGGTAGAATCCCCTCACTCAACCTACCAGCTGCATTTTTGATGCATCCCAGGATACTACTGGCGAGTATCATCAGGAGGAAGCAATGCAGTTCACATCTCAGTTGTCTGGTCATTGTATCTGTTATTCTGCAGGACACACCAGAGAAAAATCCATTTCATGTAGTGGTTATTGCATCGCAACAGATCTTTTGTGATCACTTATACTTAACTGAAAGGCCAGGGGTTCCCAGTTTCTCCAAAGACCCCAGCTAGCCTTCAGAGCAGCTTCAGCAGACAGCTGCACATCTTTGCTATGCCTCTCAAGGAATTCTAACAGCTGAGCTCTTCTAGCTGTCAACAGATGGAGAAACTGCTCAGGTTTCTGAAAAATCACATGGGGGCCAGCCAAGGTAGTACACCTGCAAAGGAAATTCTTCAGAGGTTATTTTGTGAGGAGGATTTTTAAAGAAGTCTAGAAGTATTGCGTTGCTTGTTCATGACCATGGAGTGTAGCTCTCCTGCAGCAGTTACAGGCCCCAATTTGATGGGAGCACCACTCGATCCTGGATGCTTCATCACTCCATCACCCAAAGCAGGACCTGCACCTACCACAGCCATGCCTGACATTCCTCTCTGAACTTGCTGTTCTTCAGAGTAACATCCCACATGGATGTATCCATTAGGCCTCAAAGTCCCCTACAAAAGTTGTGTGGTTTAGCGACAGAGTGTAAGAGAGAATGGGCTGCAGAAACACAGCAGAACTTTGAGAAAGCCAGACTGAGCTCTGTTCTGCAGGCAGATGCTCTGAGGTGCTGTCAGCAGGGCTGGGAGGACAGTTTTTCAGGGAATCTCAGATGATATCCCTCAAAGTGGCATAGACTGCGATGGCTTCCTTTCATTCCAGCTGGTTTTTCCAAACACCACCATGACTCTGCATGAGAAAGCTTGCCTCCAGTTCTAGTCTGATGAAAGCAGCTGCATAATAAAGCCTGATCAGTAAATCCCACCACTCTTTTCAAGCCAATGCAGCCTCTCTGGGATATGCCATTACATTTCTTTATAACCACAAGTGTGCAAACTTAGCTACAGATACACATCTGAGGCAAGCAAGGAGCTCTGAACTCCAGAAAAGAAGGAAATATGGATGAAAACAGATCACTGACTACAGTCATGTAGGACTGAGCATCAACACAATCCTCAATGTGCACGGAGAAATTTAAGTGTCCTACCATAAATAGGCATCCAAACCAGTGAGCTCACAAAATCTTACTTGGCACTGTGATGGAGAGAGTATAGTGCCAAACTGTAAGGACACATCAGACCACAGGTGACAGCAGCTCCCTTTGGTACTTCGTGTTCTGTAAAAGATCAGAGCTAGAGATAGTGCAGGTCTGTAATCCAGAGTGAGGATCTTAAGCTGACCTCCTGCAGCCAGTGTATGCCAGTGCACAACCAACAGGGCACAGCAGAAACCTTGCATTGCCTCCTCCGCCTTGGTCAGCTCCAGGGAACACCTCTGTGCACATGCTTTTAGTGACTGGTGCAACAGTGCAAAGCTCATTTATCCCATTTCAGCCTCATCCATGTCACATCATCCCTTATTCCTACTTGGTGGTCTGCACAACCACACTTCTGATCAACTCTGAAGTTGCTCTTCTAGCATTGCCTTATTTCAGAGGCTGAAGCTCGCCCTCTGCAGAGCAGACCTAAAACGTTTGTGGAAATTTCTGCATCCAGCCCAAGCCCAGTCTTTGGGATGCAAAGCACTCTAAGAGTGAGAGCCAGGATTTTATTCAAGATTTGTCACAGACCTCATGCCCTCCCTGCAATTAGTCACCCCATTAACCAATTATCCTCACTGCTGGGAGCTGGAACTCGATTTTTAGCTTGACTTTGTCTCACTTCAGGTGCCAACCACTGTGCATCATAATTTTCTCTTGGGTTGCAGAGCCATCTAGCAGTGGACTCATCACTTTGCAGACTCCAGTTGCACATCAATCCTTTTTCATGTAAGCATGCTAAGCATGGATTTTGCTACACACATTTTCCTGAATTAACCTCAAACATTTTCTGAACCTTTCCAGACCTCCTCCACCACCAATTACCCTTTCTGAATGTAGGCAACATAGACTGATGATATAAAAGCATTCAGGGACTTAATAAGAGGTGACAACATTACTGTTTTACAGGTTATCATTGTACTGACTTGTTAATAGCAGGAATGCCTCTCACTACCCAAACCAACTGATTTTCAGAGCTTTATGCATTTTTACATCACATGTTCCCAGTATGCTACGCAGTAGATTGAGCTTTCACTATGTTTTTATGGGAATCACAGTATTGTGGATGTGTTTTCAGCATTCCAACTGAAGTTTGTGTAAGATATTTTACGGAAAATGTTTTATTGCCAAGAGGAACCCGAGCTAAACATAGCAATGTCCTGTCTTTGCATGTGTACTGCAGGAAAGAGCACACCCTTCCCTCAAGGGCTGCGAGACCTGGCTTCCCCTCCCCACTGGCCTTGGCATAAACCACAGCACTGAAACACAGTGGCAGAGCATGGCGTGTCTGGAACAGAGGCTTTCATCCCCCAGCAGAACACGCACTTGTTTTAGCTTCATCATTACAATAGCAGGAAAGCAAGCACCAGAGAAAGAGGAAAAGGAGAAGGAAAATATAAGCCAAGATCCAGAACAGAGCTGAGCCCTGGAGCACTGAGAACACGGTCAAACACATATCTGTTTTGGAGATGTACTTGTCATTCAAACAAGTGACAGGTCCCAGTCTGGCTTTATTCCTAATATTTGAATATTTGACATAGGTAACCCTGGACTTGAACAAGCCAGAATCTTTCCTCGAGCATTTAAGAGATATTTCTGACAATACACCAGAGCTCAGGCAGGCACAGACCTGATGTGAACAGCAAAGCAGAGGGCAATGAAGCTCTTTGCCTTCTGGGTCCTCCACTTCCACACTCTTCCACATCCCTGCTTCCTCCACTACTGAAGACAGCACAAGCTGGCAATGCTGCCACCAAGAAGGGGACAGAGACTGTAGAAAAGTAAACTCATTATGGCCCCACAGTCAGAAGGTCAGACGTGTAATAGGCATCCAAGATGGAAGTCTGGGCCACTCTGACCTCAATTTTATTATTTACTTTAACAAAAAAATACTTTAGGTCTTGAATTTTTTAAGGACAAAATGGATACTACGATGGAAGATTATGGGAGCAGGAAATAAAATTATTAAAAAATTTAAAAATATGTAAGGTGATGTTTAAGATGCTCAGAAGTAATTTTTTTTTCCTGATGGAGATGATGGTCCTATTTTTTTTGCTTTTTTTTTTTTAGCTAATATTGTTACTACAAACATATCTGTATCCCAGCTGTTTTGCATATACTTCTCCCTACACTCGGTTTATTAATGGAATAATTTAAGTCCTTCGGATCACTGATAACTGGCCACAGGATCCAAGGATCACTTCCGCCTCTGTGATTCACCTAATTGCAAGTATGAACTACTAATTATTTCTTGCAAGTATGAACTTCTGAATTTCCTTCTATGCTGGAAGGAATAAAAAGACAGTTTACTCAGAATCAAAAGTTCTCTCTTCTCTCTAAAGCATCTTTTCTTCTTTAGGGGAGCTCCCCTAACAGAGGTTAATTCTTCAGCATCTTTTAAAGAACAAAAAAAAGCAATTTCCAGTGGCCTTTCTGAGGGACAGCTCTGCCTGTCCAGGTGCATGCTCACTGCCCTCTGTACAGTCCAGACAGGGCCAAGCCCTTTGTTCCTGCCATCACCTGGGCAATTCACCCCACTCACCTCCAAGCAATCACAGGATAGTTTGGGCTGGAAGGGACCTTCAAAAGTTATCTACTCCAGCCCTGTCCTGCCGGGAACAGGGACGTCTTCGACAAGCTCAGATGCTCAGAGCCCCATCCAACCTGGCCGTGAATGTTTTCAGGGATGAGGCATCCCTCCAGCTCTTTGAGCAACTTATTGCAGTGCTTTACCACCCTCTTTGTGAAAAAAGGATTCCTTTTATAAAATTACCCTCTTTTAGTTAAAACTACTGTCTCTTGTCCTGTTGCAGCAGGTCCTCTGAAAAAGTTTGTCCCCATCTTTTTTTACCAGTCCCCTGTCAATATTGAAAGGCTGCTGTAATATCTCCCCAGATCCTCCCTTCTGCAGTCTGAACAACCCCAATTCTCAACCTCTCCTCACAGGAGAGGTGCTCCAGCCCTCTGATGATGTTCATTGCTCTCCTCTGGACCTGCTCCCACAGGACCATGTCCTTTTTGTGTTGGGGGCTCCAGAGCTGGATGCAGCACTCCACCTGGGGTCTCACCGGAGCGGAATAGAGGGGCAGAATCCCCTTTCTCCACCTGCTGGACACTGCTACTTGTTTTCCTGGATTAGCATCACTGTTTTCCCATCAATAGTGATACGGAGGCACCATCTAGTGGTGTCTAGGAAACCCAGGCTTTCATTTAGTTACATCTTGTGAGACCTACAGAAACAGTTTGTGTCATCTGCAAAGTGTGCACCCTCCACCTCCTTCCAGACAGGGAAGGAAACCTAACACAGCATAGTCAGGAAGCCCTGCAGAAAGAGGTTTGACAAGCAATTATTCACCAGAGCCACAGACAGGCTCTAGACTAAACTAAGCTTCATAAAAAGCTGCATAAAAAGACGCACCTGGGCGTTCAGTTAAGGGAACACAGCACCAGGATGTTACTCCTGGACCCTGCCCTGGCTTCCAGAGCCATAAACGGTGTAGACCCAAGGTCTCCCTTGTCAAGAAAAGGGCTTGCAAGTAAGTGGGATTCTCATACCAGATCCTGACACCAAAACCCAGGCAGTTTTGTCAAAAGGAGAAACTCCATTTAATAATGTGGCCATTTAATGCAAACTCAGTATTAAGACCATATGACTCCTACTGTTTTTAAAGTCTCTTTAAAAAACTTTTCCCCTTTAACAGCTACTCATATTCCTCATCCTATCCCTCTTCAGGAAAACCAAAAAAAGCAGATACTGATACAAAGTAAGAAACTGCACCTCACCCAATACTTAGTATTTGCAATTTGTCTTGAGTTATAGGCACTCAAACAAGTTACCTTTTTCTTGCATCCACACAACAGGCTTTTTAGTCCCCATTGCCTTTTATAGCTGTGAGTATTTCACCTACAAGTCTCCTTGAGCTGAATAAAACACAGACTGCTCTATAACTACACAACCCTGCACAGTACTGGAAAGAAAACCTTTGCACTTAGTTGTTTACATATGTTGTTCTCATATTATCCAGCTGGGACAATAATGCCCAGCTTCTTACAGTAATGCTTGAGCCAGGAAAAGGGTGAAGAGTTTTCCTGCAGGCATTTGCCTCACTTTGTGTCTCAGTGCAGAGCTGAGCTGGTTTTGTGTGTATTCATCTCTGAGCTCCCCAGCACTTTTCCCCTCTCAGTGGTTTACCCTTTACTGGCACTGACATTTTGTACAGTCAGCTACTAGCACTGTTACTCTGGCCCTTACTCTCCATACAAAGAAGAAAGAAGTTTCTTTACTCTTTACATTGTCTCGCCAAAGAAATTTTCATCCTGTAGATGTATTTATTTAAGGAATATAAAAACAAATGGTATTTCCTCACCTGTAACCATGAACGTAACTTTTTATTTTCTTTTCAGTGTCCTCTGCACATTCTGCACTAGAAGCCCTCTCTCAGGTTCATCAGGTATTTGTCAAGAAACATTCCAAAATTAATGAACTATCAGGGTAACACTACAGCCACACTTTGACCTGTCTTGAGTGAGACTATCCTCCCTGCTAGAGCCTGCAAGGAGCCCTTCAGTGTCAATCATCATGATCAGCAAGGGCAGGATCACAGCACAGTCAGACTGGAAGGGGCACAGAGATTCTGCATGGTGCCCGTGTGAGAGTTGAGCCCCAACTCCAAACTCAAGAGAGGAGGAAGACAGACTATGGAGTGGAAGCTTATAAATCCATCTTTGGCTTCTTGACAGGCACTAGTATGGCTTTCACCTCCGCACTAGCAGGGATCAGGTGTCTGGACCACAGTTATACTGGGAGCCCTCTTTTGGTACTCAACTGTGGTCAAAAGCAGGACTGCTTCAGTAACTGTAGTGTCAAAAATAATAAGGGTATATCTTTTAATTCAGATTCAAGAATCCCCAAACCTGCAGATGTTTCTTTAGGATGGCAAAGTACAGGTCCAGGATTGCCTCCCCTACTCTTGTGAAAAGGTGTTGAAATAGTTGGGCTGATTCTGTCCGGACTATATTCAGCTAGAAGCAGGTATCCACCATGGAAAACAGCAGCTCAAACAATTTATTGATGCCGAAGGTAACAGAAGACATGCAGAAAAGAATGTCCAGAAGCCTTAACCATAACGGTTACCTCCTGCACAGACTATAATTAGATACCAGGGTAGTACCTTATACATACTTAAGATCCAAGTCAGAATACATTCTGCTTACTTTTCCATCTCTGCATTCCCATCTGGGCTCTTTGTGTTGAAGCTTGCCAGCTTTCTGACAAAGCAATATATCTGTGGCTGATAGTTGATAGGAACCATTTTGAAATATGTTTTCTTCAAAACCAAAATGCTATCATTTTTTTTCTCTAAATAAGTGCTGAGAACGGTACGGTTTAATTTCCTGCCTCCCACCTTTGCTGGCTTCTCTTGTTAACCTCAATTTATTTTTTCACCTCAGCCTGTAAGAGAGCTTTACAAACCGTGGTGTTATTTCAACACTTATTTTTCATCCTGGTGCCTGGCTTGGGAAGACATCAAATTGAGTATTCTGCATTTATTGTTGAAAAAAGACCCTTTTGTGATGCCTAAGCACACCCTGAGAAGCTTGACTTTAGGCAGACATTTTTGGATACCATGCCCTAGCAAAGTGCTGCTCAGACTCTTATGTCTAAGGGATTACCACGGCCCTTCTTGGATGTCAAGAAACAGAGCCCCTGTTTTAGGACACATTTTCAGTCCTGCTCTTTAACCCTTCAGTAGGGAAGGCCCAGAAGGTGTGTGGGAAAGGGCTGCTCCTGTGCACACCCCACAGTGCCCTTGACATTGCATTTGCAGATGGGAAAATGAGAATCTGGCTGGAACATGCTTGTACCTGCCTGTCCCTGATGCCTTAGGTTTTAGCTTTTATATTTTTCAAATCCTGTACTGCTAGTGTAACTCTGAAGTTTCCTGTAACTTGTTAAGTGCTGTTCTCTTATGCTAAGACAGACATAACGCAATCTCTCTAGCTCGCTCTCAAGGACACCCAGAACAAGAACTGTAAACCATCATCTTGGGGACAGAGGGAGGCAAGCTGGTGGGAATTCCATCATTGGCTGGGTTCTGGTTGGTGAATTCATGCTGATATAAAAGTGCAAAGAACTCGTGACCTGTCATCCATTTTGAGATCCACTGAGGCAGGACCCTCTGGAGCCCAGAGTGTGCATCTGAAGGCCTTTCAAATAAATATCTCCTTTATTCCTGTCTAGTCTCTGCTTTTAGGTAGCCATTCAAGGCATCCTCCCCAGCTGGGATGCTGGCCTGAAAGTGCCTTGGGGAGTCCATACATGAAGTGACATTGTATTACCAAGTCAGTGAGAGCAAAATGGCATCAACACTCACAGGCCCCTGCTTGGGAAAGTGGGTGGTGCCCAGGCTGGGAGGAAACCCACCCTACCCCCCACCAAAACTGCAGGTATCAGACTGTCTCTCATTTCTTTTTCTGTCTTTTAACAACTCACTTTGGGTAGTGCAGGCTTGAAAGAGAGAATTTAACCAGCTGATCAAGTGGTACTGCTTGTTGGCTGAGGGCTATCAGACAAGACAAGGTGATACAGTGCTGTGGTAATACAAGCACTTCCTTTTCAAGTGCCTGCATCACTAAGCCATTTTACCTGTCTTGGGTCTCTGAGAGAGTTGGTACAGTAGAAGAATGCTAAAAGGCATCTGAAAAAGTCACTGCACCTAGAAAAAACTGTGGTGTTTTTTTGGGGTCGTATCAGAGAGTACAGCAGGAACTTTATATTCAGCTCACAACCTGATAAAAAGACAGTGAGAATATAGAAGATCTGACTGACCATTTTCCCTATGTGACCTCGTGTCAGGTACAAAGTTCAGAGAAGCACACCATGGCAGTAAAGATGGATATTTCCACACCAGCCATAACAGTACAGAAAAGCTCCATAGTGCCGTCACAAAAAATCAGTAGATCTGTGCTTATGCTGGGCCATAAGCTTTCATCTAGTATTAAAAATCCAGAAGTACCTAAAAGCAAGGCTGTGTTGAAGGGCAACACTGCTCTCTCTCATTTCTAAGAAAATCAAAGCAGTTTTAAAGTTGCTCCACACTTGATGGAAGAAATCTGCAGCCAGACCCCAGCCCAAGAGCCCTGCATGACCCATAGAGGCACAGAATGGCAGAGCTGCTGAGCTTGGAGGGTGCCTCTGCAGATAGTTTTGTTCAGCCTCCCCAGCCAGACCAGAGCAGAAAACTTTCTCAGGGCCATGCTTGATGGAGTTTTGAGCATCTCAAAGGGTAGAGACTTCATCACCTCTCTGGGCAATCTGTTCCAGTGGCCAAGAACCCTCACAACAGAAGAGTAGAGCAGAGAGAGGTTCGTTTGGAAGCGACCCACAACACTCATCTGGGGCAGTGGCAGGGCTTGGGCCATGTACGTGACAGAGGCTGATCACTGCTGTGATGAAGCACTTGTAGGGCTGCCTGTAGGAGCCACTGGGTACAGCCAGAGTAAGTTCTGATGGCACCACCTGGCAGGCTTTATCTGTGACACAACTTCTGCTGAAGCACCATCATCAGGCTCTGGATGCGATTATTTTGATAAATAACATTCATACATCACCTCCCTGCTGGAATTTAATTGGCATAAGGAACAGAACATGGAAGAAATCTGTGCTGCTCAGTGACCCAAAGATATATGGGGGCCTACTTACAAGCTCTGGTGAAAAATGGGAGAATAATAACACCTATTTCTCAAGGTAGTTGACTTATGGGCCTATAACTCTTAAATCTTGGCAAACGTGTTCCAGAATGAGTTGGAAATATGAGAAATTTACTGCACACTAAGCATCCTCCCCCTAATGAAAGCAGTGGGGCTTCCCACACCTTCTATTGCCTCCTCCTGCCATTCATCACTGAGCAGAGAAAAGTCAGAATCTCCAAAGCACGTAGATAGAAATATGATCCCGACACCAGGTTTTACACCTTGATCTACCCCGTATTTCAGCAAAGGTTGCTTTACACCATCAGCCTATCCATCAGTCCAGTCCACATGATAGAGGATGCAAAGAGGAGGGCAGAGACAGGATGTCAGGAAAGCTCTGTTTCTGAGGAGGTGTGAGGAAAGAGTAATTTGGACAAAGCAGTTTGTAACTGCTGCAGGGCTGCTGTTGGTTGGGGGCTGAGGTGACAAACACTCCAGTTATTCATGCTAGCCAAAAGCACAGGACATGAAGTCCAGTCCCTTTTGCTGCTGCTGCTACAACCACTAACTCCTCAAAGGGGCTTCAGACCCTGGATGGTGCCCAAACAAGCTGGCTGCATCTAGAGAGGAGAAAAATCTGTGCTGGGAGACAGCCAAGGAAAGTGGTCTGAAAAAGCTCTGTAAAGGCATTTAGAGATGGAAAAACTATAGATACCTCTTAGGAAATTGGAACCAGTAAAAGTAAGATGTGAGGCCATAGAGAGAGGAACAGAGTGAAAAGGTGAGTTGAGTGCAGGCAGAATGAAGATTTGTTTGCTCTGAATTAATGAAGTATTTTGTCTGCACAGAGCCAAAGGACTATAAAGTTTCAGTCTGCACTTGTTCTTAACGCTTATTATTTCTTGCCTTTATAGCAAGAGGCCTTTATAGCTTGACAGCAGAAATAAAGCAGTCTACCAGAAAACAAGCAAGGCGTGAACTGCGATAAGAACAAGGGAGATCTGTTTACCAGACAGAATGAAAACATAAGTAATTAGCTTACCAACAGGCAGAGACTGCTCAATCAAAAGGCAACATGATGCACAGAAGACTTTTACTGATGGACACATAAGAAACTCTTTCAAGGAGATCAAATTTAAACTCAGCTAACAAGAATTTAATGATGCTGTCATTAGTAATTCAGATAGCTCTTACCAAAGACATCACTAGCATTATCCAAACTTTTCCAAACCATTTTATTATTCATAAACTATTCATCTGGCCCTTTACAGTGAACCCCAGGCTGACTGGAGATTCTACTGGTTAATGAACATCCTGTTCAGACTTACTGTGGATGAGAGATGGCCTTAGGCAGAGTCACAAAAACAATTCTGTGATCTTAAAAAGGATTTTTTCAGCTGAAAAAGAAGTGTGGATAAAGGTCAAAACACAGGTCAGAATGTAGAAGTTAAGAGACTCTCAGTTCTGATCTACCAACGTTCTGTTTGATGCTCAGTAAAGTATGATCTCTGCATCTGAAATAACGATAATAGTTACCCAATTCAAAAGGCCACTGTCATGACTAATCACAAAAAATGTTTATAGGACACAACCAAAGTATTGAGCATAACACATCAGAGAAATGCAAAGTATTGTTTACAATCACAGAGAAAAGACTGTTAATATCAAGGCTGAAAATTCAAGCACTTGAAAGCTGGAGATTTTCTAAACCAAGGGTATCACTAAAATCTTAGTTTGACTTCTCTATTTGCATGTACAGACATAGACTCATTAAGGCTGGAAAAACCTCCAAAATCATGAAGTTCAACCTTTGACTGAATAGCACCACGCCAACTAAACCAAATTGTGAAGTGCCACATCTACTCATTTTTTGAGCACTTCCAGGGATGGTGACCTTACCACTTTCCTGGGGAGCCTGTTCCAACGTTTAAACACTCTTTCTGTGCTGAACTTTTCCTAATTTTCCTAAACTTGAACCTCTCCAGGGCAACTTGAGGCCACTTTCCCTTGTCATGGGCTACCTGGGAGAAGAGGCTGATCCCTGCCTGGCTACAGCCTCCTTTCAGGCAGTTGTGGAGAGCAATCAGCTCCTGAGCCTCCTTTACTTCAGACTTAACACCCCCAGCTCCCTCAGCTGCCCCTCACTGGACTTGTGCTCCAGACCCTTCATCAGCTCCGTGGCCCTTCACTAGACACACTCCAGCCCCTCAATGTCCTTCTTGCAGTGAGGGGCTCAGAACTGGACACAGAATTTGAGGTGTGGCCTCAGCAGTGCCCAGTACAGGGGGGACAATCCCTTCCCTGGTCCTGCTGGCCACACCATTGCTGATACAGGCCAGGATGCCATTGGCCTTCTTGGCCACCTGGGCACACTCTGGCTCACATTCAGCTGCTGTCACCAGCACCCCCAGGTCCTTTCCTGCTGGGCAGCTTTCCAGCCACTCTTCCCTCAGATTGTAGCAGTGCATGGGATTGTTGTGACCCAAGTGAAGGATCTGGCACTTCACCTTCCTGAACTTCATACAACTGGCCTCATCCCATCAATCCAACCTGTCCAGATCCCTCTGCAACACCTTCCTACCCTCCAGCAGGCCAACACTTCCATCCAACCTAATGTCATCTTCAAACTGACTGAGGGTGCACTCGATCCCCTTGTCCAGATCATCGATGGAGGTATTAAACTGGACTGGTCCCAACACTGAGCCCTGGGGAACAACGCTCGTCACTGGATCTAAGTCCATTCGCCACAACTCCCTGGGCTCGAGCAGTGTGTTACAAGGTACCTTGCAAACATGACAAGTCATTTCAGGACAGCATATGGCAGCAGCACAGCAAATGCTCTCCCTTTGTCAACACACACACACAAGGCATGTGGGGATGTGAGCAGAGCTGGCCGAAAGCCAGAATAGCCACAGCCCCCAAACTTTTCTACAAAGAATTAAGTATTTAAGGGCATGTGATAAAAAAATGATGCTGGAAGTACCTACCCTGGATATGCTACACCTACAGAAAGCAACACAACATTCACTAGTGTTAGATACAGTGACTGGCAGTATTTTGGCATTCAACTTTGTTAGAATTTATTTTTTACTAACTCATCCTGATGTTGCTTTTCCTTCTACTGGATCACATCTTTCGCCATGTTTGTGGCACCCCATATTGCTGCTTTTTCATTTCTGTATTTCTTCTTCTACCCCTCTCCTTTCATCTCTTCTGGTTGTCCTTCCTCCTTTTTTCTCTTTGCTTTTTCCTCACACACATTTCCAGTCTTTCCTCAAAAAAACTTTCTCCTCTCTTTTCCTCATGTGCATTTTATCTTTCCTGTGTTATTTTCCTGTCATCTCTGCAAGAGCCCCATGAATGCCCTTCCACTTGCGCAGCCCAATACCTTCAGTTAAAAACCAATTTAACTGGCAAGAACCGAGGCAACAGATTGGCATAACTTTGACTACAAACTGCGCTGTGAAACTGAAAGAAGATCCAAACTAAGAGAGGAAGAAATGACAGGTAGCAGAGGCCAAGAGGGTTTGTGCTTACCACAGAGCTCAGTGAAGCATCTACCTGCAGCACTGGCAAGCCCTGAATGGCTGTGTGGCAGCCTGTGCAAACTACAAGGAGGCTGCCCAGAGCTCTGCCTCTTCTTTCTCCTCAATAAGATTTCTGTATGGAATTACCCAGAGGAAAGTTAGGCTCCTGGAGACAAAATACAACTCAAAGCCAAGCATGTAGTGAGCAAACTTGGTAAGAAATATTGCAGGGGAAATGGAACTTTGAAGAGAGAAATGGGTTAGCGATAAACCTCTCACACCCAAGCAAATTTTTCATGTCAATTAAGCTTAGGATAGGTCTATTAGGTTTCATCGGACTTACAACGCTGTACATGAGATCAGAATTGTCCTATGGTATTTCAAATATTATCCCCTCTTCCCTGCCCTGTTCTCCCTGCAGCATGAAAGTGTCTGTCTAAAGGACAAGAGTCACATTTGCACGACCCAAGTAACAGGATTCAAAGTGTGCTAATGATCCAAGCTGTCGCATTTGGCATTTTGAAAGGGCAATGCTAGGATCTGAGATTATGGGCACAAAGACAGATTTAAGCAAATCAAATTCTCACAAATATTCCCATATAGCCCACTAACTTGAATTACAATGTTTCCAGAGGTGACATTTAACTACAGCATTTGGAGCAAAAGGACATGCCTTCCTAAGACAACTTTGTCTTCCTGAAATGATGTCCTCTCCCAGGACAGGGGGATAGAGAGCCCACTGCGATAAATTAAGTGGAAACCTCAGTTAAAAACATCAGGTTGTTTCACATAGAATTAAACATTCCTTTTTTTAGAAGAGTACTGACTTTTGTGCAAGCAGATAAATCAAACTGGGTCTGAGATAAAACATTGATTACACTGGGCCACCCACAGAATTATCCAGGAACAACAACTGCAATTTAGATTCACAGCTTGTCTTACCTCAGCTTACTTACTCTAGGCATGCAAGTCACTAGAGAGCATCACAAAGCATATTTACATTCCCAGTCTTATATGCCCTTCAGCCAAGCCCATTGCAGAACTCTTGTCTTTCAATCACGAGCAAAGTTTCTGTCAATCGTACAACCTAACCCAGCTGTGCTATATACAGTTTTATTTGGGCTGGCTGCAGAGAGAGGAAATAGTTCATTTGGCTTCTTGAAAATCCCAGTTGGCTCAGTTTCTCCCAGAGCATTTCCACAATAACCTGTGTAAAAGATGTTGCAATCACTAAGTACCTGCAGCTTTATGGTGTCTGCAGATAATCCAATCAACTGAGATGTAAATGATGCAAAGAACTTGGGACACCCTGATCTAGAGACGTGTGCTGTCCCTGTGCCACAATGCACTTAAGGCAGACTGATAGGCAGAGGGACTGAACCTGATCCCCTTTTCTTTCTCAGAGAGAAGAAACTGAGACAAGGCCCTGCAAAGACTTCCCTGGTCAGCACATCCTGAACCCCATTTCTAAGTACTACCTTATTCCCGCAAAAAAAGGCTCCAGGCTAGTTGTTCTCAAAGGACCTGTCTGGCAAAACTTAGTCTTCTTTGCTTCCACCACAAGAAGCAGCAGCACAAACTCCCCTGGTTACCTCCTCCCAGAAACACCCTCCTCATCCTGGCACAGAAGACTCCAAAGCTGACAGGTATGGGACTGCCACCCCCTGGAGGGTACAACTCTCAAAGGCCTTAACGTCAGAACTCCTGGCCTCAGTAAACAAGAAGTGAAGGAAGCATTTTGCTCTGTGAGCTGTCAGACATAAGCACAAAATCTCTGAAGTTCATTTTGCCACCTCCACACTCCATGATGGGCTTCCCAAGTTACCAGTTATTTGAGAGAAAGCAGGCCCAAGCTCCCAGAGGAACAGATGTTCAGTCCTTGGGTCCTTTGCTAAGGACGTCTCTAAGTTCACTTTATCTGCAATTGTAATGTCAGCCTGACATATTACTGACCCTCTTCAAGTGTTTCCTACGTGTCCTCAGAGGTTTCGCTACCCGATACAGACGTTCATCTTGTTTGAGTTGTTAAACCAGTTGTAACTGCTATGAGGTACTCAGGAAGGTGACTGATACTTTCCAGGAGTCTCTGGTGGCAGAACAGTGGCTATAATTAACCATAACTTGTTTTCCCTCCTTCTCCCCCTCGCTCTCAGAGTGCACGCGCTGACGCGTATCAGAAGCGTGTGCACTGAAGTGTGACTTCAGATGAAACTGCTGTCTTTGCTGAAAACAAAAACCAACCCCCAATGTAAAACAGGCAAATAAAGTTTCATATAAAACGAAAAAAACCACCGTACTCATGATTTCCCCAACTGCATTATTTTCTGTTCCACAAGGAACAGCTGTTTTCAGACTAGATCAGCATCACTCTGCTGATGACCCTTGAGAGCAAAGTTTCAGGGCAGCAGCTTCTCAAGTTCTACGTGATTTACCACCTATGTTTTTGTTGTTGTTGCCAAGCATCTTTGAACGTGCAAAATAACATGGTTCATTCCTGCTCAGCATGGGAGGGATTTGCCATCTGATTCTCCAGGCATCCCTGTCACACAGACAACCATGGAAGGGACACTAAGCTGAAAGCAGTGCAGAAACAGCAAAATGCAGGGTCTGAAATGCAATATGGAAAGAGCACTAAAGACTATTCTTGAGGTTGTTGGGGATGTGAGATTTCTTCTTATTTAATGTGATGCCTCTAAAGGCAATGGGCCTGTGCCCATCAGGGAATAGTGTCCCAGGAACTTAGGCAAGAGCAGAAAAAGTCATTAATCAGTATGCTGGAAGTAAGTAAAACTGAAAGTCCTTTCAGCTTCTCAATTCTTTCCCTCCAAAGGGCTCCTGATCTGTTCATCCAGCATTTTACACTGCAATGGTTAAAATTTGCTAGATGACTTGTTAAAAACACTAGCTAACATTTTCACACAGTTTCTAGCACAGATGCTCCTTACTCAGAGGGGCAATAAATTTTGTAATGAGAGATAGAAGATGAAGCCAAGGCCACAACCACTCCCACAGGAGTAAAATAAGTAGGAAAAGGTGCCATATACAAAGGGGTGAATTGGATGCTGCCCAGTTGCCACCAGAGGAGCAGGAAAGCACAACTGCTGTTAGGCTACGTATCATAAAGAGTTGGAAGGAGAGACTGAAGAACAGGACAAGAAAGCTGGCAAAGTCTCCCTGTATGCCTAGCACCACCCACTCGAGGCAGCAGCCAGCAGAGGGCAATGCCAGCCTTCATATGCACCACACCAAAAGAAACAGGGTGGCCCTGTCTGCCAGCCGGTGTCCCCATACTGTCTGAAAACTGTGAATTAAACAGGATATTTCCCCTTTGCAGACCTGTGGCACTCTAGCACTGATTGTGCTTGCTCTTTTACTGATGCAGTCCTGAATAGCTCTGTGTACTATGGCATGGGGAAACAGGGACCTAGAAGCACCTGTCTGGCCCATTCAATACAAAACCTTTTTAGTTTTCATCAGCCTCACAGCTGTGCAATTGGCTTTCCTGAACCACTTGCTATGCACAGTAGCCTGAACTATTATCTGCTGCCTTTCAGCTGTGAGGCAGGTAAATGATAAGCAGTTTTGTGCTGCATGATTTCTCTGTATTTTAAAGTATGCCTGGTTGAGCCCTTGACACTGTGCTGTGCAGCTTGACAACCTTAATGCCTTCCAGAAAGGTGCCAAGCAGAGCTGCAGTCCCAGCTAACAGGGTACAGGACAGAGGTGGATGTGAACTCACTCACCTTGGAGCTACAGCCACGGTCATTCTTTCAGGCTATTGCCTGTCAGTTTCCCCCCAAAGTGAAGCAGTCGAGTTTTGTACTGTTGCAAGGGTTTTCAGGCATCACATAAAAAACACTTGCTGTGTATGACCAGAAACTTCAGGCCACAGCAAGATGGACTGCTTTATGTAGTGATAGGAACAGAGCACAGCTAAGAAAAACAACGGCAGGAGTGCTGGTGTGCGGGGAAAGCACTCAAAAGAGCAGGGGAATGACTGGGCTTGCTGGACTCCCAGAAGGAGATGAGACCGAGGTGTCAACAGGGGAGCAATTCAAGCAGGTACTTGGGCAGAGCAGGGCTGTGGTGGGTGAGGGCTGCAGGAATTTCTCCATAGGTTGGATGAGTTTAAATGATTCAAATAATTGGTTTGGAAAAGAGCTTAAAAGGTGTTTACTTCTAGCTCTAACCCCCCTGCCATGGTTTGGGACACCTTCCACTAGACCAGGTTGCTCAAAGCCCCATTCAGCCTGGCCCTGAACAGTTCCAGTGATGAGGCATCCACAACTTCTCTGTGCAGCCTGTGCCAGTACCTCACCACCCTCACAGTTTGCACAGCCTTGCCTTTGATAAAAGGCTATGCACTACTGGGAAGAGCTTGGCTTCTTTAAAAGCTTCTCCCAGACACAAGAGGGCTGTAATTAGGATGAACATGCACCTTGTCAGCTCCTCCAAGTCCCTGATAAAGCTGTTAAACAGGAGAGCGTCAGGAAAGATCCCTGCACTACTCCACTTGTCTCTGGCCTCCAGGTGAAGTAAGATCTATTAACCACTTCATTGCACCAACTGCTCAGCACAGGCTGGCCCACAGGGACAGGGACTTCATACCCTCAGGTGCCTGGTGAGGATGATGGACAAGCCCCTTACCCATTTCCTTCCTCCCATTTCCTTACCTTTCTCACCATTCTTTTCTGGAGGGTGAAGAGAAAGCAACCAGGCTGAAGAAACTCAGTAGCCCATTGGCAAAGACTCCTTTTTCTAGAATGTAGAACAGTCTGGAGGTAACATTTAGGAACACTTCACCCGTGTCAAATATGGATTTTTAGTATAACTGAGGCACAGCTAGTTTGACTTTTTTTCTAGTTACTGACACATTTACAAGCCACAACCTCAACTTTTTTCAGATAACTCAGCTCTAAAATGGGCTAAGCCCTCTTTCCTACATCAAGGACTATATACAAAGGATCCATGTTCAGAGGACACCAAATATTATAGCCTTTAGCATAGCCTTTCAGTATTTGCTTCTTCTCATCTTGATCCCATCTCCCGAACTCTGCAGTTGGGATAGGTACAGGAATGAAAGCACCTACAAAGTTCCCTTCCATAATACTCACAACTTGGCAGGCAGCAGACCACTGCTTTCTGGAAAATTTTTCATGGCATTTCCGCCCCAAAAGGAGAGATCCAGTCATGCATTTCTCATCTTGTCACAACAAATGAACATATACAGCCCTGCACCTCTCTCTTCTTGTTAAAGTCAGCAGAGATGTGACACAGGCTGAAATATTTTCCCTGTCAATAACCAAATGCTCCAGTTCCTGTGCCTTCAGCTTTGCAACAGCTTGTAAAGCAAACTGCACTGACTGCTGGAATCTGCAGTAGAATCCCATTCAATTTTTTCCACAGAACAGCTGGGTTAAAAATCTTTGACTAACATGGTTTCACTGCCATACTAATCACTTTTCTTAATCAAATCAATGAACCATCCAATTTAAATCTGTTTCTCATGAAACAGACATTTCACAAAGATTCAGGTGTGATAAATTAACCACCAAACTTGAGACACTCAGCTGAAAAGGGCCTCCTGCTCCTGGTTCCTGCCTTTCCTGACAACCAGAGATGAGAATAAAGCAGTCACCCAGCTCAGGGCCAGGGCTGTGACTGCTCCTCAGTGTGCTGGGGAAGGGCAGATAAACTGCAAGGTCTCCACTATGTTTAGTTGTAGCTGAGGGGAGTAGCTGTAGCACTGCAGCAGAAGGACTTTTAAAGGCTCCAGCTGAAAATTAAACATCTTGTTATTTTAAAGGATGTTTGAAGTTCAAGTCCTATGCCTCACGCTCAACTGCAATCAACAGAGCTGGGGGATTGTTTCTATTGCTTAGAAAAAACTTGTCCTCTCTGCAGGGGGAATGCCATGAAATTAGGCCAGACCACGTATAGGCAGGTGTTGCTACAGCAAGGCAATTCCCAGACAGAGAAGGGAGTTCTGATCCACAAACTGCTTCAATGTATGGTAGCAAACTCCCCATCTGTGCTGGGGAGAAAAGCATGATGCTGCTGTGTTAATGGGTTCACTGTGTGGGGACACAGTGACACAGGTTTGTGCCTCTGCTCTCTCTCTTTCGAGTAATCCTAAGGAAACCACAGAGCCTGACTGATATAACTCAAGATTTCCCACACTCTCTGCCAGCCTGGAGCACCTCAGAGGGACATTGTGCAAAAACCACCTCTGTGAGTGCAGAAGCACGCAGAGAGCAAGGAGGAATTTGCTGTGGCAGTTCTCCCCAGCTTGAAATGTCCTGTGGTTTGTAGGCTTCCAGCTTACCCAGCTTACAAGAGCACACAGCCTCACTGCCTGAAGAGCCACTGCATAATGGAAAAGTACTAAGAGAAGTGAAGAAAGGCTGAAGACAGTGTCACTAAAACAAGAAATGAACTCCAAGGAAGAATGTTACTTAAGGCTTGAGAACGGGCAGTGTTAGGGTAAAAAAAAAATTTAGTAGATGAATAAATAAATGCTGTCACTACAGAGTGACATTTCTGGTCCTTGAAAGACGTGTCTGCTGTTTGATAGAGCACTGTGGCAGCCCTCTGAGTGTGATGCCTATATGGTATTATGACTGTTTAGTTATTTTGGAACTGAGCTGACTGATTTGTGTTAGGGGAGCATCTCATTTATGTTTCTTTTACCTGATCCTTTGAGGACTGACAGACACACACCTATGATGAGCCTGCAGTCTGTTTGCCTGTGAGTGCCTTGATGTTGCTTTGCTCCTTTAAGATTCCCTTATGGTTTGTCCAGGCAATCCTGATGGACAAACTTGACTTGACAAACTTCCTCTGGGGTACTACAAAGCAGCACATCAGTAAGATACAGCAGTAGTACAGATCCACCAATTCTTCACCACAAACCTAAGTAAAGGTTTCCCACTTGTTGCAAACATTGCCCAAGCTGAGAAGGTAATGAACAGATGTGTAGGTGTGGACATGTGCTCCCCCAGAAACGAGAAAGAGTAACCAGGTGAAGAAAGGACTATGACTTGGGTCTCTCTAGGAGCAGTGAGGAGACTGACAGGGTCTTAACAGGTGGGCTGGTCACTGAAAACAACATGAAACAGCTCTTCTCAGCAAGAAATATATGGGAGTCCTCCAGTGCAAGAAAAATCCAAGGGCACGATAAAGGAGAGGCAACTGTATATGGATTCTCAGACTTGCCTATGCAGTTCAGGAAAGAGGAACAACTGCTTCTAAGAAACGTTGTTATGCCCTGAAGCAGAGGATGAATTGAACCCATTAGAGTTGTTCAATCTTCTCTCTGGAGGCCACTTCAAAACAGTGGCTTTTGTTTAACAAAATGTGTACAGCAGTTATAATTGCAAAATTAACCTTCAAAATCAGAACCAAGCATTACTGAAGGTGCTGTAACAGCAAAAGCCTGAAATAAGAACTCTGAAAGATTGTTGCCATTTACTACCTGAAATTGCCAGCTCTGAAGCCAGACTAGAGGGGTGAATGTCAGAAAAATGCTATTTCTCTCCTGGTATACAAAGGCTACTCAGTGACCAGCTGATAGCTGTGGTTTCACCACAGGCAGTATTTCGGTTTGTACAACTGACACCCCCTTTTTGGCTTTGCTGTGAACAAGCTATACTTTTATTTATGCTCAAACACAATACTACCGAGGCTCAAGTCTTCAGGACATTCTGGGTTATGAAACCCAAATTTCAACATGTGAATGATGTTTTGATTTTTTTTTTCCACACAGGCACTGGGTACCTTACCCTACAGGTCAAGGTAAAGCATGTGATTCATACTATCATCATACAACTTATTCTTGAGGTGTAATTTGGGCAGAAGGAGAGAGGAGGAAAATCGTAGACTGTGCTGTTGTGTGGTGGAAAAATGAAGGAACTGTAGCCAGATGTGGTCTGTGGAAACCTGAGATGGAAACTCAAGCAGCAAATTAGGAAGATACATAACCCTCTTTCACACCACTTTAATGGCTAAATGTGTGGCAGAATTCTCATCAACATCTCCAGCCTCACACCTGGCTCTCGAGCAGCAAAACATACCCCAAGGCAGCAAGCACACACACATCCCACATCTGTCTGCCCCTTCCAGTCACCAGTTAACTCCTCTTTCAAAACAGCTTGGAGATGAATGTAGTTACACAAAGATCACCAAAAATCACAGAGAGAGTGAGAGAGCTCAGAGGAGAGTTGGCACAGAATGCCCCATTGCTACTTCAGTCTTGGAAACTTCCCCCTTCTGATGAAACCTAACTTCTGAGCCCAGGCTAAACACACTGTAATCTGCCCTACTGCACCTGTCCTGGAGTATTAATATTTAATATAAATCCTCAAGGAAGCACTGTTCTTTATTTCTGATTTATCAGAGGTGGATGGATTGGGAGGGTTGTGGGTAATATGGAAATGGCATAGGCAGAGGATCCCTTCTGGGAGCCTGATTATTGAAAAGCAGCTGCTATTTACACAGTTAATGCCATTCACTTCCTGCACCTGCTCAATCATTCATTTCCCAGTGCAAGCCAGCTTTGCCTTGCTGCAAAGTCAGGGAATTTAAGGGAGTTACACCTGCAGGTTTTCTTTTTCTCTACAATGATTGCAGAGTTCAGTTTATAAAATCCCCACTTGCACATTTGCAGTCCTTCATCTTCCTTCTCTGGGAATTATTTTTCCACCTATTTATATGTATATATACTTTTCCAAGTATTTATGTTTCTGATAATGAATCCAAAGCCCTCTTTTTCTAACTCCTGTTGGACACCCAACCTATTCATGCACCACAAAAAAATCTATTTGATTCTGTAATTGTCCAAAAACACCCAAAAAATTCAGCTACCCTCCCCATTTACACTAGTTTTTCTTCATATTCTATTCAGCCTTTGAGAGAGGCTCCATATTGTACATCCAGGGACATCCAATTTTGTATGATGTCCCAATGCATGTAAATTCTGTGTTGTTATCCTCAGCAAACACAATTTTGTAGTAGAATCTACTTTGAATTTTGGTTTAAAAGAAGACTGAAAACAAACCACAAAGGATTTTGCAGCTGACCTTTCTTCCCATTCTTGCCCCCATCTCCTTTCTTGATAATGAAGTTCTGCAGAAAGGCTGTAGGCCACCAAGTAGAAAGGAAGCAGGAAGGGAAAGAGCTAAGGCCCCATAGTTCTGCTTATTACTCCTAAAGGATACACCAGCTGTAAATTATTTTAGGGGAGCAGCAGTTGCAGCTCTGAGCACCTGAAAAACCCATCAGCAAGGGTTAAGTAATAGAAAAGTGAAGGCTTTTGGTTAGTTTTTTTCTATTACCAAGAGAAGGACTCCTGTATAATGTCAAATCCATGCTACCACATAGCATTGCAACACTAACCTCTTAGAGGGACTTACTGCCATGGTGGTGGTAAGCTGTCATCCATTGCAGAGCATCCACCTGCTGGTTGTCACACTTATATAGGAACTGAATAAACTGCCCTCACCTGCCAAAGTTTTGTCTTTGGTTACAGAAAGACAACAGCAGGAAGAAAGTCAAGGTCAAGTAAAGCAGAAAAATGTGATTAACTCTGAGCACATGATGACTCACCTGTCTTCAGTGGGAACAGCCTTGCACTAACGTGTCTGATTGAACCAGGGTTGGAGGAAAGAACCAACTTAAAGGGAGTGACAACGCAAAATTAAAAAGTAATAAAAAGCTTAAAGTTGAAAGCAAACCAGCTCGTAACCTCTCTCTTTTTTGTTCCCATCTGAAGAAACAACAGTAAGCTCTTAAAACCAGCACGTGTCAAGTCAGACGCTGGAAAGGAATTGAGAGGATTATTTCACAATTTTATTGCACAATTGAAAATTAACTTTTTTTTTTTTTAATATTTACAAGCCATTTACTTTGCACACACAATCTAAACAGCATTTTCCCCGATTAAATTGTCACCTAGAAAACTTACACACGGACTGAAGGATATGTGTAAATTAAGTGGTTTGTGTTAAATGCAAATTGCCTCAGTCTGGAGGGGGAGGCGCTTGGGAGATGGGCCAGCATAAGAAGACACATTTTTCTTTTCGTTTTCCTGAAACATTACTTAAAAATCTTTCCCCAGACTGAGGAGAGAAACAGAAGAGTTTCAGTATTAGCTGAAGCAGAAGGACAGCAAATCAGGTAATATATTGGGAAATTCAAGGTGGTGAGCTGAACATTCAAAACCTTCAGTGCCACAAGCCTTGCATGAAAATGACAAGCCTTGTTTCATGCATAGGTCACCCTAAAGGTCATGGCATTCCCGTTTTCCCTGGAGAAATCACCTTGGTCATGAGAACAAAAGAATGAGGTTTGAGTCTTAAGAAGAAACACACATGAAAAACCATTTTTTGGGGTTTTTACTCCTTCTTTCTCACAGCTTCTTACCTGCACTGTTGGAAATGTGCTGGCTGACACATTGCAACAAACCTGGCACAACCTGACCAGCAATGCCGGGGGTAAAATTTAATCACCATCATGTAGCCCACGCTTCTGTGCTGAAAATGAGTGCTTTCCTGGCTGTTAGCACAAGCTGTCACAACGTGCAGAACAGTCTCTGGAGTCCACAAACCACCCCCCTCCCGTGGCTGATCCACCCACATCTTTTCCTTCATATGGATTGTTCTCAAGTTTGTCAGCTAATACTGAGTATAAGGCCTTGTAGCACTTACTGCTTAGGTTCCAGGGGATCTTGACACCTGCAATCTTAAATGAGTAGGTGGTAGCTCTAAAACTGATGCTTACTGGCCCAGATTTGTCCCATGTTATGTGTATACACCTGAAGCACCACGAGCACTGTAACCTTTTCTGCTATTCACAGAGCAAAGAGTGACGTGGTGCTGAGGTGAACTGAAATGCCCTCTTCTCAAGTCCTGCTCACTCCACTGACTCTCAAAGGAAATGAAGGGGGCTGAAAGGGAAGTCAATCACCAGAACAGGCTGCCCAGGGAAGTGTCACCATCCCCAGAGGTATTTAAAAGATGTGTAGATGTGGCACTATAGGGACATGGTTCACAGTGGACTTGCAGTGGACTTGAAGATCACAGATGTCTCTTCCAATCTAAATGATTCCATGACTCTGTGACCAAATCTCACACCATGGGTCTCAGACAGCTGCCAAGTTGCATGGGCTGAATCAGGTTCAGCTGAAATGGTTCCAGCTGGGCACCTAAGAAGTAAGGATTCTGCCACTGCGAGATTCATTTGGTATTCAGACCACTTTGGTGCTACCCTTCATCAGGTTTTCCATATCCTAGGGAGGAGAAGTGGATTAAGTCTTGTTTTGGCTTTAATGGCATTAGAAGCCTAAGTCTTCTCCCCTCTCCTCCAGCAGCCCAAGGATTGTTTTTCTTTTTTTTCAAATTTAACATGTTCTTGATAGTTTAAGCAAGCCAGCAACGGAGAGATGTCTTTTCTCTAAGTAATAGTTATAACCGGATCTCAGCAGTGTGGGAGTTGTCTATACTGTTTCTAAAATACCTGTCAACACCAACCTAAGGCTGATATAAACAAGGATAAAGGACTGCAGCAGATGGGAATGTGGAGAAAAAGTGGGAAACCCAAGAATGGGCTGAAGAAGAATCTTGAAATTGAACCCTACAGAAATAGGGAGAAATTTGTAAATATTACAAACCTGTGCTATAATTTCCGGTTTGAGAAGATTGCTAGCCCTCATAAAAACTGCTGATTCTGGCCTCACTGGACTATTTACAATGATTCTCTTCCTCTCAAAACAGTATTTTCCTGGAAGGTCTACGGGTGTAGTAGACAGAAAAGTTTGAACAAACTGAGTACGTTAAAACAAAATATAGTGAACCCATTTTTACAAAATGATGATTTCTTTCTCAGGAGTAAGCTTGAAGGTTAAAATTGAAAAAAAACCCCATAGAATAAATTTGTGTGGAGGCTCAGGTGCCCTATGAGAAACATTGCTCCAGTAATGAACTCATGCAGTAGTCTAGTATAAGCCAGTAGACTTTCATACTCACTGGAAGAGACACTGCTAAGATAGAAATAAAACCTGTGATAGCACAAAGGAATAAAAAAACCCCCCGGGCTACAGGAAAGACTTTCTCCGCACTAACATGGAGGATAACCCAACGACCCCTCAGTTCTGTTCTCCGCAGACAATGCTGTAATGTTTTCAAGTCTGACAGATTCAGAAGAAAGCTACAACATACCAAAATAAATAGAATCACAGAATGTCCTGAGTTGGAAAGGACCCACAGGATCAGAGTCCGGCTCCTGGCCCTGCGCAGGACACCCCCAAGAGTCACACCATGTGCCTGAGAGCATTGTGCAAACACTTCTTGAGCTCTGTCAGGCTTGGCGCTGTGACCACTTCCCTGGGGAGCTGTTCCAGGGCCCAAACACCTCTCTGGGTGGAGAACTGTTCCTGATATCCCACCTAAACCTCCCCTGACACAGCTTCAGGCCATTGTCTCAGGTTCTGTCACTGGTCACCAGAGAGAAGAGATCAGTGCCTGCCCCCTCTCTTCCCCTTTATGAGGAAGTTGCAGACTGCAATGAGGTCTCCCCTCAAGTTTCTTCTCCAGGTGGAAGAAGCCAAATGATCTCAACCATGCCTCCTATGGCTTCCCTGCTAAACCTTTCAGTATCTCTCTGGATGATCTCTAACAGCTTTAGATCTTTCTTATTATATTGTGGCACCCAGAAGTGTCCCCAGCCCTGGAGGTGAGGCTGCCCCAGGGCAGAGCAGAGCAGGACAATTCCCTCCCCTGCTCAGCTGGTGATGCTGTGCCTGATGCCCCCCAGGACATGCTTGGCCCTCCTGGGTGCCAGGGCACTGCTGACTCACGTTCAGCTGTGAATATAAATATCTAAATTGAACAATATGAATAAAAAAAAAATATTTTCCCAACTTTTAATTTCACTTATGAAAATGGAAACGAAAGAAATGAAATTCAGACAGTATTTGTCTCTTGGGTGATCTGATTCAGAGAGCTGTTTTTAGTACATGCATTTGTTTTGCTCTATGTAGTGTAAACAGAACGATGATAGTGCCTGTATTCTCTGCATTCATGACAAAAGCTGGCAGGTTAACTTGGTGGATATTCTATATTGATGACTCTCTGTGAATGTTAATCCTCGTGGGTCCTTACAGTACTCAGTAGCTTTTTTTTTTTTTAATTGCCTTTGCTGTTCTTTGAATAAGCTGTAACACTGAGAAATACAAGATGTAAATTCTCCGTGAGACATTTGAACCCATATGGAAATATTCAGAGATGTTATGGACAGAAAACATAATTTCGCTTATCTGTCTATTCTCTTACCAACACAGACAGCAGACGCTTACTGCCTGACCTGAACACTGAGTCTCAGTTCAGTTGGATTAATTGGTGCTAATATAATTAGTGAACACTGGGCAAGGTGTCAAGGGAAAACACACACATCTCTTGTTCTCATTCTGTACCAGCAAACTGCTGAGTTCCATCTTTTCCTAACCCCAAGGGGCCTCTGTCACTCACAGCAAGTGTACATCTAAAATACAGAAAAGCTCAGCAAAGTCTATCATCAGAATAACAGATTTCATACTGAACTCACTATTGCCATCTATAAAAAGTCAAAAGCGGTGGTGCTTCTTCTTTCCTGCTGCTGGTGGTTAGGTCTGACTGGATGAAGAGTTCATGGATCAGTCTGTGCTGGACAGCTTTTCCTTCCCTTACGGCATCACTGAAGAGCACGCTGGAACAAGAGTTCCACAGGCAGATCAAAAGAAGAAATTCTGTGAACCTCACTAATTCTAGCTTTGCCCCAACCATTGACCTCAGTGCTGACAATTTAAGAAAGGCTGGATAGTCAGACTCCTACTGTTATCAAGCTGCTATTATCTTTTTTCTTTCTTCCCCTTTTCTCAAGAGCACCAAAGTACCAGTGTGGGAATCCAAAGAATTGAAACAAATAAAATATCTTAGAACTGAGAATGATTTAATCTCAGTGCTGACTTTCAATAATTTTACAATCCACAGAATTTACTGCAGGTGGGCCACATTGGCCAGTGGTGGATAAGAAACGCCACAAATCCAGAATGAGCTTAGTCCAGCGTATCATATGAACAGATCTTCTGAGGGACTTCAAAATGCTTATGTCTTCTTCATTCCTCTGGAAATCTGACTACTTAAAACAAACTCATCATACACCCACCTCCAATTATTTACTCCGTTTTTCTTTGCTTACCTGACAGACTGCTGATAGCCTTTAGAGTGCTCCCAGGGATGGAGCGGACATGCTTGAACAGAGCTGGGATTCATCACTCGCATTCCAAGTTCAGTTGTTAGCATTTGTAGGCTGGGGGTGAATGCAACAAGGCCTCTGAATGTGTAATTTCCATCAGCTTCATAGGATCCCCTCCCCATGAGAAAAGCCTGTAGAACAGAACTGCAGGTGTTCTGCTCAGAAGGCCTAAAAACACAGGGAATAATTGATTTTCCTAACTCACAGTTTTTACCTACCCTTTGGGGAAAAAAAAAGTCTGTCTCTGCTCAAAATCAAGGCTGCTATAGTATGAAAACCTCAATGAAAGAAGAAGTAAAAAGAAGTATCACCCAGCTGCTTCATTCACCCACATATCATCCACTCTGTGCTTAAAATGAAAGAGAATTCCCCCCAAAAATCTTCAACAAAGAATTGTGTAAAGACTACGTCCTACTACGTCCATGTGAGGGGACAGAAAGAAGTTGTATGAGCAAATCACCAACTCCACCAGGAACTTGAAATTTGACACCCTTCAACTTCCACGGGATTGATTCTGCAGCCTTATCACAAGCCTTGTGATATAACGGTTAATGCCAAAAATTCACACATACATCGACTCACAATTATATTGCCATAACACTCAGAAATAGGCTTATCTTGGCTTGAATTACTTGACCTAACATGTTTGGGGACCTCTTACTGAACATATCTGGTGAGGGTAGAGTGTCTAAATCCCTGCTCAGATTACCCTCAGGTCAGAACTGTTTCAATTTGGAATGAAATCTTGTGTCTTGTGGCAATGGACCATGGAGCTCTCAAATGCAGCCTTTGCTACCTGTGCAGTGACTTCCACAAATTCATGTTGCAGAGGTTTTAAGACATTTTAACCCCAAAGAAATAGTAACTTGCTGGGAGTGAGGAAGCTGTTCTCACCATATGAGGGGAAATTTTACAGAATGACTGAACAGATACTAAACTCTTAGCCTGGGCTTCAGATTGTTTGCATCCTGACACCCTCAATGAGCTAACACTTCCACTGGAGTATCCACTAACATGTCTGAGAAAATATGTTCATAAGACTGACCACATAAATATTTGGCTGGCTCTCTAATTCTCAGATTATTGTTTTCAACTCTTCACCATAATTCTACTCTGTAAACAAACCCCAAATCCCAAGTAGGGGTAAGAAGAAAATATTCCAGCCATCTGATGCATACATAGCTCCTTTTGAAATTTTTAAGGACTTTGTGTTCTGTTTTGGAAATGTATAACTACTGAAAAAACCACACTCCTATAAAAGCAAGGTTTTTCTAAATCCAGGTTTGTAAGCATTTCCTGAGCCATAATTTGCTGTGCACAGCCAGCAGCTTTTCCAAGCAATTTTATATTGTGCAACAAAGTAACGATATTGAAATAATCCCCAATACACCTAAGTGTTTGGATGTAAACACACCATTTAAATATACATTATTAATTACTCCTGTAAAAATGACTTCATAGAGCTATCAATGTTTCTGCATTTTCAGTACTGCAGTGGAAATACCTGATCATTGGCTGACATTGTCTACTAGCGACTCATTTATCCCAGTCTCACTTAGTGGAGTTGTAGAAACTCAGCTGTTATTTTTTCCCTAATATTGAAATATGTTTTGAGCTAACAATGATACATTCTCTTTCTAGCACTCCCACCACTAAATGTGTTAGACCTGGCTGAAGTTCATAAACAATGACACTCACCCCACTTGCTGAGCTTGCTGTGTTCTGCTGCTGCTGCCCTGAAACCTGAGGAACACCCATTCAGTATCTGGCAGAGTAGGAAGGAATGTCCTGAGCAATGCCTAAGAGTAATATCTCTGCTGATTTGCCAGGACTCCCAGTGCTTCTGGTCATTAATCTTTCTCAGCCGAGAACAGATGGGGCTATTAGGCAGGCTGGAGTAATGGGGGAAACTGGCAAGACAGAGAAGGAAATGCATTATCTTCTGGGTAGAACTGCACATAAAAATGAGGACATTAAAAATGTATTTTTCATATTTAATTGGACGATGTATGATTATACCTACCAGAAAATAATGTGCAATGTGCTTTGTGCAGGGCATTTATAAAACTGCTCAGCTGTGCTAGGGCCTTATTTTCCCCTGTGGAGAGAAACAGCAGCTACAATTCTGACGAGGTTTTTGTGCTTTTCCCTCTAACACAGGGCTTACTATGCTGCAACAGCTACTGCAAATAACACTACAAAGTGTGTTGCAGTAAAAGGAAAATGCAGCTTACGATTTACCAACAAACCCCATGAAGCCAACCAGGTAAAAAATCACTACTTCAGGAGTAATGGGAGCATATGTCACATTCAGTCTAACTAAGGCAATGGAACTCCAGGTATAGCTGCTAATTCCTTTATGCCATGGAGTCCAAGATGATGATTACAAATAGAAAAATAACAGTAAATCGTGAAGTGGGACCAGACTGTGCACACAGGAAACTAGCAAGGCTGGAAGGAATTACTACAACTAGGGCTTGGAAAAATACGTGACAGATACTAAGAACTATCCAGGATAAACAAAGACATTTTCTAGACCTGCCAGACAGGCAAATGGTAGATGATCCTTAGCTAGAAAATGACAGGATGGAAACTACAGCCAAACTTTTGAAGGTGTGTATATATATGTGTGTGTATCTCTCTTTACAGTGAAAACAGAGAAAAATCATGGAAACATATCAGAAGGTTATGATAAGGTATTAAGAAAGTGTTTTGCTCAAAACTTGGACTCGCAGAGCCTGTTACATCATAGGGAGAAGCATGAAAACAAAAATAGGAGGACTAGGTGCCAGGCAGGAGTTTATTATTTGGAATAACAATTATGTCTGAAATGTGGTGGGATGTCAGAAAGTGCTGGAAAATACACAGTTCAGGCCTTGGGACTTGAAAAGTTTGCAATGACTCCTAAATTTCAATGTTTTATAGTGGAGAAGGAAAAGGGAGACACAGAACAAAATGTGTCAAGGTAAGAGCCCAATTTTTGTAATATTTTATTTCTAATCCTCTGATTAAGAAAAGGCGAGCATTTAGGAAGGTTAAAGAGGAAAATACCCTCAAAACCTAGTAGGTTGATCTTCAATGTAAATTTAAAAACAAAAACCTCTTTTTCTTTTTAAAGAATCAGTGTCTCTAAATAAAAGGAATGGAAAAACTGAAATCCTCAGATTAAAATAGAAAGGGATGGTTCATAGCCATGGAGTACAGTACCCCTTGGATAAATGGAAGACAAAGACAAGGAAATGTTGATATGACTAAATGGGAAATTTTAGAAGTTATTCAGGCAAAATAGGAAACCTTCAGAGAATGAAAATAAAACCGTGTAAAGCTGAAAGGAAGGTATGTATATAGTTAAGACAGAGTTTGAGGAAGCTAAGAGGGAATCTGAAGAACAAACAGTAGGAAGTCAAAATTGAAAATGAACATTTGCTCAGTATACCAAAAGCAGAAAGTGGAGATAACCAGCAGGCCACCCCAAACAAGTAGAAGAAACAATTAAAGACAATAAGGACATTGCCAAGAATCTAAATGATTTATTTGCATCAGTCTTCACTGAGAGGGTGCTGGAGTGGTATCTAAATGAGAGACTCATACTTTGCAAATATCAAAGATAAGGAGAGATCATAGATTGAAGACTCAAGAGGGAAGTTGGTGGAACAAATCAATATATCAAAGGCATTAAGTCACCAGGTTTATCTGCTATTCCTGGAAGATTCAGGAGAAAACTGAGCATTAAGTAACAAAGTTCCTAGCAAATACTTACTACAGCAGAGGACTGGAAGACAGTCAGTGTTATAACTGAGTCGGGGATTTTTTTGTTGTTGTTGGTGGATTTTTTCAAGGTGTTGGAGGAGCCCTGGCAGTTACGGACAGATGTGTAATCCTAACTTGCTATCAGGTAAATTGTTTGAAATGTGCTAAAAAACCCCCAAGCCCCACACCTCTCAAATGATGAAGCACAGAGACAAACATGACATGACAGACACGAGTCAGTACAGTGTCTATAAGGACCAAAAGGGACTCTTTGTACCTACTACCAGTCTCTGAGCTGGTTACACCAGCCAGCACACCTAAGCCTACCCAGGAGGTCCCATGACTCACTGTACAGTCAGGCAAGTAGCAAATTATTACCTCCCTGCTCCCCCATCCTCATCACACGACCATGAAAAGAGAATAATGAGAAGAACGCTGATAATGGTACAGCCAAATAACGTACAGGTTATGCTGCTGCAGGGCAATCCAGTCCATCCTTGGGCAACGTTGTTAAGCCAAGGAGAAATGTACATCTGGAAAGGACAATCTTTAATACATATGGAATTTAACGATGGCCACAGTGAAGCAATGACTGGAGATTTTATGCAGGTACAATGAGTGTCAGCCTCTCTTAGGTAAGCTTTTGGGATCTTTCTGCACACTCACTAATCAACAGTCTCTGTGCTGAGGGGTTCTTCACATTCTCAATCAGCACACTGACCTGTGCCTTTAATGGTAATACAGGACTTGGGCAGTTAAGACTTTGATGTTTTTAGAAGAATATATCTTAGCCAGAATTGAGCACTAATTTCACTTCTTCCCGGCTCTCTCCAGCTTTTTATGTAAATCTTTACATAAAGCCATTAAGAACAGAAAAAAAAAGTTCTTTGGAAAATTACGCAGTGATATATTCTTATGCAGCCAACACTCCCAGGGGAAAAAGTGAGAACTACACACAGCCTCCCGCCCCTTTTTATTTCTTGTCAAAGATACTGCCTTTTTTGGCTTTTCTTATATATACACAGAATGATGAACTGATATTTGTAGTTTAAATGTCTGGTTTAACTGCGTGGTTTCCACCGTAACAGAAAGCTCTCACAAAATGTCAGGTTAGAAATAAAACCAAGCTCTAGAGGGATGAAGTGGGGAGGAAAGCAGAAGGTCCAGTGGCTGAAAAACAAAATGGGAAAACGTGAGCAGAACGCAATGTGGATCCATTTCCCAGCTCAGGCAGTGGTATTGGTACATGTGGTTGGTTGGGGTTTGGGGTAGGGAGACAGACACATTTCTCACTGAGTTGTTTCTGCTTTCTCTATTAACATAGCAACAGAAATTACAAATAGCCCTGCAAGGGGTAGTGCACCTCATCTCTTCCTCCCATGTAAACACAACATTAATACTGAAGATAAAGAAAATGGCAAAAAGTCCAGTGTCTTGTTTTCTGCATTTTGCTTGTTAGGTTCCTGTTCGCCCTCCAGCAAACTCCTGTGTGTACCGATGTTGTGAACTTGACCAGTCCACGTTCAAGCAAACACTCACTCAGATTCCCAACACATTCTTTTCTCCCCGTCCAATGGGGAGTTTATTCCTAACAGTTCTGCTCCTTTTAATTATAAACTCCTTTAACGAAGTAGTTCTGAGACCTTGCAGCAGGCAGCAGGAGAGCACCAAGGCTTCTAGTTGCCTTTTTACTAGTTTATGTTCCCTGTTCAGCAAAGAGGTCCACTTAAAGCCTAAGTCCCAGTGCCTTCATGGATGGGCAGCACTGAAATGAGCCTACAAATCAGTATTCTCTTGGTACAATGTGCCTTATAGGTAAAATCCAGTTCTTGCCTAAAAAAGATAAAGAGTTAGAGCTGGGCCCTTTATCCTATGAGACACATGTGAACATGTTGCTCTGATGAAAACAGACCTTAAACTGACAAATTTTGTTCACTTTCTGGCAGAGCTACTGATCTTCTTTACTGGACCACCAAAACTGAAGATGGCAAAGAAACACAAGGGAGATATTTCCTTGGCACGGAAAGGAGCAGCATTTAGGACTGGGGCAAAGGCAGGGTGGGATATAGGGGGTTTTCCTGATAAAACAATTAATTTGAGAATAAAAGACCAACCGATATAATGTATACAACCGAATCAGTAACACACCTTCTCAGGACTGCAGTATTATATAAGCGTCCCCTGTGTTTTCAAGGCTAATTCAGACCTTTGGCTCATCCTGCATTAACAAGGTCATCCATGTTAACAGGGCCCCTGTGAAAGTTCACAGGTGAAAGTTCCCTTTTAGAGTAGTGCAGATTTGAAATTCACAGGACAGCGACCCGAAGATCTTCCTTTACAGATAAAAAGCATGTCAAATTATTAAATAGCAACATGAAATCCTATATTCTGAAGGTCTGTCTGTGCTCTGCAGTCAAGAGAGCAGAGTGCAATCCCAGCCCCTGCCCAGTCCCCAGCTTGGGCGGCTTGGAGGGCACCTGGCCGGCCTCGCTCGCAAACACCTCACGAATGCTAAAGCCGACAGGCCCGGGGCAGTCAGGGAAGGGACGAATGAGCATAGTCTGAAGACACGTCACTTCAAATTTCTACTGTTAGAACTGCCAAGTATGATATAAAAACAGAAAGTGTTTCTCAGTTTGAAGTTTGAAGACCGGGCCCCAAACGCTGAGCGGCTGTCGCCTCGGTGTCCCTGTTGGCCGTGCAGAGGCTCCACGGTGCTAACTGTTGTTCTCTGCCGTGAGATACTTGAGGGCCGCGAAGCCGTAGTGGCGCGACATGTCCTGCTGGAACTCCTCCTTGAGCGTCTTGAGACAGACGCGGTATTGCTTGTTGGAGCGGAACTTGGTGATGTCGAAGCTGGGCGCGTGCGGCATGTGGATCATGTAGGCGTTGGGCAGCACGGTGAACTCGTACTCCTGCGGGACAAAGACACGGCTGTGAGGGGAACCCCAGCCCTCCTGCACGGCATCCCTCCTGCACCTCCACGGTCAGGCATGCTCCATCATCTAACAGCACCGTTTGTCTCCCAGGAACAACAAACCCAGGGATCTCAAATAAGCTGCCTTTTTCCTTCAAGCAGCTTTTTCTTGGTTTTGTGAAAGATCTACTTTCTCTTTTCGTAAAATCATATAATTGTTTGGGTTGGAAGGCACCTTTAAAGATGGTCTAGAACAACCTCCCTGCAATGAGCAGAGACATCTTCAACTAGATTAGGTTGCCAGACCCCCATCCAACCTGACCTTGCATGTTTCCAGGAATGGGGCATCCACCACCCCTCTGGATAACTCCCCCAGGGTTTTACCCACCTCATGGTAAAAAAACCCAACTGTTTCAAAACATGTTACTCCATATAAGCCAAAAAATGGGGAATGGTATGAAAGGCACACCTGAAGCCATGTCTGCCACACAGATTTTTCAGTAGTGTGCTTGCAACAACACAGCTGTGACTTCACAGCATGAGTCTCAAGTGTCCATGCACAAACACGGCTTTGCCCCTACAATTTATCTTGCTTGGGATGCTGGAATAAGCTACATTTACAAAGGCAAAACTGCATGGCATATCTTCCTTTGCCTATATACTATTATACTTACAGAGACAAAACTGTCCAAAACTATTTATAAACCTGAAATAAGGGGAGAATATGATACCATTTATAGGCGATGTGTGAAAATGAACCTTCTAATTCCATATGCTTTGAGATATGGAATCTTTTTGAGATGTTTTTACACAAATTAAGTTCTCCTTCATGAAGTTTGAGATACTGTGCTAATGCCCTTCCTCCTGTAAAACTACTTCACTAATTCTGCTTATATCTGACCAAGTTCTTTGTCAATTTTTGTTGTTAAGAAAATGATGGTTGATTTAAGTCTAAATTATTCCTGTTAGATTCTTTCAATTTTTACAGGTAAATATATGATCATCAGAGTGAAGCCAGAAAAACCTGATTCTTAGACAAGCTGAAAGTTGTAGGATATGCAACAAGCAGGTATCTTCTGCAAGGAACTGGGTAAGGGACATGAACCTCATTATTCTGTAGCCAAGTAAAGTACCCTAACCTCTTTTGTCATATGGAAATTCAAGAAATCTGAGCTGTATTGGATGCGAATTACAAAGAAACTTTGAAGTCTCCACAGGCAAATTTCCTATTTTCTCATACAGTTTTTATCTACAGCTATTGCTGGATTGACTCATCAACCCTCTCTACATGACACTGGTCAGGGGCACAGGACCAGCCACAGAGCATGCTGGCTTTACAGGAAGTGGTGCCCAACTTCCCCTGGTTTGCAATATCCACTCGTAGATTTAGGAGTCTGTGCAGAGAAAAAGAGTACTTTTTTTTCTGCAGCAGAGAGGCAGAGTACTCCTAAATATTTTAGTAGGGAAAGAGATTTATGGGAAAAAACACACTTGTGCTGGTAAACCTGAGTGTTTCACCTACAAGTCATTTTTCCCCTAACAACCTGTGATAAACTCAGAGAAGACTGAAAGCTTCTGGGCTACAATGCTACCAGAAACCAAGGATTTGAGCTATAAAGCAAAAAATGAAGCCAAATTAGGACCGGAAAAAAGCGAACAGAAGGCAATGTTGCAACTCAGGCAGTGGTATTGGTGAGCCCAAAGTATAGCTCGGGCTACAGTTCCTTCCCAGAGACACCCATGAAGCAGCAGCATGTGCTGGACAGCTGAGTGCAGACGCAGCTCCTTCCTCCTCATGAGAATGCCTGTTCCCTGACAGACTGTGCTAAAGTGGTAAATCTTCGTGCCAATTTACAATGGTATCATATATGGGAATGGGGTCCTCTGAGACTCTGTTTGGAGTGAAAAATGTACAGCAAAAGCAAAATAATCTGATTCTTGCAGGCAGAATTTATTTAGCTGGAAGATGCTTAGGACTAATGGGAAACCAAATGCAACAACAAAGGCTGGCACCATGGAGTGAGGAGAGCTGATAAACTACAAACTACAGAAAATGTCTCCAAGGGACCTTAAAACTACAGGCTGGAGCTGCAGAGGAAGATGCATCCCCCACATACAATATTTTCTTTGTTCTCTGTTTGCATCTCAAGTCTGTAATACTACAGGTCAGGGACTGTCTACACTCTGCAGTGCAAACTGTTCAGCACAGCAGTGTTCCCATCCCTCTGAATGGCCTTCAGGCACACAAAGCATTACAAAAAATTGTGAGTCTGCTGCTAATAATCCCCTTTGAAATATGCTGGGCTAGGGTCCTGGGAAATGGGATGCTCATAGTCTAATTCCACAGTCACTGGAAAAGTAGGGAAAGGTTTCCCAATGACCTTTCCCTACTACATGGAAGCCTCTGTTGAGAAGGCAATGAGCTTGCAGGAACTTCTGTCCCCACCTCCTAGATTACCAATTCTTTAGATGGAGACTGGCATTACCTGTGTATTTGTACAGCATCCAGCTCAGTGGACACCTGCATGCTCCCAGCATACCAGTGACGATTATCTCCATGCCATGTCCTGCTCTGAGGGACAGCAGTGGCACAGGCTCTTGGAAAGGGATCTGGAACAGACTTCTTGACAGACACTGCAGTTGTGAGGAGCAGTGAAATAACTGAGAAGCTGCTCTGCCTGCTGGCAATGAAGCCAGCCAAGCAGCTGGCAGCAACCTGATCTGTGTACACCCCAAAGCACAAAAATGCCACAGGGGAAGTAGCTGTGCCATCCCCTCCTCCAGGCTCGTTTCGTGGGAGAACCTGCCAATACCTATGTTGCTACAGAGGAAAATGAAACTTCTTTTGGATGTGATAATGTATTCAAGGCCAGAAGAGAGAGAACAACAATCTCCCAGAGTTAATTCCAACCCAATGGTCATTTAAAGTAATTGTGCTATGATCAACTTTGAAAACTGTTTCCATTTCCCAAGCATGAATCTCTCTGCTGGGCAGATACCTCTGAACAGAAAAGTTAAATCCTGAATGCTACATAAGAGCTGCCACTGGGAACATAAGCCTTGTTATACATATTAACAAATAATAAACCATTACCTTGGCACTCTCCACAACTGATGGTTAATTGATTAGTGCTTGGAAAGTGCACTGGAAAATTACAGTGCTATAGCAGAGCAAAGTATTATTAACATTAATATAAGGGACAATTTTTTTTTCTAGTCTGTAGTAATTTTTTCTCAATGTAAGTAGGTACAAATTTGTTGGGAAAGCCCTTGACAAACAGAGGGCAAACAGTAGATGCCAGCCCAAGGTGACTATGTGGTTTTGTAAGCAGAAGTAGAAAATATGCCTCCCATACATGCCTGCACACAAATACTCTGTAGCCTGCACCCCAGAGACGCAATCTCCCACTAACTTGCTCCAAGCCTTGGGCTGCTATGTTTCACATAAGCTGGTAAGACTTGAGTAGAGAAGGATCTGCTGTACTCCAGATTCATAGCAGAAGCTATCACAGGAGGATACAGATCCTCAAAACCTATTTATTTGGTTAGCATGAAATGCTACTAGTTCAAACACTGGGATTGAAACCAAACTGAAAAAACCTACAACAAACTGAAACTAAAAAGAAATGCCATGACCCAGCCCTTGCTGATTAGTACAGTGGATAGCTCCCCATCCAAGAACAGCAGGGTGATGCAAATCCTGCCATTTCAGTGAGCAGCAGCACTGGGCTCCCATGGAGCCACAGCCACTGGCAGCCTCTGAGATCTATGTTGGCAGCAGGGACCTTGGCAGCTCTGAGAGCTCTGGTGCCAGTCTCGGACTCCTGAGCTTCCTCTGCATCCTTATTCTTATAAATTCTGCCCAGCAGCTTCATCCCAAGTCACAGATCCAAGAAGCAGATAGCCCAAGGCTCAAGTACCTGGATTCTTTAGAGTCTGCTCCACAGCCCCAGACTTTGGAAATGTGAAGATTTTGGCTTTACAAAAACTGTACTGTAAATTCCAGCCAGAAATTAAAGATGCTTGCCTTGAATTCACATGAAGACTAGTTTTTGAATTCTAAATTAACATTTGGGACTCACAAACCTCTGTTTAACTGAAAAAATCCAGCTTAGGTCTACATGTTCCCTAATAAGTAATGGGATTGGCAACAACTGCTGCAGTGCTTCGGTCAGGAGGAGAGCACTTACAGGGGTTGTGCCTCCGTAAAACAATGACTTTCTTAGAACTGACAAATAAATGAACTCAGACTCAGTTCTTCACTTAATACTTGACAAGCATTAAACTGAGTGTTTCCAACTCAAGAAGAACTCATTAAGGAGCTCAGAAAGGCCAGATGAACACTTTGGTGATGCAAAGCACGACGCCTTTCTACAGGACACAGATTTCGTTGTAACAACCCTGCTGCAGAGCCGTGGGTGAGATACTTGTGTGTCATCTCCTCACCTGTGCATCCAGTTCCATGATGTGAGCTACTTTGTTCCAGCCAAACCCAACAAAGCGCCTGTCATACTCCGGGCAGTCCTTCCTCACGACGACGTATGGCTCAAAGTCTGCTTCCCACTCCACGCGGTAGGGGGTGGTGGCTGTTCGCCACTTGGCAAAATTAGTTGGCGCGTGCCCTTTCGTCCAGACGTGGTACCTGAAACAGACATAAACGGCGGGGATGGGGGGAGGCAATTAGATAGAGAGCATCTTGGCGAGGCCACAGAATATCACCTGTTAGATGAAATGCTCAAAAATAAGGACATTAGCTTACAGTTCACATCATCATTTTCAGGACGCGTTGGAGGCAATTTCTAGGACTATTTCCAGCATGCCTCCCAGAGCTCAATGCTTAAACACATCTAGTTGGTGAAGGACAGTGTGAAAACAGTACCTCATGCTAATGTGAGAAACAATTACACAGTACCCTGTCAGTTCATCTGCACTGCAAGTGCTGTGTCTTATTCCTAGCAACCAAGCAGCTGCATGGGTCGGTGCTCTAAAATCGGTGTGGAAATCTGCAGCTCAGATAAGGTCCCTAAAATTAGCTATTTCCCCACCATGGTGACATTCGCGATCTGTTTTATGGGAAATTTTATAATTTGCATGAGAGACACCTGCAGCTCTGGATAGATGTTCCATTTTATTAATTACAGTTATTACTATGGCAGGAACCAAGATACGTAATTATATTAATAAGTAAAATATTACATAAAGGCTTTCTGTTCTAAGTTCTACATTGTGGGGAGTACTCCTGTGATCCTCAGAAAGGTAATCAATTTGGTTTACAGAAAAATATCCTTTTATATTTTGTTAATCTTGTTTAGGTCACAGCAGGTCTCCTCCTAGCACAGCTTGAATGCACCCCATTAGCGCCAGGGTCAATGACTCTCTCGCCCACTTATTCTAACACTTCTCCAAAAATCAATGAGACAAGCTCTTTCTGCAGATTCATAGATTAATTAATGAAACAAAGGCATAGCAGGTATCTGTATTACAACACTGAGATAGATATGCAACAGAAGGGACAAAACAAATATCCTGCCAATTTGAAAAGTAAGGTACATTGAATTCAGAGAGATGACTCATGCTAAAAGTGAAGAGATTTGAGTATTAAATATTGTAAAATTACAACATGACATAATGTTTCCATCCCAGAAATTCTCATAATATTCTAAGGCATTGCTAGAAACAGGAATATAAAATCATAGCCTGGTAGTTTTCATTTGGACATATTTGTATGGCTTGTAACAGGAGAATCAGAGCTTTTCTGACTCTCTGTTCAGGGCAGAGCAGGAAGATTGAATTATTAGGATGGCACTGGGGTCACAAGTAATGTATGGTCCTTTGTATACTGCATTTATAAACTGTAAACAGGCTGCATCACTTTCAGATATCTCTCCTGAGGACCAGAAAAAACAGAACCCTTCTGTATTAAAAAACTGACAGCGAAATAATTCTCCAGAGATTTTTAGAAAGCAGTGCCAGATTCACAAAGATGCTTATAATCCTTAATGCTCTTTGGAATCATTGCCAAAAAACCCATCCCTTTTCTTGGCCTCTTTTGGAGATGAGTGGCTAACCTATCCAGTCACTAATGTGCAGCTATCTATGCTGGGAGAAAAAACCCCAACAGTCACAATGTGGGGTTTAAAATGATATAGGATTGTGGAGGGTGCTGTGTCTTCTAAAATCCTACCTCCGGCACTTTGAAATTAATTATGATGATAATAATAATAATGACTGCTAAACACTTATGAAGTGATTTGTATCTTCAAAGCCCCATACAAACTTCAGTTAATTGAGAGATTCAGGCAGAGAAGCAGCCAAATGCTGCTGTTATTCTAGTAACACTCCAATGGATTTAGATAGGGGTTAACAGGATACTAACCATAAAAAGAATTCAATTTCTTTCCACCTTTTTTGGAGATATCAGTGTAAGCACCTGTAGCAGCACAAGTGTAACCTCAGTGAGTCAAGAGAGCAAACTAGCAGGGAAAAATAAATAACTGGGAAGAGACAATTAAGGGAAAATATGGAACTGGGATTGCAGAGACAAAACAAAGCAGAAAGGAAGGAGTAGACTTGATTATACGAAACCAAATAACATCAGAGATTATTTACTTGTCTCTTCAGACTGACTGATGTGAGTGGAAGGAAAGAGAAAGGCAAAAGAACACCTAAGGTCTGGACAAAGAGTTAAATGAGTATAGGATGCTCAAATGAGGTGTGCACACAGTAGTGATAGAGGAGTAATTAGACTGAGAAAAAGACTTGTGAGAGGATTATCGGATTGCATACGCATCTGTACATATAATATATATGGGCTCATCCACAGATAATCTGCTGGAAATAGGTCTTGGTCAATGGCTGATTACACGAACTGTATTGCAAAGAAAGATAAGCAGACACCACTCCACGGAGGTCCCTAAAGAGGAAGCTCCCATTAAAGGATGAGGTGTTTCCAACAGACTTTACTATCGATGATGCAGTTGTGAGGAGAGGTTGACTGTCTACAGTCTTCCATCTCACTGGACAAATGAATAAATGTAGTTTTCTGCTCAGGCCCTTCTCACTCAAGACTTAAATACACATTGAATTTTAAGGCCACACTCAATCTGACTGAGTCCCTGGAGAACTTTGTGAAAAACATATTTTTCACTACACTGGCTATTTTGACAAATCCAAACCAAGTAATTTCATCTCCCTAAAATCATAATGAATTTCTTTCCCACAGTTCATGGAAAACAAGTGGAACACACCACACCCCCTCCTCCTCCACTTTGGATCCAATGTTCCGTTTTACTTGCGTTACTGATTGCTTTTATTTTAAATAAAATGTCAGAACTACAGTAAACTTTGCTAAAGCTAGCAAAATGAAGTAGTTATTCTTCTCAGGGTGTTCTTCCTCCCCGCCTTGTCCCCATAAGCTTCCTGCTCCAGTGAGAAAGACGATTTGGTGGAAGAAGAACTTTCCCAGTTCTGTTCTCAAATGCTTAAACGTTTTGCTGGATTGTGGATGCAATCAGTTAATTAGCTAATCAATTGCTGCTTTTTATGTTTTCTCAATACGATGATGCAGTTTCCCCTGTGCCTGGATGTGTGTGGGCTCAGTATATTTGTGGCTCATCAGCTCTTACCCAGGCCCTGAGCAGGCACATCCTCGGGAGCACACTCACAGCCACCAGCTGCCAAGGGAGCCAGCGAGCTGGCACAGAGCCCCCGCTGTGGCGGAGGGTTTCACACAGCACACCTTGCCAGCCACAGATGCTCACTTGTCTTCTCTTTTCTTCTGCTGGTGACTGAGGGATGTAATTGAGAGCCGTTGTGTACTTCTTAGCTACCCAGAGGTAGAAAAGGTCACCATTTCGAAAAGAGGTGACAAAAGCAATTTCAGCGAGGGAAAGATTGTAATCTACTGTGTGGTGTGAGGGACTGGGATGCTGCAGGCACTCTCAGCAATCACTGTCACAGCAGTCCTCCCCAGCTCACTCCCACCTGCTCAGCGTCAAATTGCAGCATTATTAAAGCACCTTGAAGGTGGAGGTGGAAATTCTCAGCCCAGATCGCAGCTGCTTTGTGGCTGTTGATAGATTTGAGCAATGAAATGAGCCAAAACAAACTGGGGAAGCATTTGTAAAATGTATCCTGCATTAATATGTACACCAGCTACAGACTGCATGTCCTTCAATTCTTATTTAACCTTGCTATGGAAAAACTCCCACTGATGTTGAAGACATTTTTGCCTGAGTGATACCTGAAAAAGGATTTGCAAATCCAGCTGTGTACATAACACACCAACACGCTGTACAGCTTGAAGATGAAATCTGTAGTGGAAGGCCACCACTGTGCAGCTGACTGCTGGTGGAATGCAACATCTGAAAATCATGAGGGTCTTATTTTCCACCGGAAGGACTTTTTCTCTCAACTACGGGAGAGACAACTATTTTCTATCAACAGATGCCTTGTTAATTTTTATGTCTTTTGACTGTTAAAGAATGATGGCAGAGGGAAAGGTATTTGCTCTATCAGTATTCTTATGTCATTTTCCAGAGGCGTGCCTCTCTCAGTCACCTCAAGTTTCTATTTCAAGGCAGCCACTGGTAAAATTCTGACACTGATCAGAATTATGTTTTCCAGACTCACAGAGGCTGTCTGCTATGACATATGCATGCAACCACATGAGGGAAGGTTGGCTGCTGCAACGAGAGGGGTGTGCAATATAGGGAATGGGAGAAGTGTGAGGAAAGCTCTAAAGTAAGAGAAGGATGGGAGAGGTATGATACTGAGCTCCTTCAGCCATGGATAATGCCTAGCTTTTTCATGGCTTTTATCTCTAGATCTCAAAATACTGCAAAAAGGAGAGGTGAACATTGTTACCTGTATTTCAGAGACGGAGAACAGAGATGTAAGAAAGCAAAGTGATTCGTGGAGCACCTCTCAGCAGGGCAGTAGTGGAGCTGAGAAGAGAACGCAGGTCTCCTAAGCCCCCTCTCTGTGCAACATCATAAGGCCATATTGTACTCTTCCCATCACCGAGATGCTTTACAAATGTCTGCTAATCAGACCTTACCACACACACCCAAGAGATGGTTAACCCCTGGTAGCTGCATTTTAAAACTGAAGAGTCTGGCAGATAATAGAAGTGACTTGTTCACAGACACAAAAGGAGTCTGCTTCAGAGAGGAGCTCCAAATTTAGGTGTTCTTTGCTTCTTAGCCTCTAGTCAGAGTACTCTCTTACCTCTGCACGGAGGAACTCTAGGTATTTAAGCAGCTGTTTCACACTTCAAAAGAACATAAGACAAGCCTGCATTTGTTTTTCCCGTAAGGAAGAGAACCAATGAGCAGAGATACATTGCTTTTGGTCTCATGAGAAGACACAGCTACCCAGATAGTATTTGGCAGCCAAAAAGTAAATTACATGCACTTGAGTGTAATGGTCATGCTTGATTTTGAAGTGCAATAAAAAATGATGAAAATAAAACAAATTCGATTTAACAAGTGAAGTCCTTCAGTAGAGGACTGTAATATGAGATAAAATGCTGAGCTTACAGACAGAATATATCCACATGATTCTGTTCACTGCCTCTCTATGAAAAGGGAAAAAAATTCCAATAAGTTTCTTAATGCAGCTGACAGTGAGAAAGAAGAACCAAATATTCAGAAGAGCATAAAAAAACAGAGATAATGACTACAGGTTCAAGAGTACTTTCCATTACCTGAATGTAAAGAGGGTTCCCATGTCCAACATAGATAACAGCTCTGCTTTTGACTTGGGGAAGGAGAGGCGGTAGCGAAGGGTCTCAAAGGCAGGTACAATCAGAGCTTTCTTGGTGTTAGCTAGGTCTAGCTGGATGACAGACTTCCTGGCAAAGAGAAACAACAAATAAAAGCAGGAAAGTTTCCAACTGTTTAAATCACTGGGTTTTTAAAAATAAAGTGCAGAGAATAGGCAGTTAGACACTGTAAATGTAACTATGGCCCATATCTTTTCCTACAGGTGCTTCATATTTTCTTCTGCTTTTGATCTGCTGCTCTAAGAGCAGTGAGAGAACAGAATTCCAAATGGGCTTGTGCATTTGACTGATCAATGCTGCCCTGGCAGAGACTGTTGGCAGCAGAGAAAAGCTGTACACTGGATGGACTGGGACACCTCTCTTTTTCCATCCTTTGGCTGCAGGTTGTCCACTGCAGAGACTGTTTTGGTGTGTGTGTGTGTGTGCACATATGCATTTCACACAGCCAGGCTCTTTTCCAGGCAGGGCCCTTGGGATGACTGGTGCAGCAGAGGAGCAGCTTAGCAACCTCTCATCCTGCCTGCCAGGGGAGTTCAGTCTATTCTTTCCTAACAATCTAAAACTCAAAGAAGTTACTTTTCCATCCCCCCAGCTGAATCTTACTATGCCTATCATTACAAGTAACTCTGTCTCAATTTTCCTTTCATTATCTCCATATTTCATACCAGAAATATGCGTCTCTCTCCCTGTCAAAGTCAGTTCCCCTTAACAGGATTCACTGTCCTGACTTTTATGTTACTGCAATAAGCAATCAAGGCCAATGCTGACAAGCAGCAAACTCTCTACAGCCTTTTAAGTTGAAAGAATTGGGATCACTTTCCTAATAACAGAAGGACCAAACAAACCATTTTTCTAGGCCCAGAATACCTAGAATTCATTTATACTGCTGTCAGAGAAAAAGAAGATGAGCACGACTTCTTAATAAAATCTGAATTTTAGGGAATTCATACTACCCTATAGGCCTGTTCTATAAAAAGCAATCTGTTCTCAGCTCCTTACTGCAAAGTTTGCATTGTTTAAAGAGCCCCTGACACATTCCAGTTAACTTTTCACAACTGAAGGATTTTAACAGCATCTTATCATAACTGGTTTTGTACTTTCTTCACTAGCTTCTCCCTCACCATCACAAAAGGTCAAGATATCTGCATGTCAAGAGATGACTCCTTCACAATCAGCATTTGTGACCTGCCAGAGTTGTTGAACAGTGCCAGTATACAGGCTTTTTGATGCTTTTAAATGTTTCTCCCCTTTCACACTTTTCTGAGAGGAGGGGATACTAATATAGTTTTTTTTCCAAAATCTAAGGTTTTCTGGTCTCTGTGCAATCTATCAGCCTTGAGCAGTACAGCTTTGGGGATTCAGCTCTAGGAAGGAGCAGGTAAGATTTGTAGTGATGCTCATCCTTTGGGCTCTGCAAGGAAACAGCAGCTTCCATTTATGGCTGTTACTATAACTTTGTTTTATGGAGAGCTCAAAAGGCCCAGGCAAAATTCAAGGCCTTGCTGTGCTTGGCACTGTCCAAGAGTAGGAAACAATACTGCCCAGCAAAGTTTAGTGTCTGAAGCTGACCAAAGCTGAAGCAGGCACAGCTATCAAGCACAAGTAGCAGCAAAAACTGTCAGACAGAGCAACCTGTGTTGAAACTAGTGTTGAATGTGACTTCTCTAAGATGCGAGACATAACCACAAAAATGCTGTCGATACGAGCAATCCTTTCTGCACGCTCCCTGCTGCTCTCGTCACCTGCAAATTTCATACAGCTGTCAATGCCTGACAACTATTGGAAGGAATAAATGATACTACCTTCATGAAGAAATCAAAAGGCAGAGGGAACAAACCGATAGAAGAGCCTGAAATCACTTGCACTGTCAAAGGTCAACATGAAAAGTGATGTAAGTGAAAGAAACAGAGTTCTGGAAACAAGATGCTTCAAGTGCATACAGTCAAACACAGAGTACTGGTGGAGATACCTCCAGAGTGAAATAAAATAGCAGGATGTTCTCTGCAGAAATATTTTCAAGAGATATGTGAGCATCTGAGGTGCATGTTGGTGTGGCGGGTTGACCTTGGCTGGACACCAAGTGCCCACCAAGTTGCTGACACCCCTCCTTCTCAGCTGGATAGGGGAGAGAAAATAAGATGGGAATCAACTCTTAAGTTGAGGTAAGGCAGTTTACTAAAGCAAAACTGAAAGGTTGAGTGTTTCTCCTTCCCATCAAGTGATGTCAGGCCCCTTCCAGGGAAGCAGGGCTTCAGCATGCGTAGTGGCTGCTCCAGAAGACAAACATTCTAAATAACCAGTGCCCTGCCTTCCTCCTGATTTTCTTAGCTTTTATATCTGAGCTGACATCATTTGGCATGGATTCTCCCTTTGTTCAATTTGGCTCAGCTGTATTAGCTGTGTCCCCTCCCAAGACCTTGCCCACTCCCACATGGGGGGGCAGAATGATGGAGAGACAGCGCTGATGCTGTGCCAGCACTGCTCAGCAGTAGCCAAAACACTACAGGTGTGTTATCAGCACCTTTCCAGCTGCCAGTGCACAGCATAGCACTGTGAGGGATGCTATGGGGAAAGGAACCCCAGCTCAGCCACAACCAGTACAGGTGGGAGGGTCAAAGTGGAGGGGCTCTCCAAAATGGAACTGGGAGTTGAGACATGCTCAGACAAGAAGCTCAGCAGCACTGATCTCTGAGTAGAATCACCTGCCCTTGATGTGGACTTGGTGACATAAAAGACTGATGTAAAGGGGAGACGGAATCAGTGCTGACATCCAGATGTGGAACCTGAGTGACAAAGGACAGCAGAGGCCATTTAAACTGTGATAATGGCAGGGAGGACTTGGCAGAGGAAAAAACACCTTCCATTTTCTTCTAACTTGGCTGGTAGTCTGCTCCTTGGACAATCAGCTGAAAATCTAACTTTGTCCCACTGGAAGCAAATTTAACTTTTCATTTTCTGTGGGGTGATTTTTTCTCCTGTTTTGAGTGGAGGTGCTATTTTTTGGCTGGCTGGTTCTGTTACACTTTGAATAGGAAAATTTTCACTGTTGTTGTTGCCAGATATGTGGAATATAATGTAGGGAATATGTTTGCTTATTTTGCAAGCTAGTACTGGGTACACCATGTGAGTCCTGCACTATCTTTATGAGGGCTGTTTTTTGGATTCAGTAGTATTGATTCAGTATCCACTTTCCTTTCTTGTCCTTCTCCCCCAAACCCCAAAACAAGGATTTATGACTATGAAGAACTCTCTTTGTGCTAGTGTTGTCCAGGAAACCATTTCCCAGGTATCTCTGTGCTCAGACCTGATGGTCGTCATTCTGACACAGTGAAGGTTGGGTTAAATTTTAAATCTAATCAACCGTATTTTTCACAAAGCAGTGAAGAAATGAATCTTAAATCACAAGAGTCTCCTCACAAGTTGAATGAACTCCAGCATGTTGATATCAATCTTCTCATCTGCACAGTTCTCTTCAAAAATTAACACAGAATTCTCATCTTATTGGAAGAAGATAGTAATATCATTCCCATTTCTGGAGAAGAGAAGCTCAGACAGAGAAAGGTTAGCAACCTTATCCTAAAGCACTGCACTCAGGAAAAAAAAGAAAAAAAAGAGTCCATTAACTCAAATTTGCTTCCACCATCAGAACTCGGTAAGTGGTTGGTTGGAGGTAACAAATATGGCAATCACTGAGCTTGTGGTAAGAACTGGAGAGTTGTCAGCCCATTGTCAAATTCATTAGAATGCTCTTCCTCTCTGCAAAAGCAATGAATTCATAGACTACAAAGGCAACAACAAAAAAACCCCAACAGGTGCAATCTGACCTATCTCCCTTGCTGAGATGCTGAAAAATAAGCAGAACTACTTCACGACTCCTGTTGTAGGGACAGGTGTAAAACCCCTGGACAGAGATTGGATGCCAGGTCCCAATTCATGCTCAATGTGCCACTGGAAGCCAAGGGCACATTTTACACAAATGTGTCAGGAAAGAACTTTAATGCTAGCTGTGACAACTGTAGATAAGCAGCCTGTCTAGCTGTTTTATGTTAGAAGTCACTGAAGGATGACCCAAACACCTTACTTGCAGCAATGAGAAGGAGCCTTTACCTCTGGGGCAATGACAAGATGACCTCGGTAAAACGGTAAACAGGAAATCTTTGAATAATACATTTCTTTCCTTTTGTACTTCACAGAAGACTGAGGCAGGACTAAAAGGGTGTTTGATGGAGATAAAAACATTGAAATGGTTTTACTTAGCAGCTGTGAAAAAGCTCAATTAGCACAAATTTAATTGGAAAGAAACAGATAAATAAAGGGATAGGTAACCACCAGCTCCATCCGCTTCTCCTTCAAAACTGGTTGTAACCTTGTACGATGTACAATGTACGATATCTTCAAAATATGTTGAAAATATTTTTCAAAATTCCCTTCTTTCTGAGCATACATTATCTGCAGAGACACAATATGCAATATATGTAAATCAGCAAACTTTCAGTGAGAGGGACTTGCCTGGCTTATCCTGTAGAAAGTGATGCCTGAAATACCACACTATTTCTATTGCTTTATGGTTGTTCTATCTGAGGAAATGAGGATGAAAATGTTTTACGTCTCTCTAACAAACAATTGCTGCCATTCAGACAGATAGCACTAATCAGCTATTTGCAGAGGCAGTGGGAACAGTCAATGCAGAAACACACAGGGTATCCATATATAAAATAATCTCAATGCACCTCCCTGCTACTATGCTTAGAAAAATCATTACTGAAAAAGCAACAAAAGCCTTTAGTCCATATTAAAAAAAAAAAAAAAAAAAAAATCCAAGCACTTTTTAAAGAGCTGGTAGTAGCAGATTAGCAACTTTAATATTCCCAGGCAAGGGAGACTCAAAGTCAGAGTTAAGGTGGTATGGGCCTTAGGCAGGGTAACACCAAGTCTCACATGCAGAAGCTCTCAGAGAGTATCTCAGGTTTTTTCTGAAACATCACCAATGCACCATCATGGTGCATTTAGCTCTGTAATACAGTATCACCCTATGAGAATTATTTCTATGGCTGTAGTATCTCGAGTAAATGGTGGTACTTCATTCTGCCTTCTCTCCCCTCTTCTTCCTTTCATTGCTGGCTCCCACCCCTGCACTGTGAAGCAGCATGGAAGAACAAGCTCCTTTTTTAGCACTAAATGCCACTATCAACAGCTGCCACCCTCACTGTGTCCAGCACAGATCTCAAGAAATGTACCAGTATGCAACACTAACATGGAAGAACAGAGAAATGAAGAATAAGTACTCTTCCTCCATGTATCTAGAGACAGCTAACGTGTGCAACGAACAGAATAATTTTGGAGTGCTCATAGCACAAGTTGAAAAGACTTCAAGAAAATAAGAGGGAAAAGAGCTGACACACTGTGCTAATACTTCAACGATACAACTGGAATTCAGCATCTTGAAAGCCACAGAATGGTTTGGGTTGGAAGGCACCTCTAAAGGTCATCTAGTCCAACCTCCCTGTAGTGAGCAGGGTTATCTTCAACTAGATCAGGTTGCTCAGGGCCCCACCCAGCCTGACCTTGAATGTTTGCAGGGATGGGGTACTCACCATCCATCTGGGCAACCTGTACCGGTGTTTTGCCATTCTCACTGCAAATAACTTACTCCTTGAATCTCATCTAAATCTACCCTCTTTTAGTTTAAAACCACTCCTCCTTGTCCTATCTCAATAGGTCCTGCTAAAAAAGTTCATCCCCATCCTTTTTACAAGCTCCCTTTATGTACCGGAAGGACGTGATAAGGTCTCCCCGGAGCCTTCACTTCTCCAGGCTGAACAACCTCAACTCTCTGATCCTTTCCTCACAGGAGAAGTATGCCACCCCTCTGAACAGTGAATTTGGCCCTGTACACGTCTGAGTTAATCCTGGAACAAAGAAACCCTTCCATAAGCTTATGATACCAGAAGGCATATTTTCCTTTACACTCCAAAGCCCCGGGGTTAAGAACTGACAGGGAACACCTACAGGCAGGCCCTCACTGGAACACTTTGATCAACTTTTACCAAATTAGAGAAGAGAGGAAAAGCAAAACTGGTCAGGGTAAAGAAACTGACATCCTCCTGTCTGGCCACAGGGTGTCCTCCTTGCTCTATGTTTTGGCCTCAGATGACCAGCCTCTGCAGGGGAAAAAGGTCTTTATTAAAAAAAAAGCTCAGTTAATGGATCAGAAGTCTGTAGTTTGCTCAGCCCAACCTGCTCACGTGCAGTATGATACAATATACACTGATGTTACTCCTCCCAGTTTCCTTAGAACAATTATTTTGCCTTGACAGGTGCTGGCATGGCAGTCATATTTTGGAGCTGGTTAGACTCATCACCCTATTTGCAAGATAAGGAACTGGATTAAGAGTGTGTCACACGGACAACAAGTTCAGTAATGCTCTGCATGTTCTTTCTGTCACGGACATTAAGAACCAGAGATGTTTAGAGAAACTGCCTGGTTCACATCTATGCTAATAAACGATGCTCTTGGACATTTAATAATACTTAACCCAGTTCAATTTTCAAATTGGTTCTTGTGCATCTCTGTGGGAATTACTCTAATGGCTAACGAGGCTCACATTCAGACCTGGGTTTTTTCTTTCATAACCATTTTGCTTTTCTTTTCAGTTACAGTCCTTTACTGTACTCTAAAAATTCTTGTGCCTTGCTGGGCATTGTTGCACCTCAAATATTTATAAGCTGCTGTTTTCAGATCTGCTCAAACTGCTTTGTTTTGGGAGTATGTGAGAAGGGTGGGGTGTGGAGAGGCTCAAATCACTGGTGACAGTGGGAATTCCCTCACTGTCCATTACCTGAGGTACTCGTAGAGTCCATACATGGGCAGGAAGTCGATGTCGGACAGAAACATGTATGGTGTGCTGATGTGCTTCATGGCCACATTCCTGAGCAGGTTCACAGGGTAGAACTGCCCCTCCTTGTACACAATGTGGTAGCCAACATTGTGGCGGCTCATCAGGACTTCTGAGCCCTGAGCGTAGCGCAGGAATTGCTGGGCTTCTGCGTCGGAAAGGTAGAGTGCCAGGCTGATGGGACCTTCCCAGTGTTTGCAGATGGCTTCAAGCATCTGGAGCCTGAAAGAGGAAGGGTGAGAGTAAGAAAAAGCTGTTTCACTGTCTGGGGCTCTGTGCCTGGGTTCACCCCTGATCAAATGCAGGTATCTTTCTCTAAGTAAGACAGATTGGGGACACTTAATACGCAGTGGAAAGCAGTAAATATTTCTACAGCTTAATTTGTTATTTAAGATGCTAAGTTGAGGTCTGCTCCTGGACAGATGGACTGCACTGTGGATACACCTATTTCACTAAATCCAGTGTAGCCTAAGACGGTCCTAGATCAGATACACACATCCACAACTCAGATACCTAAAGCACCATCGTTTTCTGTCTAAAGCTTTGATGCCACAGGAAAACCTACAGGGATAACAGGACTTATCTGATGGGAGCTTTGAGCAGTTGCAGGGATCTGTCCATGTGGATCTACTTACAAGACAGGGGGCTCATAAACATCAGCAGTGTCTAGTGCCCAATTCCCATTCCAGGTCGAGCTATTCCCACACAGTAACACACTACAGTGCTCTTCAACAAGCCTGTGGGGAATGGAGGTGTACAGACTCGAGATTGCTTTACCTTCTGTTTAAGAAAACCTTCCCTAGATTTTTGCAAGACAGCTAGGCAGATCTTAAAGGCTCGTAAAAGAGAGAGGTCAAGGGCCTACTGACTTAGGTGAACATGTGCATTAACTAGAAGAAGGCTCACTCTCCGGGAAAAAGGACAAAAGGATGACACATCGATAGAAATGGGATTTACTATTAGTAGAGAGTTAAGGAGAGGAGGAAGGACAGATGTGGCATTGCTGTGGAATAGCAAAAGAACATTTCAGTCAAAGCCATAATTTAAAGTACTGACTTGTACATGTTTTAGCACTATCTCAAGTTTCATTAAATCATTTTTTAACCGGTTGTATTGATGTATATTTTTAAAGAATTCCAGCAGTTACAATACTATTGATGAAAATGACAATGAAAGATTTCACACGCAAATGTAAATCAAACCCAACCTGGTCAAAATCGTTTGAGCACTTTGGGTCATTTATTGCCTAGAGATTGAGATGTGTCACCCAAAAACACAGCAAGGACCAATTACAAAGCCTCTTGATTTAATATGAAGGGAAATGACACCTATGCAGCCTAGCCAGATATTCAATAAAAAACTGGGAAGAGAAGATGATGCAAAATTATTACCTTCATTCCGTTCCAAATCCACATTACTGAATTTTTCTTATTAATATCAATACAAAGCACAAGAGAAGTCTTCTGCACTATCATAATCTGAGAAAATAATTTCCCCCTCCTACTATCTCCCTAAGATTTGCAAAATCAAGGAATGATATACTCATGCCAGTAAACACACAGTCTGACTTAACACTAATAGCTTTTCCTGCATTTCTGAATGATGGTGAATGATACCAAGATGATATAATAATTTTTTCTTAGGTATGAGATATTACCTTACTAGTCTACACTTGGTACATAATTTTCTTTTTATCTATTATTGAAACAAAGGCTATTATCAGTCTGAAACATACAGCTGAATTTGAAACACAAATCAATATAAAAATATCTAAAAGGTACATAAAAGGACTAGACTTTTGATTACACAAATAATAAATAGGGAAAAAATACAATTTTTGACTTTTTCCAACATAGTGGAAATCTATGACTTAATCAGGAGACTCCAATCTGTCAGCACTCAAATTTAGGGCATCCTTTTAAAAATGGAAAACTTGCCTAGTAAAAAATGCAGCAAAATTCCTTTTAAGGACTCCACGCAGTGGACAAATGGCATATGTAACTTATTTAAACAGCACATCTGATAATGCAAAGCTTTTCATGATACTGAAGTGGAAACTGGGTTTCGGTGGTACAAGCTTGCAGCTGGACACCTTAGTACCCTTCAGAATACTCCATTTTACTGTGTTGTTCTCACTGACAGGCTCTATTTCCATAAATTTGAAGGGACTGCTAGCGATCCTCCATAATCTGCTCTCTGTAGGTTGACAAGTCACCTTTGACCACAAAACTTAAAATGATGAGTTTCCGAGCACAATGTGACCAACTTATTTTGGGTTTTTTTAGCCGTGTGAGGAATGTGTTCTGTTCAGGACTCTAGAGAAAATAAATGTACTGCTGTACTGCATAATAATGAGATCATAATTTAGTTGGTAATTTTTTTAAGGGCTGTTCAACTAAGTGAATTTTGCTGGAATTCAATTGTTCTGTGAGATTCTTTATTTTTATTTTTCTTCTTAAGAATACTCAATGGATTTCCAACTTGTTCTTGCTCAGATTTCAAGCAGTGCATTGCTAACCCTGTCTTTCCTTTTCTCCATTCTGACCTCACATTTTTCTAACTCCTACTCTGATTTCTGAACTCCAGGTAAATACTGAGCCTTGAAAAAGGCTGCCTAGCCAAAACACGTGCATGAAAATCACAGTGAAGCAACAAAGCCATTACTTAAGGAAATGTCACATCAGAGCAGAAGACGACAATCATCCATAATGAACAACACAGAATGAAGTCTGTCTCAAAGCTTCCATCTAAAGACAATAATGTTAGCTCCCAGACTGCATCCCTCTCTTCCATTCCTCAAGCCTATAGGACAGGCAAACCTAAGTCTGTCATGACAGTCGTGTTAATCTCACCTCCAACAGGACTATGGGAGGTGCCGGGAGTTGTTTTTTTGCTTTTCCTCATCTCTGATAATAATTTCAAAGAATAACTCAGTTATGTGGTAAACAGCACATTGTTTATGTACATGTCATCTTACATCTGAGACACTATTCTTAAATGTCTACAGTTGAGCAGGAGGAGTTTATAAAAGTGGTTTAAAGAAGATAGAAAAAAATAAGGCAGTAACTGAAAGATGTGAAAGAAAACAAAGCAGCTAAGCAGTTCTTTGGTATGATATTATTTATTGATTTTAGCTGAAAGAAAGTATTTCCAACTCAAATCAATAATTTATAGCAACACACCAGTGAAATAGGGAAGATTTTTCCTGCACAGTACCAGGATGGCTGTTCTTCCTGAATAAAAATGTGTGGTTCTGTCTATCAATAAAAACATGTGCCCCAGTGAGGATCCAGAAAGGGAAACAGATGCTCAGACTTTGCATCAGTGCCAGTGAATCAGCACTGAGCCCCAGCTCATTCTTTTTAATTAAATTCTGGGGGGAAAAATATACCATGTGCACACACCGGCTTTACTAATTTACTGTGGCACTCACTCAGGGTCTGGCTTAATTTATTTCTTTAGTATTTTACTCAAAGGTTTGTGAACACTTAGGAAATGTTTCCTCAATTAAAAATCAATAGAATAGACACTGATGTGCACAGCAAATCATAACACAATGTGCAGTGCTGAGGCACCAGTGGAACAGAACACCCCTCATTCATTTCTGTTTATTTTTAAAACATGCAGTAAATGTTTTGTTGATCTCTATGCCTGCAACGCTCCTGGAAAACTGCTGACCTTCTTCTGGTGTAGTGGTGTTATTTACATGCCATGTTATATTCTGTATGCTATGCTGAAGGAAATGGTCAGTTTCTGGATAATACTCCAGGAGTTCTGATTTGTTTTGTAACCCACTCTGATAGCAGTAACTACAAAGTTTGGACTAGATTTGAACTGAGAAGCTGGAAGAAACAAAAGAGAACTGACAATTACAAAATTTCATAAAGCTGGCTGATCCAGACTGCACTTTCAAGCTTCTGAGAGATGACAACTAATTGCAATGGTGGCAATCAGAAAGGTACAGGTGGAACTTGTCACGAAATGGAATTTTTTCCACAAATGAAATACCATTTAAATTCCACTTCATGTCAGAACTAAAAGCTGAAATGTTCATTTGAGAATCAACATTTGGATAAAGATGCAATGACTCTGCTCAGATGGAGATTTCTCATTTCCTACTAGCATAGTAAAATAAAAAGTATAACTTTCAATTTCCTAATTTGAAACTAGAATATTTAGTTTGGATTCTTACTGTATGAAAAATTACTAATTGAAATTTTCTGCAAGAAAAATGCCAATGAAAGCAAAACTAACATCCTCTAGTGCAGAGAAACACATGCAAAAACTTGGGTCAGCTACAACTGCTTGTGTAATTCTTCTACAAACATCTCTTGTTTTTTCTAAGTTGCTGCAAAACTCCATGAACTAATAATGCCTGACAATCCAAACAAGGAACAACTCCTGCAGCTCCCGTATTTGCCCTCTCACAAACTCTACTCATGTAGAGAGTAGTACAGTGTGTGCACTGTAACATCCAGGTTTCTATAGAAGTGCATTTTTTCTCTCTCCAAATCATTCCATAGCTGGATTTCCCCGTAATAAAACACTGTCTCACGCTTCCAGATGAGCAGGTGTTCCCTACCTGTCCATGGACAGTTGTGCCACCAGTGTTACATCAGTGTTGTCTGAAGCAGGCTCGTACTCGTAATGGAGAAAATACAAATGAGTGCGATGGACGGTGAAGCGCTCCCGACGGAATTCATAGCACAGGTCATCCTCGTCCAACTCAGACAGCTGTTTCTGGAGCTGCATGGAAACAGTGGACAGAAACATCATTTCCTTGTAGTTATTTTAGCAAATCAGAGAGAGCCAGGAGGCTGGGAACTTGCAGAATGATGCAATGAGGAATGGAAGTGGAACATAGTGAGTAGCAGGTTTTTCCTGAGCCTCTTGTCACTGCACAAGAGATTAGAAGGAAGGACTTGCAAGTAAATTCGTAACACAGAGAGGACATTTCATTATGGTCTATATATTCTATATATTACCTGTATTACATACTTTCCACATCCAGACTGGCCATGAAACAGTGAACTATCACAGGCTGAATAACCATCAAGCTTCAGAGTCAACGCTCCAATGTGATGCGTAATTTCACCCTTACAGTCTCACTAGTCACAGACATACTCCACTAGTCAACACCCAGCAGCAGATTCAGCACTGAGAGATTCCCATTCTGCTGCCTCTGCTGGAGAACAGTAACTGCTGCTACCAGTATGGACAGACAGCTGGAAAAGCAACGTCTTTAACTGATAATTACTCCTTCTTTTGAGATTTATGTTCTTTCCACTGCAGAGGTGCCAGAATTAAGCCTGCACTTTAAATGGGATTTATGCTTCTGGATACCTAGTTTGAGATATCTGGAGGATGGTAGATAACTTCTTGGCTCCCTTGCAAACCAAGCCCCTTCAAAGTCAAAATGGGCATCTCAAAGCAATCCAATCCCAAATCTCTTAGATATGTAGCTTTAAGAGAATAAAGTTTAGTTCTGGGCAAAGGTAGAAGTGAAAAACTGACCAAATGTCTATGCAGATGACCAATTCCATTCCTGAACTAATTATTTTGGGGGTTGAAATAGTTAAAAGGCCCCTTCCAACTCAAAATATTCTATGATTATACTATTCTATGATTTTAAAGCCAAACATCTACCAAGGCTATTGGAAATGCATTAATTTAAAAAGAAAAAACAGTCATACCTGCAGTAAAATGTTATGAAGATGAAAATTTTTGATGGTTTTAACATGTGAAATTGAGTTCAGTATCTACTGCTCTAAAATGTAGGTTACTAATAAAGGTATCGTTTTAATATTTAATTTCTTAAAAGCATCCTATAAAAAGAATAATCAACTAGTAAAATATTCATCAGAAAATAAGAAAAATAGTAATTTTATAGGAAATTTACAAATTTTGATAAAAATCACAGTGTACCTCAAAACGATTTCATTAAAAAGATTATTGACTTACAGACATATTTCTGTCCTGCTCAGAATGATTAAAGTAATAGTTTCACCATCTTGAAGAAAAAAATATGGAAAATGTAGGTATTTTTTATTCTAATACTGTGTTAAGAAGAGCTGTTGTTTTTGGAACTATAAGCATAATGGTTGCCATCCACAGTGCTTACAACTGAATGTTTTCCTGTGAAGGCTGATGGAATAATTCCTGATATTTTCCTGTACATCACTCTATAATCTTCTTCTGAATAATGGAAATACCTACTTTGATTTCAATGAGTTTTGGATCAGGCTGTCATTCTTCTCTGCTCTCGTTCTTCACAGATCTTAAAACACCCCTCAAGAGGGATCGCTTTTAGAAAGATGAGAGTCTGAATCATGACAAATCTTTACTCAGACAAAACTTCTATTGATATCAAGATCTTTTTTAGGTGGAATAGAAATCAGGAGTTCTTTTACGTATCCTTGGAGTTTCATTCTTTTTGCTTTACAAATCATCATTCAGCTGAGCCTGCACTCTATTTTCTAAATCACATTCAAGTAATATTTGAATTAAACTCAATATATACAACAATGACTAGAAAGTGTCTTGTATCTTTTTGTTTCTTTCTTGAAAAGGGACATTAGTGTGCCCTTAACAGAATTATTAAGGAGATGATTGAAATTTAAATGGTTAAAACAATAGCAATGCACATTTTAGAGGTACCTTACTATCCTTCTGAATGTACAAATGACCAGGCGACTTTAATTGCACAGCAGTTATTAATCAGGCAGTCACTGAATAATTTTCAGATTGCATTTGGGTTGAAAGCTAAGAGGCTATAAATACTTAATTATGAGTTCAAGAATAACATTTGGAGCTAAATTACTGCTTTGTGCACTACTGAGCCTTGTGTGGGAGAAGAGGAGGAGACACAGCTTCTTAGGAATCCCACCTTTTGGATGGTGAAACTCACCAAATCACAAAGTTGGTGATGGAGGTGAAGGAGAGCAGCAAACAGCAGAAGATCCCTTCTGCTACAGGGAAATCTTGCTTTTTCCACTGCATTTTGTAGGGTCAGGGGTTTGTTTCTGTCCTTCTTCCTGTCCAAAGAAGGGCAATAAAGCTGGTGATGGGTCTAGGAAACACCTTTTATGAGGAGTGACTGAGGGAACTGGGGTTATTTAGTCTGGAGAAAAGGAAGCTTTGGGGGACCTCATTGCTCTCCACAACTACCTGAAAGGAGGTTTTAGTGAGGTGAGGGCTGGTCTCTTCTGCCATGTCTCAAGTGAAAGAACGAGAGGAAATGGCCTCAAGTTGTGCCAGGGGAGGTTCAGATTAGATAACACAAAAAGTTTTTTCACTGAAAGAGTGGTCAGGCATTGGAATGAGTTGCCAGCGAGGCAGTGGAGCCACCGTTTCTGGAAGTGTTCAAAAGATGTGTGGATGTGACACCTGGGCCTATGGTTTAGGGGTGATTATGGTGGTGCTGGGTTGACAGCTGAACTAGATGATCCTGATGGTCTTTTCCAACCTTGATGATTCCGTGGTTTTGTCCTGTCAGACTTTTCCCAGGTTTGTAACTATGGTGGCAGTCTTAAGCCATTTTATACACAGGTTTGAAACCAAGAATGTTAAAGACCCAAAACATTCAAATAACAAGAAATTGCCTAAGATGGACACATACATATCCTTACATTTATCTCTGATTTAGTGATATAACTAATATTATTTTTTTGTTACACGATCACATAAAATTTCCCTAATATAATCTTTTCTACATATTATGAGGATCCATTATTTAAATAGGAAGAACTCTTAGCTTGGTTTGAAGTTTGTTCCCACATTATGTCTTCTTGAAAAGATGTGTTAGTAATGGGAATACTGACAGATCTATGCAAACAGATGCTTAAATACAGTGCACAATCAAAATAAGGACCTTAATATCAGCTGGATTTGATAAAAAGATGGCATCCCCATTATGGATGACTACATTATATTGATAATCAATTGCCTAATACAGCAAAGATTTCTTATCTGTAGAGAGACAGCATGTATTCTCATAAGTAAGTACCTGCTTAGCAATTCTACAGGAGTTTCAATGCTAAGGCTACTTACCACTGAGCATGTGGGAAATGTCACCTCTAGGAAACACTGACAGCTGAAAAATTTATTATTTTCAGACTACGTGGGGTAGATGTTCTCTTAGGAAATACTAAGAGACAAACGATGTTGCTTTGTGGGAAACAACACACGCCTTCATTAGCATCATGGTGCTACTTGGTTCAGAAATAAAAATGGCAACCATGTTATGCAAAATACCCAAAAGAGATAAATACATAAAGAAATATGGGCTAAGTTATTTCTCTGGATAATCAGCTGTGGCAGGGGATCAGGCTCCATCGCAGGAAAAGTAGTCTTTGAAGCTAGGCTGGTCAGAGAAACAACTAGCCTTGGTCTTCCAGGTCTACTTGTGCAATACATTTCTGTGAGATGAGGTGTTTTGTGTCCCTGTGACAGATGGTAGGTCTGTATGATACACAGCAACACAACATGCACCTTTCACTGGCAAACTGGTTACTCTGCTCATAAATCCTCTTTTCTAAGGCTGTTCCTAATGTAAGCAAATCCGTGACTGGCTTAGTTTTTTTTCTAAACTGCTGTGTCACTGAAATAATACCTCCCACCAAAATCCAGGACTACATATCGGATGAGATCGATTAAAAATCCAAGATCAGAAGTATTTTCTGAGGGATTAGATATTAAAAAAAGATCAAAGCCCCCCAAGAAACAATGTTATGTACCTAGAGGCCATTTAGGTCTTGGAGTAGGGGATAAAACCCCTAATGAAGGCTCTCTCATCAAGTGTTTGAGGTGAGGCGACACTAGGCTTAAATCACTCACAATCACACTAACACAAGAACAAAGCATCTTAGATGAAAACTTAAAAATTTCAGATCATCTTTCCTTTTCCCAGGTGTGGACAGTTAAGTTTCATAGCACAAAATCAACTCAGCCACTGAAATGAAAACTGACACCAGTCCAGGATGCAACTAAAATCTGGTTATAAACTGCAGCAGTTTCATTTTCTCCTGAGTAGCTGTCCCAGTTCCCACCAGTAGGCAATTTGGATTACAACATTTAGCACTTTCAAAGTGTGTGAATTAACATTTGCCTTTAGCACGGCATAAACAAAGCAGATGATGATGTAGAGAGGAAAAAGCATTCACTGAGTCTTTTTTTGGATGACCTACATAAAGTCCTTCTGGCCTCTCCAATGATCAGTAATAAGAGCCAGACTAATCCCACGTCAATTAAACTTTTATTCCTCCCACACCATAAAATTTTGCACATTTGCTATGGGTCAAATTAAGCCTTCTGTGAAACAAAGCTGTGCTGAGGACAAAGACGATAGTGCCTGAGCAAACCCACCTGGCAAGAGAAATTTTGCTGCAGCATGTGAGAAGCACTAGTATTCCTGCTAAATGGAATTGATGGCTTATCCTGACTGCAGATATTCAACACAATTGAGAATCCAATTTTTAGGCATGTGTAATATCTCAGACAATTCTGTATATATGTATAACTCCCCTTGATCTTAGCTGCAGATGCCAGATTTGGTAGTCCTCTGCATCTCCCTTCCCCAGACCCTTGACAAACCTTTTTGGCTGAGCAGTTCCCAGACCCCCTTGCAGAAGCACAGTATCTTGACAGGTAGCTCACCTTGCTTTTGTTTCCTCAGACTGGTCCTTGACAAGTGGTAAGTTCTATGGGTCTAAGTCAGCCCCAGCTCTGTGTCTTGTCCCATGCTCCCTATTCATGCACTCTGCCAGCTCCCTCTATCTACAGGCACCGATCAGTCCTTTCCTCTTCCTGGTAAAAAACAATCTCTTTTTCCTTTCTGCCTTTGACCTGGATTTTGTCTCTTTTGTATGTGAATCTGGATTTTTTCTCCCCCCTACTGTCTGGACATCACTGAGGGCAATGGATGTCCCTCAGAACAGAGACCAAGCACAGGTTCCTGCTCTCAGCTCTACTGTCCAGTCAGAACCTGGCATGGAGGATTCAGAGGACACAGTCACAAAAAACACCAGTCTCTGTCCAGGTCCCTGGCCTGCAGCATGTCCAACGCTGCTGTGTCACTGCTATATATGTAATCTGGTCAGATGTATCCATGTACACTCCTAAGAAAGAGTCTCCAGAGGCCTGAGCCTCCCTAAAATCAAAGCAAACACTACTGGCAAAGAGTAAGACGTGATTTTTCAGCATTATAAGTTTCCACCAGGTTGGCAAAAGACATGTTCCTGGCCCAAAAGTCAGCTCCCTCTCTGAGGTATGGGGTATTTTCATGAAGAGGTCATCAGACCTCTTGGTGTGGGCAAACCTCCAAGCTTTCCCCCACATTTCATTTTAAGAAAAGTGAGAAAAGGAAAAAAGATCATAACAGTGTATGACCATGAACAGGTCATAACAGGTCAAAAAAAAATCCCAGTCCATGTGCTCTTCTACTTAATAATATCATAAACAGTTGAAAGCAGTATAGTGGCAACTTTCAGGCAAGTAACAGGATGGTCTGCCAGCTCAGCATTTAATAACAATAACAGTTACAATAATAGAAACAACACAGCTGGGGAAGTCAGGATTTCACCTCAAAACTGCCATTTACCATCTGTTATTACTAGAGAAAGACTATGACACCACAAAATAGTAACTTTAAATCGCAGTTCTACAAATGAGGCTGTACTCTTGAAATTCAGCAGGAGCAAAGGGTACTCAAAGCATCAATCTGACTGCAAGTTCAGGGCTGTGATACTGACTTGAAGCTCCATTTGCATGCTATTTTTAGTCACTCAAAAATTCCTAAATTTGTTAGTAGTGTTTATACTGTGTGGTACCTTGCTAGAATCTCCCTCTTTTCTGGTGGATACTCTAAGCTGGCATGCACAGCCTTCTGCTACTCTTAAGATTCTTTGGTTTTGCACAAAAGAAGTAACTAAGTAAAAACATAGTTAGTATGTAAGAACACATCTAAACAAGTGTGTTAAGGGACAACTGGATTTTTTTACACTGTTTCTTTGTATTGCTGGTTCGAAAATCTGAAAAGAAAAACCTGCAGACATTTTTTTTCTCTTGTGCTTCCTGAAAGTCTTCTCTAATGGGAATCTACTGTCCTTTTCTTAAACTGAGTGGAATCAGTGGTATAATTCCCACTGATCTTGCTCCAGGCTTTGGATCAGGACACAGGCTTCACTAACAGGGGACACTCCATTCAACCTTCAGATTTCATACTTTGGCAGAAGTACCTGGTGAGAAGCTGTCTGCAGGGAAGAAGTTTTGCTTCTCTTTGCAAGAACCTTGCTGAAAGGTTGAGTGTGTGCCTCTAAAATCAGACTTACAATAACCATCTCATAGAGTAACTATAGAGATAGGCAGGAAGATCCTGTTGAAATGTTTTAGGCTTTACAGTAGGTCCTTTAGAATAAAATGCTGGATATAAGCATTAAAAGCCAATAGAAAATGTTCAAATTTGAGATTATTGAAAGCTTTGTCTTTTTCAATTTCTTTAAACTCTTCTGCATTGCATCAAACTAAGAAAGAAGGAGTGAGAAAGGGGAAATACAGTGGAGTAAGTAGGATGGAGTGACTAAGGACATGCTCTAAGGGCCACTCAAGTCAATGACTGTGTCTACAGGCGGATTTGGTTCATATTCTGAATTTTCCACCCAGAATGTGCCCAGAACACAGAGAGATGATTGTAATACCGACTTGCAGAGAAGAGTCTGCTTTGTGTGACCTCACTTCAGCACATACTGAATGAAGGGGACTTAGGGCACAGCTCTACAGCAGGCTCTGCTCCCAGCCTGTCCCTGCCACACAGAAGGTCTTTTAGCTTGAGTATTTTAAAGAAAAGATGAAGCATTCATGTACATGTAGACATACATATATGCATTTTTACATAAACAGACATATTATTCCAGTCTGTTTTTTTCTGCCTCCAGGACTTCAGTTTCTGAGCCCTACCTGCTCTATCCATTCCTATTTGAAATGCTTTGGAGCCTAGTAACAGTCCTGTTTGATGAAGCTGAAGATCAGCATCTGATTAGACCAGGACTGTGCAGTACATTATCTGAAGATGGCCTTCAGACCTCTTAAAATTCCCTCTGTGGTATTATACTTTCTTAGCAAACATTACAAAAACAAAGGTACTGATACTTCCACATGCATACAGACATAATAGATATTTAAGCATACATGCATCCACATGGATACACAGAGGAAGGGTGAGAGAGATTAAAGTGAGGTTTAATTATCTTTTAAACTAATGCCCCTTTGCCTCTCTCTGGCACTGTTAAGAGTCCTTAAAAAGGGAAGATACATAATTTACATTCATTTTAAGGCCATCTCTGTGCTGATGAGAAGTGTAAAGGGGCCTTAGAGAAAAAGAATCAGCCCACCAGTACCCACTGCCACACTTCCTTTTCCTGTTTTACAGACATTTGCATTACAAATGAGATGCCTTAATTACAGGTTGTATTGTAAATAAAACATCACTACAAATATTAAGCTGTAGCTGGTACATTGCTACAATACCTTAAGGGTATCTTCTGATACAGCCAGACTGTGAGTGAGACTCACACCAAGCCACTGCATCTTCCACAGCAGGGCTCTGCATTTAGTGCTAAAGTAACTCTCTCCAATTACAAACAGCAGAGCTGTTCTGGCATTTTGTGCACTGGTCTACAGTGCAGAGAGGCACAGGCAGCCGAAGGAGCACCTTTACCCATGTACACTGCCTAACATAAGAAACACATCCCTGCTGTGTTTTGGGGACGCCAGTCTCAATTCAGGGGAAAAAAAGGAAAACAATAGGAAAAGAAAAGAAAATTCAAACAGCAATTCCTACCTCATACATACTTGACTTAAGAGAAATTATAGTCTTTCATGTAACTTATATGCTCATGAGTCCTAATCGAAACCTATGAACGCATCTTGTCAGACTGAAGGTTCACCTAGGCCAGCATCCTGCCTCCAGCTGTGAGCTGGCTGCCTAGGGGAGTGTACAGTGAGGATTCCTCAAAACTCTCACCTGGACCTGAACTTATGGTTCAAGGACTTTCAGCATCAAAGTTGGAAAGCTCCTGATGCATTTTCTTTCCAAGAGCAATTTTTGAGGATATATATACTTTTAGAAACATTACCTCCTGCTCAAAGCTTCATGACATCGTGAGTGAAATGTCTTTGCTCTGAATCTGCTACTTGCTAATTCTTGTACTGGGAGGAAGGACAGCGTTTTCCTCCTCACCTTATGAGATGCTCTGCTTCTGAAGATAATCCTGCAACAGATCACAGGAATGTGCTGTATTTAACAGGACTCCTGTGACACTGTATATGCTACAGCAGATAGAGCAAGAGAAAGAGTGGTTTTCACAATAATCCTATTCTTGGGGTCTTGTAACTTCAAAGCTGAAACCTGCTTGCTATATTCTACAATAAAAGGACATAGCCAAGTTTAGGGGAGAATTTACATCAAGAGCAACTAATACAAAACAATGTCTTCTCCTAAGTGACTACTCTCAAGTTTTCTGAAGCTGAATTTTTTCCTATATCTGATTGTTTTGATAGAAGGCTGTTAACTTTTTGCTGTCTCTTGGCAAATTAGGAATCATGTATTTTTGTATGTCTAGCACATTCTTTTCCAGTATCTTTTTTATAAATATATATAAAAATATATAATTTATAAATGGTGGAATGAGTTACATTTCTTTTTCAGACACAAGCCATACCATATACCATATTGCGTTCTACTTGCCTTGAATAAGAAACAGGCTTGAACAGTTAGTCATTTCCAGTGTCTGTCAACCAGATACAAGTTCAGTAAAATGTGCCATTTTAAACTTCAAGGAGTGCCATTTACAGCAAGGACTTGCATTTGCTCGGCACTCCCAAGCAACCTGTCGCCTGAATAAATCTGTTTATTAAGGATTTACAGAGCTCTGGACAATGTAGCAAGAAGTCTGTGACTGCATTTGTGCTCTTTGAACCCACAAAACATTGTGAATTCAGTATAATTTTAACCTGCATTCTCGAAGTGCAATAAAGGTGTGTTTTGCTGTCTTTCTTTTAATGTCTCAGCCACCTTTTCTCCTCCTATTGTACCCTCTATTCTGTCTCTTGTATCTTGATGTCTCCAAGGGTGAGGCTCTTAGTGGTTTTTCACCACATTTAGTTCACTTGATTGTCTAAAAGCCTCTTGCAGAGGATTTTCTTCCTCCATGTGCTTTTGCTCTGGTGGTGCACTCACCTTCCCCTCTCTCTCACTCACTGTCTTGTTCTTCCCCACCTCTTGTCTCTCCCACTTAAGCCCCATTCCTTTCAGAAGACAGTAAGATGGTAAAATAAAGTTTCTGGGAAGCTGTGACTTGGGGTAAAATATACCTATCCAATCTCTAAGTGTTGTATCTAAAAATATGGGAATGGCATCTCCTGTGGTCATTTTATTCACAGACTAAATGGAAACACTACCAGCTTCAATGATGATATTGACTGTCAATTACCTCTTAATTGCTAATGTGTACATGATACTGGCTTTGCTTAATTGATTTTTATATAGACAACGTTGCATATTTTAGAAATATTTTTTTTCTTGAATAATGTTAAGATTCCTTTTTATTTCCTTTCCGACTACGTAGCCAAAATTGGTACTTGGTCTACAAATCTCCAGAGACCACATTATACACAAGGAGTTCATACACATCTGTGGATAAATATTTCAGTAAACAGTTTTTCACTTCGGAATTACATGTACTAATGCAGAGGCATACACGTACACATGCATCTGTGGGTAAACATCCTTGATTTCAATCATTTTCAAAGGATTTGCTTAGTCTGAAAGGTTCTGATTGCAAATGTTATGCAGATACACATAAATACTGCTTTGATTGGTTAAGGGAAATACTGAAAAAAAACCTACAGTCTCACAGCCTCTGTGTACCTTGAAGCATTTGCTCATTCTGTAGTTTGCAGCACAGCAAAAATTCACAGACCTAAATCCAGCAGTCTTGATATTTTCATTTCTTCTTCATTATTTGTGCATTAGTATCTCCTAGACAAAATTGACATCACTGTATATCGAACAAATACACAGCAAGAAACAAGACCTCCTGGAAAGCTATAGGCCTGTCATACTGTATCCAAAGCACAGCCCTGTACTGGCTACTAAGGAAAAAAAATTAACTCTACCCCAGCTGAAACCAGGGCAAGTTTTAAGGGTGAGATTTGCAAAATTGCCTAATGGAATAAAAGCCCAAATCCTCATTCTCAGCTTGTGATGTAATGTCAGTTGGGGATTTTAAAAGGGCAAAGTAGACCAAAAAAAAGCAGCGAAACCCAGGGTAAAGATGGGATTAATACAATGCTTTTACAGGTGAGGAACTGAGGCACAGAGAGATTAAATGATTTGCACAGTGTCACTCTGGGAATCTGAGCATTGCCTTCAATTCTCCTGAGTTCCACTGCTCCGCACTACCCACACAACCAACTCCAAGTCTTCAGACATCCTGTGCCTTGTGTGAACCACCCTTTATACCATCAAGCCTTAGATATCCCACTCACATTTTCACTGTTAACATCTGCCTCACTGGGGCAGCCAAAGAGTTCACGTCTCAGCAAATTCCCATCGTATTCCAGGAACGTCAGGTAGAGGTTGCGGAAGAACTCCACATGCTTGTTTTTCACTCGCAGCTTCTTCGGTGAGTTCCAGTGAATCACCTCAGAGGGAAAAAAGAGAAAAGACATCCTGCTGTTAGAATACAGATTTGCTTTATCTGCTCTTTTTATGTGTGTTCAGTTTGCTGCCCTCTTAAAAACAGAAGAAAAACAACCCACAAACTACCCAGACTTCCTTCTGTCTTTTTATAGGGAAGGCTTTGCCGTGTCTTCCACAAGTAACTGCACGCTCTGGAGGTGATGTGCTTGGAAACTCTTCCATGGTATCACCTGCACATTTGAGTGAGAGTTCTATGCTAGGCTGAGAAGCAACCTTGTAAGTGCTTCCACAACTCTAATCATTGAGCTGATAGTTTATGGACTCTGCTGAAGAAGAGGGAAGGACAAGGGACACAGCGATGTAGGTATTAAACATTAATCTCAGATTTCTACATGACTGTTTCTGCTAATGAAATTGATTCACTGTTTCAGGCCAGGTAGTCTCTTTCCTGGTTAGGCATTGAGAAGAAAAAGCTTGAAATTAATTCCTATACCCATTTAAATAGTTCAAAAAGGACTGAGTTTAATCTGACTTCCTTTTTGCCATTGCTTCATTTAAACAAGACTGATCTCTGTTGCATTGACACAACACAGCGATGCAGTACAACTCCTCACCCTTTGAGTTCCAATTTCTACCAGATATCTGTCCTCTTGATAATGGGAGATTAACTCTCACAGTGGCCTAGACTGAAACTGCAATGCTGGCATAAAGGGCCTGATCCTCATTTGCATTTGATGCAACTTTGCACTGTTGTTAGTGGGAACAGGAACGGGGCCCCAAGGAAAAACCAAGGGGGAGTCGACAGTGGCTTGCAGGAATGAATCATTTTATAGAGGCTATATTTTAGACATAAGAAAAATATCACCAAATACTTAGTATTCAGTTTTATTCCTGTGACTTCTAAAGAGGTTAAAAACAAGAGGCTCCCTTGGGACTGTTTCCAGGCTTGAAGTTCTGGAAGGTCTCTGAATCCATTAAGTGAACTGCGTGAAGACACTGTGTCACTCACACGCAGCACAGAGCTGCAGCACCAGCTGCTGAGCCGGTCCGTGGTCAGCTTTGCTCTGAACATCACAGCTCAGGGAGGGAACACACAGAGCTGAAGCACAGCACGTACAGCAGGAGCAGCTCGGAGAAGGTGAACACAGTCCCCTTGGTGTCAGCAACACAGCTCCACAGGAACTGGGAGTTCTCTGAAACCACGGAATTTGTCGCCCAGTGAGTGGACTGGACAAGGAAAGAGCAGGGTGCAGCCTGAATTCTTCCTCGACTAACTTCAGCAAACAACACAGTTGCTCCACTGAGTATTTATACTGCCATAAATGCTATGGCAGTCTATTCTACATACCCTACACCCATGAAATATCTCCTGATAAGGAAAGCTTTATCCATTCCTGGGATTTCATTGCTAAGCCTACTAGTATGTCAGAAAACCATACATGCAGTTAAAGAAAAGGCACTGTAGGGAAAAAAGATAATTTCAGATATTGGTAAATTGCTTTTTCCGGTTATAGGAACACCTTAAATAAAGATTACGATGCATCTACACACTGAATAAATTTAGGAAATTATTTGGACAAAAATACTTGGTGTAGGTATTTCTCCCAGGTAATGCTACATTCTTTGCTGGTTTTACATTTGTCCAGATGTTCAAAAGTGTAGCATAACTGCGCAATAACATATTGCTGCATAACGTGGTAAAAATACAGACCACCACATAAACAAAAGGAGCTTGGTGTAGGTAAGGGCATAAACTTAAGATAAAAGATTTTCTTCACTGAGAAATGGATCTTCAAAATCTCCTTTCTTTGAAGAGAACTTGGCATATTTCATCCACTGTATTTAACTGCAGCAAAAGGCATTAATGCTTGAAAAAAATTTCAATGATTGAATCCTCCCTCGGGGAAATGGGCACACATAACAGAAGTACAGGGCTGAAGGAACCTGAAGGACTATTTAACAGTTTTACAGGGTACCAGCAAGCATTTTTACAAGCAGGCATAGAATGGAAACTGTCTGCTAGCAACCTGTACTTATTTAAGAGTGGATCAAAGAAAGCTAAGAAGCTGGCAACTGGGACAAAAAATACTTGTTAAGAAAAGCCTTTTGTGTGCTCTCCATACTGCTCCCACACTTGATGTGAATTTCCTTTTGGACACTCACAAGCATCCTCATCTTCACAAGCACCCCAGTGCTGCTGAGCACTCTGAGCACCCAGAGACCTGGGGACCATGAACACAGGCATGGCTAATGACGATAACCTCACAAACTCTCACAGGACAGGCTCCTGGGTACTGCAGGAATGTCCCATCAACACACACGGTGTCACATCACAGCCAGGCATTTGCTGATGTCTCTACCCCGTTGTGTGGGAGATGATTTCAAACCCAGACAAGTGCAGCTGTCAGTGTAGAGGTTCTGTGCTGCCGTGCTTCAGGATCGTTGAGTAGGTAGAAGCCAGTAAGTGTCAAGGGCTTAGCTGGTGGCTCACATCTGATCAGATTTGAAATGTGTCAGGATGCTGCATGTACACTGATGTCAGGGGAGCCTGGAGTGAACCGCACAAAGCTGAATGGAGTTGATGAATATCCAAAAAAGCTGATTTTTTAATCAAGAGGGACAGCACGTGCCAGTGTGTGTGCTAAGATGGTGTGCTAAAGAACATCAAGGAACTACGCAACCATCTGGATGACTTGACGTAGAAAAACCACAAAACAGGTCTAGCAAAAAAGCAGGCTGCTTTCTAAATGTAACACAATTAGATAAATATTATGTAATACATGAAAGCACAAGAAAGAACAGCAAGTTACAAAAAGCAGCAAGACTCAACCATTGATATGTAACACTACATCCAAAGACTGCATTTTTTTATGTCAGCCCACAAATCCACATTCAGTTCTGGCTGTCTGGTATGGTCTATTGCACCACCAGCTACAGCAGAATTTGTGCAGGCCAAGACACTCTTGTATAGACTGTCATGGGCATCAGTGAGGTATATGATAAAGATTGCACAGGTAAGGCTATGGCCACTGCATTAGAGACTTTATTGTGCACAACAAAAAATTGACTGGAGAAATAAAAAAGATCAGTTGGCAAGAGACTATAGGGAAATCAGAAGGAAAAAAAATTCACTTTGTTTGAAGACTGTTATCTCCACATTAAGAAGAGAAAGTGAATCTAGAAACTGAAAATCTCATTACTCCAACATCCCCGTTCCAAGGCTGAATAGCACCGTAATACTGTGTTTATTTCTTCTCTAGTTTCTAAGCTATTCCAAAGCTCTGCTGGCTTACAGAAAAAAGCTGGAAACTTACAGCTGGAAACTGCAGCTAGAAATACAGAATTCCAGTGCCATTATCTGGGTAGACACCTCAGGAACACTGCTAGCCTTCAGGTTGACCTATGGATCCTTCCCACTCTTGATCCCAGCCTCCTGAGAACTAAGAAAATATACACTTCCTTTATCTTCATTTAGCAGTTTAAGTACTGAAAGATCAGAACTTAAAATTCCACATCTATTTAACACTTGGTTAGTTGTCATTAAGCAATTTGGCACTATCCAGATTTCTGTTAATACCATCCTAGTTAATCAGCAACCATTACCACTCCCTGATTACAGGCAGCCAGCATCCTGGAACACTTCCATACGCTTGTGGCCTGAAACAGGCTAACTGCACACACAGTTCCCATTTATTCCCCAGGTTCTGACCCAAGGCACTCAAATGACGACACAGTGGGAGCCTCGTGGACTGGCAGTGGAATCTGAGATGGAAGGGAAGAAAGGATGTTATATGCTGGGGGAGTCTAGGAGGGCTCTAAGAACCATTATCTGGATGGAAACACACTGAAAACAAAAATCCTAGCAAACCTCCTCACATTACCATCTGCATTTAATCTCTGGGGAGATTAAGTATTTCAAACATGATGTTCAAACCACTAAACAATTAAGCTTGATACAACATTATTTCTATAGGTACCTTTAACTGTTTTTTTTTTCCCCTGAAGCATTTTCTCTCTAAAAAAGAAGCATTTGGCCAAATGTTTCCTTAAACACAGTCTCTTCCATTTTTTTTACCCAAAGACACATCTTGATAATTTTCTCACTGTGCTTCAGCCCTTCCAGAATCAGAGAACACAGGATATCCTGTATAATTATATACTGGCTTCCTAAGCTGAAGGGTAAGAAATAAGAATAAATTAAGCTTAAAGTTAAGCTTAAAGAAGTTTAATTTTGCAAGGCACTGAACAGATATCCTTAATTAAGCCCATGAGCACTTCACAATTTAGGTAAACAAGTGGTATTTTGTAAACAGGAAGCTTTTCTGCTAAAAAACTAGACTCCTTGCTTAGGTAACCAGACACTTCCCAGTGAAATTAGTGGGAGTTAAACATTTGGCAAATCTGCACAGTAAAGCCACCTATATATGTCACTTTAATGCCACCTCAATAGGCTTTTTTACAAGTTTAAATATGCCCCAAATCACACTGCAAATATGCACCACATGTGTAACTTATGCCATGATTAGACATGTCTGGAAACTCTATTTTTAAACTGTGTTTTATCAGAAATGAATGGTTTAATAAAAGAACCAATTTCCTCAGAAAGGTTCGAATACTTCATAAAAATGTCAACAGGGAGATTTCAATGCGATCTTTCTAAACTACGTAAGTGGAAGAGACTCAAGTTGGAGTAGCCAGCAACCCTGAGGTCCAGGCAGTGCTTTTTGGATGTGGGCCTCAAATCCCTGCCCTGCCTGGTTTGGTGTCCATGGTCCCAGGGATTACTCTACCCCCCTGCTTACTGCCACTGCTGTATGGCACTAAGCTGACAGACTGTCCTTGCCTTGTACTTTTCAAAGGTCTTTATTTGTCCTCAGAAGGATTCTTCAACTCCTGTACCAGTGAGAGGCTTCTGCCTGCAAAAACACTCCTATAAACCCATGGTGCTCCCTGTTTGGTAGGGTGGAAGCACCTGAATGACTCCAGTGCTCACTCAAAGAAGGGGTATTGCTTAACCCTCTCGAGCCCTTACTCCTCTCATTGCAGCTCTTCCTTCGTTGGCATTAAAAGGTGCAAGGCTCCAGAATGGCAGAACTGCTGCAGATTAGAGCTGAAGTGCTTGGACAGCATGAGGAGGCTCAGGGACTGGAACACAAAGAGGTGCAATAGGTGATGTCTGAGGAGGAGCTGAAATGATGTATTACAGTTATGGAAAAGAAGCTGTTTAAACTTCTGTAGGCAGTATCACAAAGTCATCCCACTGTGGAGGACATTCCCAAGGAGGACAAAGTGAATTACAGAACACAAGATCCCAATAAGGAATTTATGAGGTTCATTATTTATCTATCTGCTGCTTTACTATCAGCTGTATTCAAAACCAGTTTGAAAAGCCATCAATAGGTTGTAAAGCATTTTTTCTATGTTGGAGTGTGTGTAAATTCTAATAATTTGATACATTCCCATTGAAGAGTCCAGTGTCTGATTTTTGTGATTGTGAATTACCAGATTGGATGTATGTAAATAGCACCTGTATCCTTGACAACCAGACTTCACGACTGACTCATTCAGTGAGGTCATGATTCATTGTGAGCGGTATCAAAATTCATTACCTTCTTTCACAGTACTTTTTCTGCCATTAGGTTTGTGCCAAATTATAGTAATTGAGATTTCCTTACAGACAGGAACAAACTACTAACCAAGAAGCAAGCAAAAGCAGAGCCTAACCCAGCAAAAGCAATGCATAAATGAACCTCAGTTTCAGATCAACTCCCCACCAAAAAAAACCCAAATCAATAAAATGGATAGACATGAAATTTAATGAGGACTAAAAAGAGAAAAAGGTGATTAGAATCCTCTTCAGGCAATATGAAATATTCAACTGCTCCCTAAGCCTTGCATAAATGTGAACAAAGCAGCAAAGAAATGTTCACATACACAGATCCCTGAACAGCCGCCAGCCCTGGGGGTCCAAGTTTACTTGACACGATGCTGTGTATAAGAGATGACAAATCCTCAACTCCCATGGACTTCGAGGCCAGATGGAATTAAATCAGCACCTTTTTGGTCTGACAGGAGGAATGAACTCTGATTTGGCTAAGGAATACTTGACTGGGTCAGCTTTACCTTTGAATTTAAGTCTCTCCATTGGCTTCCTTCTCTCCTATGCTATCCTTCTTTATCCCCCAGTACAAACTTAAAAATCTTTCCCCTCTTACCCTGGAGGTTTGTTTTACCTTGTTTCTCATTCCAGTCTTACCATGAAATACAGACTGTGCCAAATCTGTTGTGTAGTACCATTTATGTTAAATGCCATGGAACTAACTGGTGATTTTTTAAGAGTGAAATTTTGAACTTGGGGTAATGATGTTTGTTAATTTTTTGTGAGACTTATCTATCAAACCAGCTGGTTTCTTTACAGAACTAGAATTTTGATAATTTTCACAATGCAAATTCACAACTTTAATTGGTCTATGCCTTTTTTTTTTTAATTGTATGAAGAATTTTAAACAGTGTTGCCTGAGGGCCAGTTCTTTAACTGCTCAATATGGGAAAAGCTTTATTGAAACCATGGGGTTTTATGTGCACGAGATAAGGCTCTGGCCTCTCTTTCAAGGCAAAGAATTTCAGCCCTGATTTAGTATGTAGGGGATAATTTTAGCAGTGAATAAGTCCAGTTTAGCTGAAGAAATTGCTTATGTGTCTGCACCCCTTATTGAGTTAAAATACCTCAGACCAGAAAATCAGTGGAGGATATTACACATCTTAGACTTCACTGCCTATGCTGGAACTGACAGTGTGACACAATACACAGCAATAAACAACCAAGCCAGAATTATAGTAAAGATAAATTTGTTAATCAACAAGAAAGAAAGGATTTGTTTTTAAAATACTTCTATCAAATGCTTACTTGTAGATGTTATGTATGAATTAGATGTCCCACATCTGAAGCAGATTAGTTAACACGGTCACTGGAGTCAGAAGATCAGATGTCTACTCTGAGGTGAGCTCCACCAGCCTCAAAATCTAATGTCTAAATCCAGATATACAGCAACAATGAAAGCACCTTACAGTTATCCTGCCTGCCCATCAGCTGCCTTGCCAAAAGGGTATCTTCTCCTGTGTTTTATCTGCTAGTCCTACAATGGAGATAACGGAGAGCCCCTATGGTGACTCAAACATGTTTAGAAAACGGAACCATATCCTTGATCCCTGTTATCAGCTTCAGTATCTTTTCCTCATGTAAATGGCTGTCTTCAGCAATCTGTCTCAATTACATAAATTAATCTCAGCCTCAAATTCACAGCAAAATACTGTGATATGTCACAGGTGGGAATTACATTTTTCTGAAGTTCATCTTTTAGGAAACATTTTCCCTGTTAGACATCCTTCCTTTTGTTTCAGGCCCTGGAGTGGCTGTCATACCTGATCTTCAACATGAACGCAGTGCTAAAATCTCTACTAGCACTTTCTTACATGGCATAAAACCATGATGCTTTTAAAGTGTCTGTGTTGATCCTGCCCTACAAACATATCATAAACCATTTAGTGATTAGTGTTCTGACAGAATAGTGATTTAACTTTAAAAGCTGTCTTCTATGGATCACACCTGAATAGTCAGTTGTCAATACTTTATATAAGAAATTCAAGCAATGTTGGCCAGTTTTGACAGGTCAGTTAACCCATGTAGAAGAACTTCTGTCTCTTGGAAGCTTTTGGAATCAGTGTGCTGAGAGTGATCGATTTTCTATATTCATCCAGTACCTGGTGTTCATATTGAACACTCCTGCTGTTACTCTACAAATTGCTACAAGGGAAAACTTGTTTAGATTTAGGACATATGTTGTACAAAGAGGGTGGGCAAACTCTGGAACATGGGGCCAGGGAGCATGTGGAATCTCAGCACTTGGAGATTTGACACTCATCTGCACACGGTGCTGAGCAACTGGGTCTGTGTTGGTCCTGCATTAAGTGGGGTTTGGATGGTCCCCAGAGGTGCCTTGCAGCCTCTTCCACAGTTCTGTGTCTTTTTTTTTTTTTTTTTAACCTCATTTACATTCTCAAAGTACAAATCCAAATATACAAACCTTAACTGATTTTTAAAATCAATCACCAAAAACTACCTAATATTTACTACATTCTGATGCAATCTACTGCTGCACAGTTTTATTCTATACCTGGACAAAGCTCAATCAAGCTTCAATTCTGAACTCTCTGCATGCTACATTTGAGTCTTTGAGTCCGGTCTTTCAAAATGGCCACAGCACAATTGATGTTCATTTACCTATATCTATTAAAATTCATCCTGATTTTATATTCTACCTGTTAACAGCAAAAAATGTGCTATTAACTGTCACTATAGCTCCATTTCATTAAAGTAACAGGTTTTTACTAAGCCTTTTTTTTGGGGGGGGGGGGGGAATCCTGGAAAAATGAGTGGCAACATGACTGGGTTTACTGTATGCAAAGGCTAAATATGAAGTGAGCAAGGTCTTTACATTTCTGCTAATGCTTTCCTAGCTAGGGTCTGCCCAATCCTCTCTAGTGAATTTCACTCTATTAAAAGATGTTCAGTAAAGAGTTTCAAAATTGTGGAGTACAAAAAGGAAAGGTTTTGTATTCTTTGTCTAGAAAGAGCTAAGATCTGGGACAGTAATAAGAATTCAGCAGTAAGCTGCACTGGCACAGGTGGCAGGTACAGAATGTAAGAGGCAAAGCCCTTCTTTAACACCTTGCCAAACCCCAAAGCACCATCTCTATTTGACTTTTCTAGTAGTAGTCAAAATGCACAAAGGCAAAGTCACATTTCCTTCCTGTCTGGGTGTCCTTACAAACTGTATGTGTTAATTTCCACCCTATGTAAGGCAGTTTATCTTTCTCTGACAGTGGAGTCCTGCCACCCATCCATCCAGCCTCCTGTGCAACATACCTTCAGGTCAGACACATCTCTGTAGCATTGCTCGGAACGGGTGTGATCAGAAAGCTGCACATTCCAGAAACATGGGAGCTGGTAGACAAGGAAGGGGTTTTGTTTGATGACTGCATTGAAGATATCCTAGCAGAAAAAAAACCAGAGGAACATTTGGGTATGTTGTTTCTACTGTGTGTGAGGTGATCTCAACTCCTCCCCCAGCTGACTGTCCTTCTCCCCCTCATAGGCAGAAATTCCAATGGTGATGCAAGGTGAAGTCTGCAAACCTTTCTCCATAATTCTGTTTCCATGGAGGGTGCTATTAATTTAAGGAGTGATATATAGATCTGGGCAAGAGGAACAAGCTCTCCTGACACACAGAGCTAAGGGACTCCAGCAAACTTTTGAAACGTTTACCTTGTAGTGCTGGCACAAGGTGTGGTTCCTCTTCTAGTCACTCTAGGGAGAATAACAGGCAGGAAACAACACAGAGCCTGCTGGTACCAAGTACTGCAGCACTTTTTAATAAAAGGGAGGAAAGCAATCCTGGCAGCTACACTGCTTCAAGGTAAATTACTTGGTGTGATTTTAGCTAGTGCTTTATTGTTGCAACAAGTACTCCAGGTGCTTTATGGAAAGGCACATAGGACAGACCTGTAAAGCAGTCTACACCATGAGGGACAGAAAGTGTTCTGTCTCTAAGTGGCCATTCCATGGGAGAAGTAAGTAACAAGGACAATCTGAGGATAAGATATTAGGGGAAGACACAAGCAGCCTTTCTCTGCTTTGCAAAATTCTTCCCCATGCAGGTATTAGGCAGCAACTCAGGGCCTGACTGAAAACACAGCGAAGCGGCAGGAATCCTTTTATAATGAACCTCAGGAGCTTTTGGGATCACCCTGCAAAGATGCTGTACGAAGTGCACATCTCCATGTGCACAGTAAGGAGCATGCTTCCTTTGTGGTGACTGGTCATGAGGCCAGTCACAATATCTAAATATGATGCTCTATTGGCTTAACACGCTCAAGCTGTTGAGCAAGAATTATTGGTTCAGGTCTAGTATTACATTAACAGGGTTTCTGGGCTTAAACTGAGAGCTGGCATGAAGCACAAATTGAAAAACTGTATTTCTATGTTTAGGCACACTATTTCTTCTCTTGGCCTCAGTTTCCTATCTGTGGCAGAGAGACAGCAGCACTTTTGTCTTAATAGGGCTGTTGCGGCAAGGAGTACATTAAAAGACATCTGGGACTCATCTGCCAGAAACAGTAAAGGAATGTCAGGAGACTTTTAAAACTAAAGTCTGATTAGACAATAACCAGTGGGAAAAGACAGTATATTTGGACATCTAGAATTCTGTGTTAAAGAAGGGAGGACAGAAAATGAAAGCTTGAAAACCCCATTTGTTATGAATCATCTGAGCAGAGGAGGTAAGAATGCCAGTGTAGTAAGAGGAACCTTGTGACTAAATCTCCATTCTCTTCCACATTTTCCCCAGAATGATTCAACAAATGGTGACAACAGGCACAACAGCTTTCCCCTGCCTTTTCCCACATCTCATCCCCTTTCCCTTTCTTTCCTTCCTCAATCCAGGGCTTAGTGGCTGTCCCACAGCCCTGCAACGTCCTACTCACCTGGTCAGCCAGTGAAGTGGACAGCATGCTCATTAGCTCCCGCTCTGCTGTGAGTCTCCACATCTGCTCCCACTTCATCTTCCTCAACTTATCGAGAAGCAGCAAGATCACCCCTGAAGGGAAACACGGGGCAGAGAACAAGAGAACCACGATGTCACATATCAGCCAAGGCCCATCCTGCCCTTGTGCTGGTTCAGCAGCTAAAACAGGACATGAAGTTATCTGACATGTCTGATGGCAATCCTCGAAACTTTTCCGAGGTACAGATTATCAGTGCTGATTATAACCTAGACTTTGAGAGGGGCTGCCATTCAGGCACCAAGTGTTCACAGAACAGGATCCTCAAATCAGAAATTTTAACTTGGAAAAAAGTTAAACCTTGACATGCATTGTTCTTCCTCAGTTGCTTTTTGTCTAGCCAAAATTCCTAGGGAAAACAACAGAGACAATGAAGCTGGATTGAAACATCAGCAAAACCTTTCCTACAGCATCTTAGAAAAATCTGCTTGAAAAATGAATTTGGGAAGACTTAGGTAAGAGCACTGTCATGGGGAATGCATGCAGACTGAAGGACCACAAAGAAGGAGTACTGATAAACACCAGCCTTGCAGGCTGACAGAGACTACCTAGTAAGAGCAATGATGGATTCTGTGTTGCTTCACATCTTCCTTAGTGGAAGGGGGAAGTAAACAGAACAGTAATGACATCTGCAAATGACATTTAACAAGAGGTCTTACAAAAAAAATATCACGGCAACTGTAGAGAACCATAGCAGCTACACAGAAGAATAAGAAATGACAAAAAGCAGGCGCTGGGAAAAGCTGCCTCAGGGAGTCCAAGTTGATAAAACTAGAAGTAATGAGAAAAAGAAAGGAAATGTAGTCTGAATGCTTAAGGAAAATTCTCTTAAAACGGCTGCGGTGAAATAAACTAAAAATGGCAGATAAAATACTTTATTTCACAACTCTTTCCAAATCAGACTACACCAGGATTAGAAAATATACCTGGAACAATGCTGCACTGCTTGGGAGAGGACAAAGGTGGTTCCAGTTCCCTCCTGTATTTAGTTTCTATGACATGGCAAGTTTCTTTCTAGTAAAACCTGGCACTGCTATGAATAAAAAGAAAACCTCTCCTGGCAGTGAATTTTGTGGCCTATTTTAGTTGTGTTTTCCATTTCAGTCCATCTGGTTACCAAGGATGCTGGAACCTGTACTGGAGGGATCCCCTTTCATCTTCAGTCAACCTTTCTGCTTCCAGCTGCTGGATTGGAAAGGGATGTATTGTAACAACATGCTACAGTTTATTTATGCCAGAGTGTTTGTCTTCTCCCCAGCATAAGGGAAGCCTATTTGGAGCAGGTAGTGTGCGTGCATGAGATTCTAAGAGAGCCATTATGCATTGTCTGAAATGCTGCATCAGTGTGCAGCAGGTTCCTCGTGCTGCAGCAATAAACTGGGTGGGAGATCTCATCTCTGGCAAAGGGTTTTTTCCAGCTGGCAAGAACTGTCAGTTTTGCAGTGAAATGCATCTGAGAAGGTTCTTTATTAAGAAAAATAAAGAATCACAGTAAAATTCAGTTAACTGTAATAGAATAGTTTTTATCATTTAGACACAATGAAACAATTTTTCTTAATTTCTCTAAGCCTCTAGTCTGAGGAGGAAAAGGGGAAATGTTTTAATATGTGCAGTATTCCCTGATATTTTTTGACTTCCACTCTTATGCTAGCAGCAGATTATGGCATTGCAGCTAACAAGATTATGCTGTCCTGAGGGGCTATCATGGTAGCAGCTGAGAGTAAAAGAGGCAGATGGAGTGGAAAAACTGGAATATATGTGAGAAAGGATGTATTAAATTATAATACAATCATGGCTATTGAAAATATTCACAAGGTTTTAATGTTTCACCGTCACAACTAATTTCAACATGATTTCTATTTTAATTCACCTACAGGCTTCGGTTTAACACCTTTGTAAAGTTTCTATTTGGGCTTCTAATTTACTGCTGCCATTAAAACAACCACTAGAGAATATTTATAGCAAGTTTAAATATTTACTCATTAGTATTACTGGGAATAAGATATTTCTACTAAGAGGAGAATTTAATACTATTCACCTAGTTACTGTTATTAAGTCCAAAAGCAAAACAAAAGCATGTGTTTTGGGAACTTTTAAATAGCTCATGCAGAGGAAAAATGACTCTTTTTGAGAACAGTGAACTTCAGGTCCTCGTCTATATTGTTGTGTTGCCAAAAGCAAACATAACTAACTCCAATCTGCACAATTAGTTTGCAGGCAAATGTCTGAAATAAGGAAAGGAAAATATTTGCCTCAGGATCCAATTCCCTCAGAGTCAAATTGACTGAAATCTCAGACTAAATTCAAGATGACATACAGCTGAACATAAGGGGAAAAGGGACTTGCTCTCATCTGCTGTGCTGGGGGAAGAGGAGACTGGAGGAAAAACAAGAAATCAAAGGAATATTTTATTAACATCTGGCCCCAGGCAGTGGCACTTCTGATCTTTTGAGAAGAGCAGTGTCTTCCTGCCCTAACCTACCTGAGAAAAACAAAAGACAAGCTTGGCAGCAAACAAACAAAAAGAGAAAAGTGGCAACCCAAGCATCTCATGAGTATTAAACAAATTATGATCAGCCACAGAAGACTCTATTTCCCTTGTCCTGAGGAAATAGTTCAGGCATATCCAGAGATGTAAATATCTCAAAGATCTCGGAGAAAAATAATGCTTTATTACTAAATCTGTGGAACACATCCTAGTCTAGTTATTACTTGAATGGCATTTTTCTCCTGCTGTTTGATGAGATTTTGCTTGAACTACCAAAATTTGACAGATTCTGAATTGCTCAAACAGACAAACAAACAAGAAAGCAAACAAACAAACAAACAGTTTCTCAAAAATGTCATTTAAGGACACACACAAAAACCCCAGCTCCAAAAGCAAAAGAAAATAACTCCCCCAAACCCCCAAAAAACATAATTTGGTGAATAAATTGGATAAAACAGGGCAATACATCTGAATTAACATAGGTGGATTAAAATGTTTCAGTTCGGAAACACTGCAAATTTTTTTTGGTACATTTTAAAACCCAGCTTACTCTAAAACAACTTTCTTCTCAAAACTGATACAAATTAAAAATCTTACTGAAAATTATTGCAAGATCTGAAAAAGAAAATAATTTTTTCAGTCTGGGTCTAAGCAAACTTTGGGAGTCACCTGAGATTTTTGTCTTTTTCCTATTTTTGGATTCAATCTAAAACGACTTTTTTGTTTTTCTAGTGTTTTCACTGAGCAATGGTTTCCACAGATGCTTCAAGGCATGTCAGCAAATTAATCTGTTTGGTGTGGGTTTGGTAGTTTTTTTTTTTTTTGAGTTTGTTTTTTTGTTTTTGTTTTTTTTTTTTAATTTTTTTTTTTTTGTTAATCTGCTCCAGAAAAAAATATTTTATTTCATTTTTCTGAATAGTAAATTGAAAGTCTGCAGAAAAATCAGCAATTTCCCTTGGAATGCTACCATGCATCCCCACCTCTTGCTTCAGGAACAAAGATAACAGCTTTTCCTGAAATTCAGAGAGAACCTATAGTAGAGCTGGAAGTAATAAACAACAATTTAAGACAGAATAGAATTACTTGGAGAAGTTACAGTGAAACTGGACAAGCTTTCAAACTCAATCAGTTTATTACAATGAGCCTTTTAAGGCGCCTGAAAAAGCACTCAGTGCTGTGGGGGAAGAAAATGTAGCTCCTAAGAAATAATTTTCTGTATGATCTTGCCTGTTCCTTTTGGGTGGAACAGGATGCTTTTGTGAGCCTTTGAGGCAATGCCATTTTATGTGAGTAGCACCTCAGTGCCTATCCCTGTCAGATTTTTAAAAATTCTTCTTGAAATTAAGCCTGCAACACTGAACCATCTAGACAAATAGCAAGTAGATATCATTATAATATCCGAAACAGACAGGTAAGACACGCTTCAAAATATATCATAAAGCAATGGTGAGTTTTAAAAAAGTGAGTGGGAGTTTGCTATAGCTAAGCAGCAGACCAAAGACCATATACCAAACCACCGAAATGCTGTAAGAAATAATGTTAAACAGGCCTGACATTATGGCGATTTGCTGTAATAAATATCTGACCCTGAAATTTAGGGCAGTAAGGTACCACGTTTTGTGAAACAGATTTGGGGCCAAAAATTTGAATTCAGTTTTAGGTGCAATGGAAGGGACTTGCAGCTCTGCAGTCCCAGGAGAAGCTCCATGATAGTCTGACTGCTTAGTAGCAAATACTTATGCAACTTTTTTTAATTTTGATTTATTGAATCTGAAATCAATGGAAGTGGTCCCAGTGTGTAATGCTAGGAATGTGACTATGCCTTTGCTGGATCAGGGCTCCAGTGACCAGTTTTGTTAAGGACTGCATTTGGAATCTACTAAGCCACAGCTCCACACCACTGATTGTGGCCTCTTGTTTTCCACCCACAGTATCAAGAGCAAACAGAAAAACACAAGTATATGGCTGTTAGGGATTAAAAAATTAAATTAAAGCTATAATTCCAAAACAAGCCACTGCACACATTTTAAAATCTTCATTGCAAGACTTTGTGTGGATGAAATTCACTGCATTGATTTCACTTGGTTTACAGACTATTTATTTCACTTGGTTTATGGACTATCCATTGCTCATAATTTGACCAGCCACAATATTAGTGTAATAAAACCATATCTGTCTATAGCTTTTAACATGGTATGACCAAAGGACTGTCATTCTAGCACATTTCTGGAGCATCCTGATACATTATTTAAACTATGAACTTACATGCACCAGCCTTTTTTTCTCAAAAAAAAAAAAGCTTTTCACAATCTACAAAACCCAAACCAATAAAAACTTGCAGAGATGCACAACGTATTCATCGAGAATAAATGATGATTCCACATTTGAACTTTTCTCTAAGAAAACTGAATAGGGCTGAAAAGCTGTTTGGAAACAAAGTGTGTGTCCCTCAAGGCACGGTGACAGAATGCAAGAGCCCTTGTTTTCTCTGCCCATGTATTAAGAGTGAAGTTGTCAGAGAGTGCATTTTGAAATGCTGTGCAGTCACTCTGTTGGGAGGCTGGTTCCTCCTGAAGCATTGTAAACATTTTGTTTACACTTCCTGATGACCATTTAATGAAATAGAAGACTTTTACTTTCCTTATTCTCCTCTTCCCAAGTATGCTACTTTTCCTTAGGCAGAATTAAGATGAATGTTTTGCTCAAGCACAGTTCTAACTTCTTATTATAGAGCTGCTGACTGTAGCCCAGAATGTCCCAGTTCTCCGTTCCTTTACTGTTTAGATGCTATTCTTCCTAAGCAATTTGGAAGAAGATACAGAAGCTTTCTATCTTCTCTTTAATAACTTTCACTTCTGCGGGTATTTCTCCAACTTTCTTAAAGCTCCAAAGCTGCTACAGAAGAATTTCCTTCATTCCAGAGTCTATAAGGTCTGGAGGAGGGCAATCATGAGCCATAAGACTTTCAGCAGGCCTGTGGAGGAAAACCTCTGCTACTTAGAGACTATCCTGCTAAGTAATGCTCTCTCCTCTCATCTCCCAGAGTCTTCCTAAGAGAACTAACAATTCTGCAGGCCTTTCAGAGGTCAGCGAAGAAAAACCATCTCTAGATCTGAAGAAACTTTTTACACACAGACCCCACGCGGTATAAACTCCCAAGCAGTGTAAATTCACACACTTAGCAGCACAAATTGCTGAAAAGGTTTGCCTAACATGGAAACAACATGGCTGGCAAACAGACAAATATCAGAAAAATAAAAAAGGGAAACTAGGGGTTATTCCTAGCTGCTGTACTTGCTTTGGGGATCAAGGAAGACATTAAGGATAGTAACCTTTCTCAAAACCCTGTATTTCCTGAACCCTGTGCAAAGAATTGTTCGAGACGAAACCCCATCTGTGAAGCTCTTTACATGGCTTTTAAAAAAGCTCCTGTTTTCTTATAGCCTTTGCACTCTGAGACCCTTGTGAGTATACAGCGTAGGGAGATTACATTTTAGAGGGAAAATGGAAATATTGCAGGGACTTCTCATTTGGTAAACAATGGAAATGGCTTCTAAGAAGGGAAAAACCCTGTAAGAGGCACATCATTAAAATCTCTTGAAATTCAAAAGACTGGGAAAGTTTTTCTGAGAAGTTTGAAACCTCAGATAACACATTCTTACTTCAGACCTGCATAAGGAGAGAGGAGGGAGGTTTCAGCCCTTATATACTGTAGCACAGTGGCAGTGACTACACGAAGCAGAGGAGATCTGTCTCAAAGACTTCTCACACCACTACCATGCACAAGGATCACCCAGCACTGCTCTGTGTGCATCTCTGTACACATCCAGAAGTCATCATGAAGGTGCCAAAACTGGATGCTAGCTAAAAGATGGCTAGGTACACATCTTTTTATAAAGCATTTTGAAATGTGAGATTTAAAAAGAAAAGTGATGTGGGGGAGGGGGAGGAGTGTAAACGCAGAAGATTTCTACAAAGTTTTAAAGAACTTTTTCCTCTCTTCAATACTAAAACTGCAGTAAGTTCTTACATGCAAGATTAGCTGTGGTTTCATTTGCCTGAGTGCTTAGGTGGCTTCAACAAGAAAACAAAGTCCTGCTTAAATACTTACTTAAATGATAAAGTCAGAAAGGAGAATTTTTGGCTCTTGCATAACAGAGGTTATAGGATTTTTCAAAATCAGTTTGAGGTCTACTGAAGCATAACTTGTAGAAAAACATTCAGTCTTTATTTAAAAATTTACAATAATGGATAATCTACCAAAAACTTTGATAAGTTATTCCAATGCATAATTACCCTGATGAAGGGTACTTCCTTTATTCTAATTTGAACATCTCTTTGAACTTTCAGTCATTTGATCTTGTTGAACCCTTGCTAAATTGGCAAGCCCTCTATTAAGAAATGTTATTTTCTCTTCCAAACACGAATAACCTAGGATCAAATTATCCTTTGACTTGCTCCCAGATAAGCTCCTGGAGCCATTTTTCCCAACGTTATGGAAAATCTTCCAATATTATCTCTGAATTTTACAAATTTGTAAGTGGTCGTCTTTGACCTGTGGAGCTTAGCCCTGGAGAAGTGGCTAAATCTACATTTTAAGATGCATGCACTCCAAGAAGTGGTCAGCAGCACCCAGAGCACCAAACCCCAGTTGTGGTGCACACCCACTGTCCAGGGTCCGGCTCTTTCCTGAGCTGGCCACGTTCGTCCTGCACAGCACCACTCTCATACCACACAGCACTTGCCTCTGAGGTCTGCTTTATGTTCCTTCAGTTTTTAGACATAACAGTTACTCTATTTGCATTTCTCAGTGTGGATGACATTGTGAGAGAGCCACGACACAATCTTCTAGACTGGAGTGTTTTTAGCAAGGAACTGAGGGTCTGTGTTGTGTGCACTGGAGCATGTCACCAGGGCATATGGGAATGTTAATCTTCTGATGCCACATTTAAGGATTAGAAAGAGCTGCCAAATGGAGTGTAGTCCTATCCATGCTACCTTCCAGAAATACTTCCTGAAGTGAATTATCAACAAATTACACTAATTATTATTATTTTCTTTTTACAAAAGATGGTTTGGTTCCTGAAGAAGACTTGGTACTAACTAATTTCTGTGCCCTGTGGATAATCAGGGAGCCAAGAGCGGAGAATGAGCTGGGCAACTAAGTTACCTGGCAGTGTAGACATCAGGTAGGACAGGAGTCAAAAGCCCCCATCCCATACAAAACAAATGCATCTCCTGTACTAATACTTGAAATTAATCTGGTTGTACATCCAATGATCACACAAAATATTTTGCCAATCATATTAAACCTGGAGTTCATGTTCATCTGATTATCCATCCTGGACTGATTATCATGCATCTCTTAACCTTTTCTGAACATAAAATTCTACATCAGTGCCTCAAAATAGAATTGTGAGCATCACGACTCTACATAAAGCCAGAGGTACTGGACTTTGAGTGAGCTGTCCTAAAGAGGAATCACAGAATAATAGAGACTGTACATGGTTCCTGTGCAGGAAGTCCAATTATTGGATCTCTGTGTGCAGGCATGTTTGGAAAAACGGATCACACAAAGCTTGTTTTTATGGATAAAAACTGAGGAGGTTTGCTGAAATTTTCTGACTATTTGCCCTGCTGAAAGCAAGTATGTCTGCCAAAAGTAATTTATCTTGGATTCTCCACCAAAGAACCACACACCTTTAAAAGAAAAAAAAAAAAAATCTGTTTCTTGATCCTTGGCTCTTGTAAATCAGTTTAAGTATCTTTAATGCAAGTGTCAGGCATTTATATCAGATCTGGACCTTATCCATGATACTTATCTATGTTTTATTCTTCCACAGAAAGCAGCAAAAAGTGAAAGGTAACAGGGACCACTGCTTTAAATTATGTGGGGCTTTTTGGTTTTGAATCTCTCAAAGGCATCATATTAAATAGGGGCCAAAATGTCAACAATTTTACAAGGTTTCCACTTGGGACTATGTGAAGAGGAAAAATGCACCCTGCACAGGTGCTAATTATTTTGGCTGGCTTCTAATCTTAACAGTGTCTGCCTCACACTTTCCATCATGGTGGAGAATAGCTTTCAAAAGCAGTTTCTAATATTAGCAGCAGTCCACAAGGCTAATTGTAACAATAGGCACAACGAGCATGAACCCATCATAGCTTTTCTGGGTCTGGTGTTCACTCAACACCTTAGCGACAAAAGAGGAGATGTGGTTCAGGACTGAACCCCCTGAAAGGTATTTCTTTCTGTTTGGATGACAAAGAGGTTTGGGGTTTTGTATTCAGAAAAAAGCAGAAAACTTCCCCCTGCCTTTCCCCCGCTTAATGGGCAGTTTATTGACTGAGAGAGATTCAGGAGGAATACAACATTCTAAGAAATGGATTAGGGGAATGAAAGCAGCAGCACACAATGAACAAGCCTGGAAATTAACTATAGCATTTTAAAAACCCAGGAAACATAATCCTTCCTACACAACCACTGATTTTCTAGTAACAGAGAAAAGGATTATGTTCACAACAGAAATACAGGGATGTATTTGCCTAAGGAGCTGTCTGTCATGCTCATATAGCCAAACTGGGGTACAGTTTGGATAAGCGCACGACAAGGAACCTGCAAAGTTGGACTGCCAAGTTTGAAGGACTGTGTTCAGCAATAAAACACTCAGATGGTGGTCAGTTACAAGGGGTTTTCCACAGGAGTTGGTACCAGGGCTGATACTGTGTAGCATTCAGATTAATGAGCCAGATATGGAATGTGTCCTCGGCAATGTCACACATGACACCGAATTGGAGGCCATAGCCAAATACCCTGGGAATGGATGGGCTGCTACTCAGTGACCTTGACAAGCTGGGTGGACAAGCAGGTAAGAGAAAGCTCCTAAAATTCAACAGAAAGTCCTGAATGGGACTATTCCTGAATGGAGAGTACAGGCTGGAGGGCAAGTGGATAGAAAGGAGCTTTCCAGGAGAAGCTCTAGGGGATTTGGTGGACAGCAAGTTGAGCATGAGCCAGCAGTGCAACCTCGGGGCAATATTGCACATCTTGGGCCATATTAGCCCTTAAGGTCATGGGAAGTGATTACCACTCTTGGCTCAGCACTGGTAAGACCACATCTGAAGTACTGTTTTGGATTCCTCAATCAAATACCTTGACACGCTGAAGTAAATCTATCAGAGAGCAACCCAAATGGTCAAAGGCCTGGCATTCATGAGGAGAAGCTGAGAGAACTGGCCTTCTTCAGCCTGGGAAGAGAAGGCTGAGAGATCTCCTGTTGCTTTCTAAAACTACTTAATGGAGCCACACTTTTCTAACAGATGCACAGAGACAGAATGAGAGGTAACAGACACATACTGCAGCAAAGCAAAATCTAATTACGTATTACCAATTTTTACTTTAATTTTTCACTGAATAGAAAAATAGTGACTGAATACAGAAACAGACTGCTTTGAGAGGTATCCATGAAGATACTGAAAAGTCAGACGGAAAAGGCCCTGAGCAACCCAAACTGACTTTCAATGGGAAGAGGACCAAAAGACCTTGGGAGATCTTTCCTGACCTAAATTGCCAATAATTCTACAGTTTTACTTGGGAAAGCTTCTCTTTTCACTGCCTGTGACTTTCTTGAGAACAACTGTGTAGAGATGATCTGCATGTAGAGCGTATCGCAGTGCTCCTCTCCTCCCCTGAGCTCACTTTGACAAAGAGAGGTGCTGAAGGGAAGGCTGAGGAGCTACAGCAGGAAAAATTAAAATTAGGATGTAGCTGAACATAAAGACAAAAAAGACAACAAGGAAAGAAATGAGCTGCTTCTTCTGAGATTTGTGTCCACTCAGTTTTGCAGATTCTTCTCTTTCGAAGTCTCTTGGTGGTTTTTTAAAGGGGAAAGGTTTGTCCTGAACTTAGCTTGCCCTAACACAAAAATGATTAAAGCACAGTGATTTCTGTAGCAAACAGCACCTAAGAGAGTGATCTGACTATGACCAAATCCAAGTGGTTTTGCTGGCACTCTCTTAGTAGGAATGACTTTGACACAGGGGGTAGAAAGACATCTTAGCTACTCTGCTACTTTCTGTGACAGGCACCAAGCTACCTATTAGGAGTCCAAAGATGGAGCCCAACTGTGATGCCTCTTTTCTTTGCTTTGGGACTGTGGCTAAAAGCACTCTGTCTCCATCTCTACAAAAAAGAACTGTCTTTACACAATCACTTTCATGAGCACAATGAGAAACTGGAAAGTGAACTTGCACTTCAGAAGAAAACGTACTGGTTATACTATTACGATGCATTTGTCTGGGGTTCTCCTGTCATATAATAGAAGGTTTTGTTCTCAGTTTAGGCACCTGGATGCCTTTACTAAGCTTTTATGTGCAAGTCTTTCATCTAAATTTAATCTGCTAATGATTGTCCCTCTTCAATAAAGAGGGCATTTCAGAGTGCTGGACAACGTAATTACTGATCAAGGTATGCATGTTCACATAAAGAACTGCCTTGATAAAGCTAAAAATAAAACCCTTCAAAATGATTTTTTAAATCATTACATTGGAATGCTACATTTAAATGCCTGATTTATGTACATTACATGGAGAACTTTACATTATGAACTCAGGTCAGACCAATAAAACTCTCAAAACTAGGACAATTTAATCAACTAAAAAGAAATACATTTTATTAACTCCAATACAACTAGAAGCTGGTATAGACTGTCTAAATGCCACTTTTTTTAACCACAAATTTCTTAAGAGATAAATATTTTCAGCGTTTCAAAGGAAGTCTGGTGATGTTTTTTAAAAGGACAGTTATTACAGGGGCTGAGAGATTCAATTGCTAAGGGGTAGAGGATGTACCTGAGAGAATGCCATGAGCAGTAGACTAATTCAGCCACAGCCATTACCACATGGATAGGCCTCTCAAACTAGAGGCACCATTTTCAAAATCAAATACGTATTGACCCTCATATTTCAGAAATGTCAAGTGTGCTGTAAACAAGTTCTCAGTAAATCACATGCTGTAGAAAGTGCACGAGAAAGACTTGGAAAGAAGCTATTCTTTGAGGGTAGTCAGCTTTAGGATAGCCTTTTTTTAAGTGCAAGCTACAGATTATAGGCAACAAAGATAAGGATGTGGTCATCAAAAGCAGAATTATTGCTTTAGCTTTCCACCTTTGACACAAACAGACTGATATTGCCTGTTGAGACTAAAACCAACCATATGCTGGCACTTCCTAAACTGCTACCTGGACAATATGCACAATACTTGTACTTCAGATGCACCTTTACATGTATAAAGCTCATGTGTATCAGTATGCTTTGCACTGATAACAATATTTACTGAGTAAATTCACAGTGTCTTAAAGGAGGAGTAATCGAATCCAAAAAACTGGCACAGTGTGAACCTAAGCAGATGAAGAAAGTGCTGCTTTTTGACTTGCCATCAGTGTTGGACATGGTTTTTTAGTCATTAAAATGCATTTTTCATCTGTTTGCAAAGGCTCCTGTACTTTCAACCATTTCAATCCTAGTGACAGCAGTTCCTAAACTAGCATACTAAACATGACTAATATTTTAACTCAAGTGAGACAAGGATGTTGCAATGGCTTTTAGAGAGGGCATGGCTAAGCTTGGTCAGGCTACAATGGTGGGTATTTTAAAAGGTTCTACAAACCATGAGTTTTCTGACTTCTTTGTTCACTGAGACAATTTGACAAAATCCACCTCTCTCAAGCAGCCAACATACATGAGTACAATCACCATAACGTCATGAGCAGGAGCCTCCAGAGCTCGGCTGAAAGCTGCTACCAGGTTTCTGGAGCAGGACCACAGGCATGACTACCAATAGCCCATTTCACACTGTCATTTACCAGTCATTTGTTTTCTGCACTGAAGATGCACAACATCATCATGAAGGAGCACAAGATGTGAATCAGACTAATTTCACATAAACAGTCTGCTCTTTCCTTGTCTTTTATCATTCAAATTTGTTAAATATTATGCAAAAATGATGTAACATATGCTTTCAATTTCCAATTCAACTTCCATAGGTCCTTTTCTTCAGGGAAACAATAAAGGAGACAGATTCACTCCAGCACTCTTCCAGTCATTCCAAACTCGGGAGTAATAAGGCGCAGTACACACGTAGCCTAGTAATCGTTAGGTGCTAGCCATTCCCTTCTGTTCCCGATCCACAAATCTGGTAATGTCACATTTCCCAGTGTGGGAGTATGAATTCTCAGCTCAAGCTGTTGAGACACCTCCTTACGGTTTCTGGTGGCTGCACTGAGGCAGTGCATTTCAGATGAGCCTCAAATCCTCAGGATGGGTTTCTGTAGTCTAGAAGTCTGAAATCCTCTGGGCCAAAGTTTTTAAAAATGATCCCCCCCGGCACCCAAATTACAGATTCGTCCTAAAGCTCCATTTGGCAGGCATGAAGCCCATTCTCAGCTGATGGAAGTTGGCTCTGCTGCACTAAAGCCAGAGAAGCCAGGGGTGATTCACACCCCTGAAGAAGTGACCAGAAGTCTTAACAGGCGCCAGAGACTGCTTTTAAAAGCTATTCTCCACCATGATGGAAAGTATAAGGCAGACAAAGTACTAAAAGCTTTTATGTTTAGAATTTCTTTTACAAGATACTTTTCTGAGGACTAAGATGACTGTCACTCCCGAAATGAACATCAAACTGTACAGTGTAACTCTGGAGCTGTCAGTTTAACATCTGTAAAAAGAAAAATCGCAGTGTAGCAATACCTTCAAAAGCCCAGTTCAGTCAGTGAAAGATAATACAGTTACATAGCAAGAAAAGTGTGCTTGAACTAGTGTATGAGCAATCTGGAAGAGTTACACAAGCAACATGGAGTGGATGATATGTAAAAATGCATTTGATTAAGCAGCTTACTGAGTCTTTGCCAGTGAAGAACAGAAAAAAACTTGGAAATCCTTGTGATACAGAAGGAATTGTGTTTAAAATGCTTGAGAAAGAGAATGTTATTGCTAAAAAATAATGGTTCTAACTAAGAACATTTTAAACACTAATTAAATTGTCCCTGAACTGACTTTGGGTTTGGTCTGGTTTTCTTACAATTATATTATCATGGACTAAAGTATGACTTGGATTGTCTGCCGGTGCAAATGAGGAAAAACAACCAAATAAAATCTTTCCTTGAAAATCTGTATTTGCTGTCAGGAGATCTGGCCTGAGCACACAGGAAGAGGAGAGTGCAAATGCTTACTGGGTTTAAAGAACCAGCAGAGAAGGAACAAACACATCTTTGCCTTTAATACATCTGTCTTCTGGGACTCTCCCAACCTATATGTTGTCCAGAGGGGCTCAGGCATAGAAAGATAAGAGTGAAAGAGAAATTATTTCCTTCAGAAACTGTGAGGAAACAGTGCAACTATTTTGACTTTGAGGGGTACTTTTGAATCAAATCTGCCAGGGTTAGGTCTGGCTGAAGAGGCTCACATATAAATCTCTTTTCTTAGGAATGTATCCTAGTAGTAAAGACTCTCCCAAGAGCAAAAGCAAAGTCTGTCTGAGAGCCTCTCCGTGATCCAGCTCTGTTTAGCTCATTAAAGTTTCAGGGGTTTGGGGCCCTTTCGCTGTTCCTTAGTACAGCTCTAGGCACCTGAATTTCTATGCCTTCTCCCTTCTGGACCCCTGCCTTTCATTAGTGTTTTTCTTAGAGATATTGCCTCTCTTTTCAGTGCTCCCCCCACCTTTAGTTTTCTGAATCCTCCTGGGCCACACTGTTGCGTTCAGTGTCAATTATTTTAATTTACTGAACACATCAAACAAGCTTCAGTTTCATCTTCCTTGAGAAATGTATACCTCCAGTCTCTGCTAGACTACTGAGGCAAACAATTCAATCAAGAAATTTATACTAAAGGGTGCTGATTCTGTCAATAACCTCATTTCCTACTTCTCAGAGGTTGCACTGTTTCACTCAGTGACCTCTTGTTCCACATACTTGAAAACACAACATTCCGCTTCTTAATGATGACTTGTCAATCTTCCATACATTATCTACCTCCTGGTTTTCTTTCTAAGAAAAAGTTTTTGTAACTACAAGGTGAGCTGTGTGAAGAAAGAAACTTGTGAGGAAAATAAAATCATGTGCAGGATTATGGCATTATGCACGGCTTGATAGGTATGTATTAGTACAAGGATTAACACATGCAATGTATATGAAGGACTGGAGATGTTTGATTATTTTTGCTTTCAGTGAAAGATTTATGTGATATACTGACATTTGGTGTTCCTATAAACCATTTGGAAGAGCAAGTTAAGATAACATAAATTAAAGCCTTACAGAATTTTTTTAACATTAGCATTTTAGATATAAATATATATATATTTTATACTACCCACCATACATTACTGCATTATTCTGATGTTATGTGGTTGAGCCAGATTTCTCTCTGCCACCATTAAAATATCAGAAAGGAAAAAGCAAAAACACAGCAGAAAGAAGGTAGTTATAGAAGGTGGTCATCTCTCAGTAAAACAAAAGATACTGCTTTGTGGTGTAACAGTGAACTGAACTGACATCAACAAGTTGAGTTGTGTGTACTAAAACTAATTCTGATTTCAGGAAAAATCCATGAAACTTATCTCTGTCTTATGCTTTTGCGAGGCTGGGGAACATGGGTGGGCAGACCTAGCCTTTCTATTTGCAATTCTGGCAAAGAAACTCAGGAAACAAACCTATTCTGCCAAAATCTTGCATCCATACCAATCTGTGTTCTGTTAGGCTATTCTTTTGAACATTTCCAGAGAACAGAGATGCACTGCAGAGGTTAAAATACAAGTTCACAAAAATCAGTGGGATTCCCACAAATATACATAGGAATAGAGAAATACAGATGACCCAACCACAACTTGTTCAATCCTTTTTCTAGTTAGTCTGTTTAATTGAATCCAATATATTTCTGTGAAGCAAAATTACTATTATGGTGAATAATTTCCTAATAGTGCAGGGATATTTAAATGGACTCATCTGTTCCAAATGGAGGCTTCACCATCTGTTCTGTCCTTTTATTACAAAGAGAGAGGGAACCTAACTCACTGCATCAGCATGTAAAGCCTAGCATTGAAATGATTTAGATGTACGTGTGTGTTCTTTATGCACCTGGTGTGTTTTCCCAGATACCAAACACAAATCAGTGGGAAGACCTGTCTCTCTAAACCTAATAAATTCTCTGATCAAGTGCCTTTATTCCTTTCTCATGGCAGCAGAAATTGATGGCCAGTAGCTTGCGTTTTATTAGGACAATTATGACCCTGTTGCTGTCCTGCAGGAGTTATTATCTTTACTTGGCTAACATTTTGTGATACCATTTACTTCTCTACAGAAAATGAGCCTCAATTCCTATTCATTCCCTCTTGCTGGGCCTAGATATGAATCATCATGGACAGAAATCTTGTAGGAGATGCACAGAGGACCTGTCAGATTGCTGAAAAGCTCTGTTCTTCCCCAAAGGATGTCACACAGTCTTTTCCAACACCATTTAGAGAAGACTAGAAACTCCAAAGCACCAAAAATTGTATCATTTTTACCGTTTTAAAAGACAAATTTAGCTGTAGTTTAAAAAGGGTGAAAATTACTTTTCATACCCTCTATACCAGGAAAGTGATTGCACACTCAGTGCAAGTGTTAATTCAGAGAAAACCCTCAGGTCCTACCTGTGTTGTAGCCCCTCCCAAGCGCTGGCCAGGGCCGATGGTTCTTCCAAAGGTTGCCCAAATACCAATCACTCTGGTTCTCCACTAAGCCAAGAACTTGCTGCCCTGGAAAATGAGCAAAAATGCAAGAAGATCATAAGATAAAAGCCAATCAGTGGAAAACACCCAAGAAACCTGGAGCGGGACAGCCAGTGGAAAGAGAGGGCAGAAGCTGGGGGGCTGCCTTCCTTCACGCCTTCGGAAGAAGCCTGCTTTTGTAACAGGCAGCAAGCCTGGCACAGCAAATGCAGCACGGCTCATTTCTTCCCTTCTTCCCTGGCTAGTCTGAGTAATTAAACACTGTGGGAACCTTTGTCATGCTGACAGAAGTATATCACCCAGACAAATCTGAATGCTGCTTGATTTTGGAATACAATGATGGAGAATCCTCCTAGTGAGAATTAAGTGTTGGTAAAATGATCATCTAATGTGCAGATCTGTTCATACTCTGATGGAGATAATATAATTGAAGAACAAGGCTTGGTATAACAAATTATTCTCTTCCCATGCTCCCCCTACTAGTTTCAGGGATTTTTTTTTTCTCAGTCACAAAGGAAACCCCTTTTGCTCAGAAAAATACTGGATTCAAAGAGTTTATCTGCACAAGAAAGTTGCATGGTTTTAAGAGAGTAATTTAAATGTCATTTAGGTAAGCCTGTGTAGAATGCTGCATAGAAATTACGACTTCAGTTTTATTTTAGTTTATCTTACATTGATTAGCAGCTGGCTTCAGCTAGAGTAAAATGTATTTTAAATCAAATATGTCTAGGAGGTTTGCACTGCTTAAAAATCAACCGAAAAATGAATGTTTGTATAGATCAGGACTTAATTATGCACCCTAAAATGTGGTGTACAGAATGCAAGTAAGAGAAGTGACTGAAACGATGCTCTGGTAACAGAGTATGGAGGGAAGGGAGGAAGATCAACTCAGAGAAAGGAAAAGGAATGGTGCTTTGAAAGAGGGACATGCTAAGAGGGCACTGTGACTGGTACTGGAAATTATTTTGCAACCTTTTGAGAAAGCAATTAAGCATCATGCTTTGAAGGCTCATTTTCAAATCCCAGCTATGCTCATAAAATTGTGTGTATGGCCACAGCAGTGCACTGAAAGCCTGAAATGATCATTATATGTTGCTTACATAGAACCATAGCTGTATTACTAAAATTCCAGTATGGCCCAAGACAAGCCTGGGCTGAGATCAAGACATAAAGACAAATATGGTTAATTCAATTTTATAATTGGCTTTAAAGGAGATTGCAGTACTCTCCTGTGGTATCTGTAATTCAGTGGATGTCAGTAATCCCAACATGGCTTGAATGCTATTTCAAAGAGTGTGAGCAGCAGTGACTGGCCAATGCATATAAAAAATAAACCAGAATACTATGAAAGCATTCAAGGAGTGAACGGAAATCAATCTAAAAATAACTTTGAGAGATTACTGAGTCTACTCCACACCACTCCAGCATCATCCTACTCTATCCTAATGACATGTCACTCCTCACTAGACCTTGTTTTCCAATGATGTCTCTCCTATTTAATTCCATATTTATTACACAATACATATAATTTTTCACATCATTCCCCATAAAGAAATTTTTAGGAAGATGGAAAATCTGGGGGAGAGCAAAAGGAACATATAAAAGACCCTCTGAGGGTCTATACTAAGAGGGTGCAATGCACAAGCAAATGAAGGAAATTACAAACTAGAGGCAAATGTCCTAAGCAATTGTGTTCATACAGATAAACCACAGCCTCTCTTAACCTGTGAGACACATGGTACACACTGGAGAGGGCATCAGACATCACAAGCCACATACTGTGAGGAAATACGAAAGGGATTTCAACTGGCTAAAAGGAGCCAAAGGCAAAAAGAGGCTGAAGGACAGAATTTAAACCAACATTTGTTGACTCCCTGCTGGAAGTCTGCCTGTTTATAGCCACTCCCTTACAGCTGAAGTAGAATAAATGAAGATAAGAAACTACATTGGCTAGTAAAGGATGAGGAGAAAAAACAAACCAGTAGAAAATGCAGGTGCAGCTGGGCTGGTATGACACAGCAGGTAGGAAGAGAGTGACCCTGCCCATAATCTAATAGCACATTTGACAACTCAGCAGTCCACAGCTCCTTTTCAGGATAGTACAACGAACATCAAAAGAAATGTCAGAATTTCACTTGCAAGAAGCAGGTACCAAACGTCTTTACCATAGAGCATCAATCTGCTTTCATTATTTTGGCCTCATGAATTTCCCAACATGCTACAGACTTCAGCCTTTAAACCAATGGGTAAGAAAAAATGAACAAATCTTAATGCTTATTAATTGTTTTCCTTTCCCATGTACCAGTCCAAAATCTCAGTTCTAATAACTTACCCCTGAAATACCTATTTCTCAATTACTATTTCTCATGCCAAGATAAACTGGAAAAGGTTCAGGAAATTATGTTTGCATGTATTTATTGTAGCTGTATAATCTCCTTCTGCATTTTCCCTTTATTTTTCAAGACACCAGAACAAATCTCGCTTTCACCAGTATTCCTTGAGGTTTGATATGGGACACGGATGAAGGCAGGAATTAACATCATGCAAGCTCTAGGGCTCAGATACATGGATCAGATAATGTGACTTACTGTGTATTAACTGAGCTGGAATAACTGCCTGTACACATCCTTTTAGCTTGTCACAAATACACAGAAAAATGTATGAGCTAACACGCTTCGGTTTGCTTTTGCAGCGGCCTGGGAACGTGCACATGTTCATGTACTGTCCTAGGGTAGAGAATGATGCAACTTGTCAGGCTGTTGTAACTCTTACTGGTGCATAAAAGCCTATTAGGCTGATGTGATGGCTTGTCTCCCAAGCCACCTTGGAGAAAATTATGGAGATATGCTTTCCATCTTCTCCAGTTATATTTCTGTTTTCTCTAGGCTGGAATAGTGTTTCTGTCTCTGCCAAAGAAGAATGTATTTTTATTTCCTGTTACATTATATCTGTGATTTTGACTTAAGGCAGAAGTGATCCAGAAAACAGAACTTCAGCTGCATAGCAAATATTAATGTTTCCAAAAATGTTTTCATTCTGAATCAATACAGAAAAAAGAAAATTGGAAATATTTTCTGGAAGAGGTTCCCCAAATATTTTGATCTGAAGATATCAAAATAACATCTAAAAATGTACAACCATCCTCATGTTAAATAATACAAAACACTGTGACACATAATACAGATGCATAATACATACCCTATAGATTACATTATTCCATGTACCTCAAAGTTCAACCAAAAAAAAAACCAACTCATAAGTTTTGTCCTTCCAATTGCAACCAACTAAAAATTCACTCAAAAGCTTTCACTCAGAACTTTAATTATTTTTTTTTAATGAATCAGTCCACTGCCAGGTATTTCACTTAGTCATTTGCTTTTCCAAGTGCACCACAAAGTTACAGACAGGAGGCACTGGCCAAAGGGATGTGTGCTGTGGAGCAGGCACGGCGAACAGCTCCCTGACCATGCAGCAGCCTGTCCCTCTGCCACCCCTTGTGCCTTCCCTGCAGGAACTATCACCAGGTTCACTTCACCTCTGATCACACCTCAGTCTGAATTCAGGTTTTCTGGGCAGGATAGACTAGAGTCCCCTCCCAGCATGGTCTTTTGGAAAAGGCAAGCATAAAAGAGTTATGTGAGCTATTCTTCCAGCGGATGAGAACACGGTGCCTGCTGTAATGGATTTGAACCATTCAGCATTCTGAGCTGCCGGTTTCTTCTTCCTAAGAGTTATTATAATAAAATACCACAACTAACAGCAAAAGCTCTATCATTTTCTGTTCTGGTCCTGCAGTTATGATTAAGTGCACTCCTCTTACTCTCTGTTACTCCAGGCACAAGTTAGCTTATGAAAATTAAGCTGTCTTTCTTACTTCTTCATACATCACCACTAACAGCCAGACAAGAGAAAACAAGGCTATGATTCTGGCATGACCACAGTGAAAAATTACTGGGCAGGCAGAATTACAGCTGGATTGCTGGGAATGGGACTGTATGCTGCCTGGCTGTGGGATGAGATTCTTCCAGAAGGCAGCTGCAGCAACAGCGTTTTGCACAGAACAGCTGCCTGACAGCTCTCGCACGATGAGAATCTTGGCTGTTGCTGAGAAGAGGTTTCCATGGAAAAAAAGATACGTCTGAACCTGACAACTCAATGCCTTCAATTCTGTTTTTACCTCACAGATTTTTGGTGGCTAATGGAGGGGAAAGCATCATCCTGTAACTCAGGCATTGAAGGGGACTCTAGACCTTAGCTCAGCTCCCAGCTGTGAAACTGATTTCTTGGGTGACACTGAACAGCCTCTTGCTCAATTCTCCTCCCTGAATCAAACCTTACCCCTCTTCCATTTTGCCTGTCTCATATATTGCAAATGTAAGTTCTCAGAGTTAGTAAGTGCGTGCTACTTTCTACTGAAAGGTAAGAGTAGCAGCACATGGCCAGGCAGAAGCTCCATCCTGCACGGAGCTGTCGCCAGCAGCAGGGAGTGCAACAACAGTGCAGCTTTATCTGCACCACTTCTTAATAGTGGTCCTCTGGATACAGTGACTAATGGCACATGACACATCTGAAGGAGTATCAGCTTTTATTTATGTTGGGTCTGGTATGTGCTGCTTTCATTTGGTGCCAATCTTGGTGCCTGTGAACAGTATTTTCCTATTCTGCCCTAATTTTTTCCCAGTTTTAGAGGATTTCATCTTCTCTACAGTCTATGGTACAAAGGACCTTAACCTCAGATCTTGCCTTGACGGATTTTGCTATTACAAACAATAAAAATAGTAGTAAAAAATTACAGTTATTGCAGCGACTTTCAACATCTTCTTTAGTGGAAGCTTTTTTTTTTTCTTTTAAACCTATAGTGGCTTTTACACGACTCCACAGCAATTACAGTAAGAGCTATGGACCCACTGCAAACACTTCGTGTGAGTTGCTCTTTCTCAGGACATCAGACTGTTTCCAGAAAGGGGGAAATAAAAAGGCATTAAAGGAGAAGGAAGGGCTGGGATGCCACCTTCTGATCATCCATGGCCAAAGGGTGAGCTGGTATCACAGAAAAGATCTGTTTCGGCACGGTTCTCCTGGTTGTTAGATTTGCATGGTTTAGTTGTAGTTCAAAGTTAAAATCAAGTGCAAAGTATTTTTCGGCCTTTAAAAACATTATAAGTACAATTTCTATACTGTAGAGACTGTTAAAAAAGAACAGAGCAGAACTCTGTGTTGCTACTTCGAACTACTTTAACAGCCATGGTTTACATCATTAGGAATTTAATATAGACACGAATGCTGGAGCTGCAGCCAAATACTGCCAGAGCAATGCATGCCTTCAGTGTAATCTGAAAGAGAGGAGAAGGACTCAACAAGAACTTAAGACTCAAGCTTGGCAGGATTCAGAACGGCAGCATTCTGTTCCCAAAATGGGACACAGAAATAGAGAATAAAAAACTGACAGAAGCGAAGAGGGGAAAATGTACATATTCTGAATGCTGAAAATAGTCTAAATTGGCCAGTACCAAGCCTGATGAACACTGTCAGGACTAGTTGAATCTATACTGGTGCAATGAAGCAGGGTTATTTTCTGTATGACTCAGAGTTAAAATCTTTGATTAATGCCCTTTCTCTCTTTTCTGCTTCTCCTGATTTCTTTTTCTTTAGCCTTTAAACACCTGCATAAGACACCCTTCCTTTCTGAAATGTGTGGGGCCACATCCTTAGCTGGTATAAATCACCATGATTTCAATGAAATTAGTGTACTTAAGCAGACTGATACCAGCTCAATGTGTTGCACTTCATGTTAAGTCTTGCCTGAGAGACTGAGCGACCCTTTCTCGATGGCCTCCCATATTCCTGACCATATATTGCTTCATACAAAGTATGTGGCTTCTAAAATCTTTCACTTCTCCTGCCACGTTTCTCATCCACCTCTTCAGATCACTGTCAAGTTCAAGCTCTTCATCCTCACTATTGCTGCCCTTTGCAATTCTTGCACTGTCTATATCAATTCATGTTTCTTCCTGCTCCCAAGCTCATTCCTCTCTTCTACTGCCATGTCCTCTCTCATTCCTAAAAGAGATTCTGTCTTCTCATGCAACAAATGCCCTGACTTACCCCTGAAAATTTATTTCAAGCACGAAATCCCTCAGGACTTTCCTCTATAAATATTTTTAGAAATTTTACCACAAATCCAGCGTAAAATACACACATGAAATCTTGTGTGTGCTCTGTAACACAAATGTGCCAGACCTAGAAACACAGTCTGACACTGTCTCATACACCTGTATGGTACAGGATACCCTGCATTCAACAGAATTGAATACTTTGACCTCTACTGTGCATTTATTTCACAGGTGGGCAAACATGTAACAGAGAAATGCATTTTATTTGTACGCACACATTCACATACACATACATACATACATAAATATGTACAGATATGTGTGCAAATGTATAGTCTCTGCTGTGAAGAACTTCTTTATTACCTAGGGAAATGTTAAGTTTCAGGGAAAAATGCCTCCTGCAAAAAACCTTTTTTGCTTGATATTTCATTTGCATTAAGTAGGTTGCTGTTTCCCAACAACCATTACTCCTTCCTAGTGGACTAAATACTCATGGAGAGAAACTGCATGGACAGTTATTAAGGCACAGGCTGGATGAGAAGGAGGCCAAGGAGTAGCTCACTGAAGGTACAGCAGGACTGTCTCAGGAGAGGAAAGGCTGGCTCCACAGGAGCATCATGTGGATAGTACACTGGTGCCAGAAGAAGAGAGGACACAGGCAGTGAATACCTGATAAGAATGGATGGTAGATAAATGAGGCAGAGGTAGATACAATATATCAAGGGCAGAGAAAGTCAAGATGAGCCAGGTTCACTCAATGAAAGAAAAGAGCAAGTGAAAGGAATAAAGGAAAACTCTGGCAAAGCTGAAAGGAAGATGTAAAGCAATGGTATCAGCTGACTTCTGGATGTACTCGGAGTTAGTGATGTGACAAGGGCAAAAGAAGTTATTCTTCTTCTCTCAGACCAGAGAAGAAGAATAACTTGGCAAGAGAGAAGCGTGACAAGTGTTTTGTATGTGGTAGGAGGGAGGATTCAAAAGGCATACATGAAAGGTGATCGAGAGGATGAAGTGTACAGAACTGGATTGAGAAAGGTTGGGGCGAAGACCTAAATCTGATTCATCTTCATAAGGAAAGATGAAAGAATTAAATCAATCAAGAGAAGAAAATATATTGGGTCTCTGCACATCTTCTAGTGTCCTCCAAGGATCTTGTTAGAAAAATTAAGAGGACAGTAAGAAATCCAGCAAACCCCAGCAAAGCTAGTAAATCTATCGTTAATGTTTGCAGCACTTTCATCTACAGAATTTCAGGGAAATGGATTCTCAGCTGCTGAGCACAACAGAGTAAGTGTAGAAAAAAACCTTTCACTTTGCAATAGAACTTTTTGAGGTTTTCTGTGGTCCCTTCCAATGTGACCCACTCTTGTGATACGCCCAACTCATTGCCAAGAAATGAGCTCTGGCATGGAGTTTGGAGAAGAATGAAATGGTTGTGCAATTTTAAGCTTGAGCAGAAGAAAGGCCCATACCAGCTTCAGGGGTTGCTGCTCCAGTCCTTCTTCACCTCAGTTTTTAGGTCAATGTTTACAATACAAATTGTCCCAGCAGTAGAACTGACATCTAATTAGCAGCAAAAGGAGACTTCACGTGAACCTTTTCCAGCTGGTAAATATTCTTTCTTACCCAGGCTGCAGGAGTACCCACTGCTCTGACTACATACCTTACTTTTTTATTCACACAAATGGCTTTTCCCCTGTCATGGCATCCTTTTAAATTTTTGATGTAGTCAATATAAAATCCCACACTCTTTTAGAACGGAAAACTTCCTTCTCTGAAAACAGTAAAACATCCTTGTGAACAAAGTCAATTCAAATCTACCACTCCTAATATTCACACATTGATTTGGGACAAAGGGTCCAGAGTTTCAGGAACATACAAGTTATTAAAACCACTGCTTGATTTTGGACTACAAAGGAATAAGTGATCACTGAACAAAAATGCCTTTTTTTTTTTTTTGCTGCCAAAGATAATGCAATAAACTGTGAAGAGCAGGAAAGTAACTAACCATGCACTATAACTCTGCCTGTCTTACGTGCATCAATTTTATAAAGAGGATAAGGTCCTGATATGCACATTTTTGCTGGCATAAAGCCCATCTGTGAAATGTGTCTCAGCCATGGGGAGCCGAGCAGCAGGATGCAGTGTGTGATCAATAAAGCTCTGATGCAATGCCTTTCAGTAGTAGCACTTCATTAAGGAGAACTTACAGCAGGAGAAACTGAGGCTCATGGTGATGGAGTGACACTTCCAAGGTCACTGGGGAGGTGAGTGCTGATGTAGGAACAGGTGCCAGGACTTGTGAGACCTGAGACCCACAGCATTGATTTTAGAAACCGAGAGACTGTCCCTAATGATAGCCTAGTGCCTGAACTGTCACTGCCAGTAATCACTCAGAAATTCCCACTCAGCTCGCCTTCGAGCAGCTGTCAGGTCACTGGGTCCACTGATGGCTGAGTTTTTCCTTGCCACATCTCTGAATGCTGTGTTCTGCCCTGACACATCGGTACATTCCTTCGGGTACATCCCTTGGGATGGCAGGCATGTCTCATCACTTCCCTCCTGACGTTCAGGCAGCTGCGTTTTTCAGTGCCGATGTTAACTGAACAATCTTAACTCACATTCACACCAGGTAACAGAGGTTAGAAGTTGGCTGCTTGTCCCTCATTTTCACCACATCACGACACTTCTTCAGGTTTCAGTCATTGCTGTCTGAGGTTGCTGGAATAGTAAACTTCTTTACTAGCAAGGAATTAGAGAAAGAGAGTAAGAGCTTCCTAATATTCCAAAGACTGCTCAAGAAAACTGTGCGCAGCTTCCTACTTCATATCCTTTTGGGCAGTTATCGCATACAAACAGCAAGATATTAAACCCCCTTTCTTTTTACCTAAAAGGAACCACTCTTTTAAATCGATTGACACATCAGGAATGTTTGCAAGAAAGAAATCAGTGTATGTATCGTAACTACTTTCCCCGAGAACCAGAGAAATCCCAGGATGTAAAAGCAAAAGCAGAACCCCCCCTGTCCAAGATGAACAAAATGAAAAGGACCAGTTTTCTTGTGACAATTAAAAAACCATCAGAACAAATCAGAAAAACAATATTTATAGAAAAGGGCTGTAGACATCCACTTAATGTGAAAAAGGTTGCCAAGTTATTGTATGTGGTGTTGAAATCCAACTATGTTGACATTATTTTTCCCCTCTGTTGGGTTCAGTTCCGTTAAAAAAATAAACAAGCTTTGCATTTCCCTTTGGCTATGTGGCTTTACCAGCCTCTGCACATTTTTCCAGATGAAAATTCAGGAGTTGTCTCTTCAGCAGACATAGACTGCAGTAAGATGATGCTACCTGCCTAGAACTTCTTGCCAATGCTATTAAGGGCACTTAATGCACTGACAATTGGTTTGTGTAAACAGCTCACTTTATCCTTTTAATTATGGTCTTCAAGACAGGTTAGAGCTCACAAACACTACTGCTAAGAATTATTTATGCATCAGGAGTATCAGACAGCAAGATGACACAGCAAATATTTGTTCACACCTGATGATTAAGCACAATTAAACCTGTATCAGGAAATAGGACAGAGCTCTGATATCAAACAACAGCTTGCTGTTTTGCATCTTGAGCCTACAGAGTAAGAGATGCTTCTGCCTGATGCTACAAAGCAGTGGCTGTATCAGACATCTCATGCTTTAGTGATGAGCTCAAGAGCCTTGGGATCTGTTCCTCGTTCTTATGCTGACCAGCTGTGCAATCACAGATGGGTCACCTCCTCAGTGAGCTGCAGCCTCTCTAAATAGGGCATGATTCTGCACTTAGGCAATGGAGAAGAAGAAAACAACAACTCAGAAAACAGAACAGAAGTGCTGCAAGTTATTTTCTCAGCAAGAGATGGAGCACTGCAAATACATAATAAATGTGCAGAGGATTGGTCTTAAATTTGAAAACAACCATCCTTTCTCTGTATCCTTCTCTGTCTTTCAACCTGTACTCTGGAGACATCTGGATTTAAAGGGTAAAGTGGTTGAGATGTTCTCCTGCTGAAAATGTGTCTACTTGTGAACTCAACTTGAAATCATACATTGCACTGACTCAGTTTTGCCAGTGTGCCCAATACCACAGAGTCATGACGGGCTCAAAGATAAAATTATGTAGCAATCTTGAGCTCAAGTTGAGCCCAGTACCTTCAGGTCCAAGAATAAATCATACAGGATGTCTTGTAGATTGCTAGCAAGCATTAGTTCATTTACTTTCTTAGTTTATGGCTGTTTGCTACATGTATGACACATTTTGCTAGCATGACAATGAAGCAGTTAATATCCCTGATGCAGAATCCAGTAAGGCTTAGAAAAAGCAATAAAACCCTCATTCTTCAGTCTTTTGCAGATCAGTCTTTGTGGATAGTTCCAGAGGTTTTATTTAGGATGTTTAACACAAGTCCATCTCAGCACTGACATTTTCCTTTTGTCCCTGTTTACTGGCTTAGTACTGAGTGATTCCTGCTGTTTTGAAGAATCTCCAAGCAAAGAGGAAGAAGGATGTCTCAACTGAGTAAAGGCATAAAAACAAGTGTTATGAAAATTGGCTTAAGTTCCCTCTCCCCCTCTGTTGTTTAATTATTTAGTTAGTGAAGGTCTGGCTTTAATTAAGACAAACAGAAGAAAAATGTGAGGCAAATAGTACACAGAAAATACAAAATTTTATCACACAGCCCTGAGTCAGAGAGTCTTTAAAGTGCTGGAAAGAGTTGAAGTCCAAAAGCAAAGAGGTGAAAGATTTGCAGAAGGCACCAGTTTCATTAAGTAGATCTGTTGATGATAACAGGAAGAAAGGGCAAGACTTGCTGTCCACTGAAACACAACAAGTCTCATAATGTATTCTGCACATCATATCGTTCAAGCCTCTAATATTTCATTCATTGATTTTATTGTCAAATGGAAAGGCTCTTGTTCCAAGTGGCATTTAGTGAGACAGATGGGGGGAGACCCAGAGTTCATCACTGGGAGTTAGCTCACTGGATAATGCTGACATTATACGGTAAAAAGCAAAAAGAGGGCAGATGTCTATCGGACCCAATGTTTAGGAAAGTCTTTTTGGTTCTCCTCCTGGAAGCTGAAGGGCTTTGCACCTGGTCAGACTGCAGACTGCCTCACATGTCATCCACATCTATGAAAAAGCATCACTCCAATTTCTCACACAGGCACTCCCTCCCTTTTCTGGCTGTGTGCTCCTTCCCCTACATTAGTATGTAAAATGTGGCACTAGCACCCCCACAAACCCCACAAACTCACCCCCTGTAATGAGGCCAACTTGTGTGGACCTTTTGAAAGGTTATGTGCAGGAGAGGCAAGATGTAAAATGGATTTAGGCTGAAAATAGCTAGCATTTGCTGGGCTTCAGCAAAACAACAGCATCTGTAGGCAGGCACAACAGCAGAACTTAAAATGCTCGAGTGGTTAAAAATAAGGTGCCTATCAGCAGGTTGGAAAAGCTTTTGTGAACTGCTTTATTAGTTATGTACAGGAACTCCACCTAGATTTAAAGTTAAACAACAGTGTCCCTTTATTAATCTGAGCCTAATTTTAGAGTGATTTTTTAGAAGTGATTTTTATAGCAGGGTTTAGTACACAAGCTTTCATTTATACTAAAGAATCAAAATGATCAGCTCAAATATTGAAAAACCCTCATATTTTCACAGTAAAATAAGAGAGAGGCATGAAAGTATTAAGAATTCTGAGGACATCAAGAAGCAGGAAGCCAAGTGTGCAATTGCTGCAGGAAAGCATGCAAAGGGCAGGAAGTTCTGGTATCTGCTAATCCCTTTAATCCCTACTAATGCATGAAGTGTAAGCAACGTCTGTTTTATGAAGTAATAAAATGCTGCTATGAATTTTGAATTTATCTTGCATCTCAATAAATTTTGTAATCAAAAGGGTAAAAACAGCAAGCCAAATATCAGTAAATTTCTTTTTACTTATTTTCCTCTTCACCTAAGGACGAGATGGAAAACAAAATTAAAACTGAAATCTGTAAAATGGATTTGGCTAACTCACTCCCTCATAACCACAGATGTTAGACAGCACACTGTACCTGCTCTAAAAAAAGGGAATAAATGCAAGAGATAAGTACGATAAAATTATTCACAACCTATCAGTATTATAAGCCTCTTCTGTGTTAAAAAAGAAATAAATTACAAAAAAAGGCCTTCCCTCTCTGTCTTCGTTGGGTCGAAAAAAAATAAGTCCCTTACTCATCAGACAATCACATGACAGACCAGACCCTTTATTGGCTCATCATTCCATGTGGTGGAAACTGATGTCACCTTTTGTCAGTCATACTGCATAGCCATTAAGCACCATAATAAATACAAATTGCAATAGAAACATACTTAATACTTTAGCAAATTAAAAATAGATTGCTTTTCAAGTACTAAAAACCAGCAAGAAGTTAATATATGCATTTGAAGATTAGAAAGGCAGTAAGTCAGAAAAAGAAAGAGTGATAGAGAAGACAATTTTGGCTGCATATTGGGAAGATCAGTAAGACACGGTTAAATGTAGTGATGAAATCTTCCATTGGATTTAACACTGTGAGAATTAATTCAGACCTCAGTCACATAAATGCTGCAGAAGCAAGCACACTAATTTGAGAAATTACCACCCCACAGTAGGAGTTACTGCCCACTCAGTTCATCTCAGTGTCCAGCCATCAGGGTCAGCACTGCTCCTCTACAATGGCTCTATGAAGAGCGAGAGGGACAGTTACTCCCCATAAAGCCTGTTAATATAGCTCATGGAAGTACTGAAGAGATGATAGCAATAATTTCTTAAATCACTCCAAACAAAATTGTCAGGACATTAGTTTATGGCTCCAAAAGCATCCAGTAAATGGGACCTTCACAGATAATCTGTTCTAATCTCTAAAAAAGGTAAATCCTTTGGCAGCACTGAGGACAGATTTGCGCAAGTCTCCCTTCAGTATCTCACTTTAGCTTCCACCTCTGCCCTTTTAGAAGGCAGAATTGATCTTCCTTCTCCATGATTCTTTCCTGGAGGTGCACAAACATTGTACTCACTTATAAAATCCAGCTGTGTAGTCCCACACAGACCTGCCTAGGATTTACTCTTCACAAAGAAAAGATAATGTAGGTGGTTCTGAATAACTTTTGCAGTATCTTCTGTGCACAAATGTATCCTGATTAACTCTTATTTTAATCCATCCAGTTTCGGTCACCTCCTATTACAGTGCCAGAAGTGACCCCCTGGGGCATTTCTTAACTGCCCACTTCATTAGCACTACTTTTAGCTTTGACCTACACTTGTTCCCTGTCGCGCCCCAAGTGTTTTCAGACATGAACTTCTTCTTGACAAAACTGTTTTCTAATTTGTGATATTCTCTCTCTGTGTTCAATGCTGTAAGATATGGATGGTCAATTGGGCTTTATAAACTGGAATAAGAAATGTAGGGATCATTTTCAGTGGTACATACTGAAAGCAACAAAAAAGAGCAGAACACAAGATCCCCCCTTTAACATGCGAAATGCTACGTTCTGCCCTTCTAAAGCAAGATGTGACCTTCTGATTGAATTTGAACCTCTGATTTTGTCACTTAGCCTCAGCCCATCAATTGCACGAGGAAACAAACTCCAAGGCATAGATCAGGTTCTGGGACAACGTTCCATTTTTTATCACCACATGAAGAAAAACTCAACTCCTGTCTTTCCATGAAAGGAAAATAAACAATTTCCCATTTAAGCCTACAAGATCAATGCTGCAAGGAAATGAATTGTATGAGTATGTCTGCACTAGAAGAAAGAAATATTTATGTGAGATGTGACTTAAGACACAAAGGCATTAAAAAGAGATCATTATCTGTGGTGTTCCCCCACCCCGTTTTTCCCCCACTTCCCTGCTATCCCTGGCCACTCCCTTGGGCTCCTCCTGTGAGTCTCTGAGGGACCCCAACTCCACCCCCTCTGATCCCCATAAGACTCCAGACCCTCTGCCTTTCCTTGCCTTTGCCTCTGGAGATCTGCACATAAATAAAGGAATAAAGACCTCCTGTGTTCTCCATGCGGAGGCCTCTTCTCATCTCCTTTGCTGCTGCTTGTTGGAAGGAGCAAGATGCCCGAGGTGGCCATGGGGCTCCCTGGCTGGTGAGGGCCCTGTGGTCCCTGCCTTCAGGGGGAAGGTTTGGAGCATGAGAGGCCGACCCGGGCCCAGCAGAAACACTCTCTGACACTGCCTCCTGATTGCGGCTTGCCACCAAAAGCCAGCAACCGCAACAATTATCTGTTTTGGAAGTGGAGAAAAGACTTTCCATGTATCATTATCAGATTTTGATCAGCTCTAGAAACTGGAAAGCGCTGATGTTATTTCATTTCATGACAGATGGGAAGGTTCACCCCACAGAAAGACTGAAGGAGGGCTGACTCAAGAGCAATCATAAATTATTAATTTGAAGGACTTTTCCCCTCCTCTTTTCTTCCAAGTCCTCTAAGCTAATTTTGTAGCTAATGCAAGGACAGATCTGAGGGAGTAATTATCAAGCAGGTACGACAGGATTAAGTAAATGCTCTATGACAAGACAATGCTGAACTTCTTGCATTGAACCACTACATAAATTATTTGTGGCCAAGATTAAAGTATTTAATTAAATCATCTTTGTGTAGATGAAACATGAAAATCATTTTTTAAATTGCTGCAGGAGAGAAAAACACTTCCCTTCGTTTGCTTCTTACAATCTTATCGAGTCTGTAGTTCAAAAAAAAAAAATTATCAAAACAGCAGTGACTCACTGGCAAGAGCATTAGGATAAATCGAACTACCTTGAAAGTTATCTCCTTGAATACTTTTCTCCTCCAGCCAAGATGATTGTAATGTTAGGCAAACGCAGTACTGGAAAAGGACAGCTTCCAGACCAGAAAGGTAGTGTCCCTCCACAATATGAGAGGTTTACACACAGGAATTCTTCTTAAAGTAAAGCTGACAGTCACTTCAATGAGCTCTTACTCAACATTAGCATTAGCATTAACAATTCTGCTAGAGGACTCTGAGGGAGAAAAGGGATTGTCATGTTTTTGTTCTACGAAAACAGCAATTCGAAGTAAGGAGACCTTACTACTTAAGAATAAGTGTGTGTAGAACAAAGGATTTTTTGACCCCTGAGACCAACAAGGGGAAAACCCACCAAATTTAAGACATAGCTCTTCTTCCTGAGGTCTGTTTTCTGCAGTACCAGTAGGTAGAACCAACACTGCAGAGTTGCTCGGTGAAGGTCAGTAGGTCCAAAATATTCTCTGCCTCTCGCTGCCCACATCAGCAAATATGAGACACAGCTAACCTAGGAAAGGAGAACTGAAACACAAGTACCTAGAGTTCTTATGGACTGCACTGAAGAACATCTGAAGCCATGGCTGAGCTGGGGCAGAGAGAAATTTCAATGTTTTCATGAAAATGTTTTTGAAGTCACATTTAGCATACTGTTTTGAAAAATGAACATCTGAACTTGGTTTGACTTCATTTGGCTGCAGAATTGAATGGAATAATCTACTGGTGGATAAAATGCAAAGATTTGGACTTAATTCTTTAGCCACTGTCAACTAGGATGGAATGACTTCAAGCTATTTCTTTTTATTTGGACTAGTGTCTTGGCTGGAAGAAAGCCCAGTGGGGAAGAACTGTGTTGGTTATTAATGCAAATCCTTACTATGTTCCTTAAGAAGAGAAAGGTGTTGACATTTTTCATACTGGATGTCTACTTCTTATTGCAGAAAGCAAATCAATCCTTTTTTTTTTTTTTTCCCCTTTTAATTGCAAGCCTTAACAAAAAAGTAGAAAAAATAATCATTTGTACAAAACCATTACAAATGCATCAAAGAACAAAGTACTGCGAATTGATTTTTAGGTCTAACAAACCTTGTCAGAATCTCTTCAAATGACAACTAAGATGAAAAATCTTCTTCCAGCTAAACTTTATTATTCCCTCTGTGGAATGGATGGTAAAATAAATTCTTTTCCAAAGGGAAAAAGAAGTAAAGTTAGGTAAAACAAATATTATAAATTTTTATTATCATTTCATTTCAACTCTACTGTGTGAGAAACAGCTTATGGCTTCTTTGCTCTCAGAAATAGCAAAACCACTTAACAAATGTTCTATGTGAATAGCCATTAAATGAAGAGTCTATGTGAATATATGTGCAATAAAAACCAAGACCTAACATTCAGTAATTTCAGTCAATTTTTGCTCATACAACTACACCAGCACATGCGCACATGCAGCAGAAACTAGATCAATGCTGCTGATAAATGTAACAAAAAAGGAGTCCCTTTTAATAATTCTAATAATTTCTGGATATACTCTATTAGTAAGTCACTATGAGTGAGAGAGAAACTAACACTATAAATATGCCTGTAACAATAACATGTACCAGGGAGCCAGGGGAAATACAGAAACAAGCATATGAAACTGTTAATGGAAATGAATTCTACATAAGAATTATAGAGCGGAGGTCTCTAGTAAGCCTCAAGGTATATGATACTGCACACATTAAAATGTTTCCACAGTATAATCCAAAAGTAATTTAAATACTTACAGCAGCTTTCATAAGAAGTTTGATGTATTTCTTCTGGACCACTTAACAATCATGAGCTGCTGCCTAACTTCCTTTCCCATCATTACTTACTGTCAATAAATGCATGTGTGTTAAATTTAATTTTTCTCCTTTGTAATTAGTCTTGGTCTACCTGCCTGACATATTAACTCATTCTACAATCTCACATTTGTGACATCAAATGATTTCCATGGTAACAGATTGAGACATATTCCTGAATACGAGTGGTAAGTGGGTCATATTTGACTGGAAAGGGGAGAAAAATTCCAACCCTCCTTTATATATGTTTGCTTTGATTAGGCTAATCAGTAACTACAGGAAGACATGACTGTGGTACAGTTCAAATGCTGGGGAGCTGATAACCACAGGAGCTTGTGAGAAAGTTTTTAAGGTTATTGTGGGTAATGGAGACTATAAGAATATGTCAATCATTTTTTGAAGATTAACTAATTTGATTCCTAACTTCAGACTTAACTTAGTTCATAACTTAGTTCACTGATTTTAAAATTTTTTTAGTGGACTGTTCTGAAGAATATGACACTTTATAGCCATGTTGCAGTAGCTTTGAACATTAAGTTCAATCTAGACTTGACACTGGGAAATCTCTGGTCCCTGTCCCTTTGTACAAGGAATTTACTCTCTTCTCAGATTTATTTCCATTTATCAGCTTCAATTTGTACTGTAGACCATACTTGAGCAATGAAAGTGTATCTCATGTCTCTGGGTCTGGATTAACATTTGATGTGTTCTGCTGCAGGGCCATGTGTGTCCTTGGATGGTATCCATCAAGGATGCTCCACTGAACACCAGTACTGTCAAGTCCTCGAAACCTGCCAGCACATCTGGCTTTGAAGGGCAACTGAATAAACTACACTTAACAGGGTGGTCTTATATGTCAGCAATAGCACCTGCTGTGATTCCTGATAAAGTGGATTCAGTGGTGTGAGTCTGTATGACAGGGAATGAAGACCCTCCATTTACACAAATTGACTTGAAGGAGTAAATATTCAGACAGCAAGCAGGTATGACTCCGTTTATCTCAAATGGAGCCATTCCAACTCGTAGCAGGTTTGAATTTGGCTCACTAAATTTATACTACAGAAGAATGAAGTGTTTTTCATGTATTTTCTGGGTTTTATATATTTTCTCAAAAAAACACCGGCTGTTGGCTTTGCTGATGATTAGCAACCTCCCACTTTCCCATTCCGGGCAAGTTGGTGAGGAAAGCTGTCAGACCAAGAACAGAATTGCTGGCAAGGCACCCTCTGGCCAAGGCACACTCCATGGAGCACATGCTGTGTAGGAGAGGCTTTGCCATTTGGGAAACTGGGCTTCATGAATTCTAATCCAGAATGGCCCAAGTTTAGTTCCTTAGAAGAGCAAGCTAAATTAAAACTAACAAGTTTCCCAAGTGAAAAGGAATCCAACCACTATTTCTGAAATGCTATCAGAATGGCATAGCAGGATGTGTATATTGCTGTTTGATCACTGTGAGAGTACATCTAATTTGATGTTTTCACGGGGAGAAACTCTGCAAGTAGAAAGTACCAGAATCATGTGTGGCCCTAGATGTTAAATTTCACAGAAAATGGTAGTACTTGCCCTCTAAAGTGTCTGACAGCTATCATTCAGGTGTACAGAAAATAGCATCTGAGAAACCACCATGAAACCAGACAGCTACAACTTCACGTATTTCCAGTAAATCTTGTCCAATTATTCCACTGAGGCTAAACATGAGATAAATCAGAGGGAACTACGAATTCCTGGTGTAAAAAGGGCTCAGTGAGGAACATATTTATTCCTGTGAACAATTTATTTGTACAGGGGAAGCTTATCCAGAGCTAGGGACTGTACACACACACACCTTGTACTGTCTAGGCAAGACAGCATGGGATGGAGAAAGAAACCCACAAACAGAACCTGGCACTGCAGAGGCAGTAAAGTGCTTGCTTATGTCTGTGGCAGAGCTGGGAAGCAGAGCTCGGATCCCTGCTGTTCCACTTGGTGGAACTGCTCTACTCCTCAATCCCTCTATGGATTTTAACAACTTATTTCATGATCAACAAAGTTTGCCAATACACTGTGACAATGTTAATGTGTATAAATCATGAATCTTTTTTCTTGTTTCAACAGAAGAGTCTAAATAGTTGCTAAGATTGCAAATTAGTTCATCTCTGCTTAAAGGATTAACTTTTTAGATCTTTTGCAAATCAGTGAATTTGAAAGGAAAAAAAGACACATAATGCTTTCCCAGAGGGAGTAAAGTCACTCCCCCAGCAAAGCTGCTTTCAGCTCCAAGTTCTGCTAACAAAATGGCAAAAGAAAAGCTCTCTGCTCCAACTTATTTATGTCCGACATGACCTTGGGAAATGTTTTGCAAGATGTCAGAACACGAAGAATACAGAATTCAGTAATTAGCAAGTGTGTAGAGATTATATTGATGTTTTATACATATTGGTGGGTAGACAAACAAAGGAGGGACAGCAAACAGGAATACTGACACCACAGCAGGTTGGACAGTCAGGTTGATGAGAGTAGTTAAGATTAATGTATACTATAAACTGAACTCCCCGAGTCGGTCAGTGCTCAATAATTTAAAAGACGATGAAAGAGCCTTCATTTCAAGGTGACAGAAAAATTCTGATGATGAAAGACGCAGCTGAAAACTTACTTTTAATTAAAAAGCAAACAGGCTGAAGCTCCCATGTGCCTAAAAGGAAGTAACAGCATTTAGGAAACAGTGGGGAGGGATTATTATTTAGATAGTTCATTTTATTAAATAAAAGAATTCAAAGAGAACCAGTAACAACTTTTCCGCCCTAGTATCCTCAATAACATAAGATGATTACTCACCAACTTAATGAGAAAAAGTTTGAGGCTAAAGAGAAAGCAATTAAACTGACAGATTTGCAGCTACCAAGAACAGATATCCACAAAATGCAGAGCTAGGATGCATTAAATGACCAGAATAATTCATGAACATGAATGAAGATGATGAAGAAATGGATGACAGAATTCACATCTTCTATGCAATAATTCAGTAGGTAGACCAGTGACAATCAAAGTGACAGGTACATGTTCATATGGACACAGTGGTGACATATTCCTAATATTCATGAGAAATTGATCAAAATTATTATACTAACAATTTTTAACATGTGAGAGCTCAGAAATTTGACCAAAAGAGGCCAAAACTAGTTTTCTACAGAAGCTGGAGGTTTCCAGTTAGCTCCTCTCTCTTGCTGCAGACACTTTTAACCCACTGAAGTTTAGTTACAGAACTATTTTAGTGTTAAGAATTTATGAGTTGTGGGGAAGAGCTTTTTTCCTAGGGATCATTGAGCTCTGTAGCCTCAGGCATGCAACATCTGCCATAGCCTGTGCCAGTGGGGAGCAGCAGCAGTTCGTCATGGTCAACTGTGACATTTTGCTGACTGCTCCATCTTTCTCCCAAAGCTAAAACTCAAACATCTTAAACTTCAGCTTAAATTTCAGCATCAAAGGCCTAAGAGGAAGTTAGTACCTTACATATCCTCTGCATTTGGAAAGACCACATTTGGCAGATACTGTTCAATGAGGGGGATAAAAGACGATGCTGGTGGAGAGCAATGCTTGGCCCTGAATCTATTAGCCAGGACAGGCTCTGATGTTATCTGTCCTAACTCAGTGCTGTATCTCAGTGCATCATCATTTTCAATCTTGCTGAAGTCAATGAGACTACTCATCAGCTTTTACACTTCAGCCTATGATTAAGTACTTCACTAAATAAGGTCATTAAATTTAAATTTTAGTTGCTTGCTAGGTACTCCTGAAGGTTGTTCTCTCACCTGCAACATAATCCCTGCAGGCTCATGGCTGGCAAAACAAGTGGCTAAATAGCATCCAAATCTGCATGTCAGCAATCCTCCCACTAAACTTAAGACACGGGAAATTGATTGATTCAAGAGGGAGCTGTGTTTACCCTAATGCTGATGTAGGAAGACCAATAGCATGCTATGGCTTGTAGAAAAAGATGAGACACACAGAAAAGGAGACGCTGATGAACCTGGCATGCCACGGGGTCTGGCAGAGGTGCCTTAGTTGGCTTAAGTAGCAAAAGCCTTACAACTGTGTTAATGCAGCGTTTTGCCACTGTGTAGTTTTGCCATTTCTCAGCAGGAACAATCAGTGCAACACAGTATTTTGCCAGTGCACTTGACTAGCTCAGGTACATGTGTGTATGTTGGCCCTCATACAGATTTATCCTAAAGGATTCCTAGAGGATTAACACAGCACTTCAAATGCTACCAAGCTATTTCCACTTCTCTGTTCAGCGTGCACACCGCAAAGCAGCCCTCTACCCTGCTTCCTACTCCCAAACAGGCTATCAATCATGATGAAGGGTATGCTAAAGCCATAATGCAGATAACAGACCATTAAAAGCTCAAATGAGACTACTAAACATGTTTCATTAATCATAGCACAATCCAGTCTTGAACCAGGAGCTATAGATTTGGCAGATCAGTAATGGAAGGCTTCTTTCAACTCGATTCTAGTAACTGGGAAAGGGAGAACAGCTCCTGAGCTGGCTGCCTTAAACCTTCTGCCCTTCCTCCTCTTCCTTGGGTGCACATGACCTGTGAGGGTTACATTGCTGGGAAAAGAGAGTGAGAGAAACCGTAATAAAAATAAGAGACCTGCTAGGAAAAAAGAGTGTGAATGCTCTCCAGGGAAGCTGGATTCTCAAAGGGGCCAAAACACCCACAACTCACACAAATTTTAGTAACAGCACTTCTGGAAAACTGGCCAAACTGGCTCCTTCTCCCTGGCAAGGGGTCTTTATATAGGGATTTGGCAGAGTATCAGAAAGAGGAGTTTTCTTCTAGGGGCCCAGACCCCAGTGCTGATCTCGTCATTGTAAAAGCATAGCAGGTACATTTTAAAGAAAATTTAAAGAAAAAAAAAGAGATGCCCCCTTTGCACCACTTCTCATTCGTACATGTCTAGCTTTTCCAATAGCTTTCCAAGCCCTTTCCAACAAAAGTCAGCAGGTTACCTGCTAGGCAACTGCCAGGTGAACAAGACCTACCTGCTGAACACATCTAGCTATTTAACACACTCCCACTGCCACATGCCTCTGCATAACAACTTTCAAGTAGGGCATATGTTTCGGGATTTTTGACTCTGGAAGCAGGTTGGAGAAGGTAGTTTCAGCAGAGGTTATTTCCTTAGCAGAGAGAAGACACTCTCAAAAATACTCTAATAACTAATTGGAAGAGACAAGACACCAGAACTAAAGGGACCTAACAGAATGGGTTTCAAGTTTAATCCTAGTGGAGGATTTGAATCAACAAACTTCATGTGAGGAGGCAGGGCTTTTTACCTTCATTTCAACTCACTGTGGTCATGCTGAACTCCATGGTTTACCCTTATAAAAGACATTCAAATGAGCAGAGACATCAGTTACCAACATTGTTGGATGGGTTTTACAATGGAATGTTAAAAAATGGGAAAGAAGTGTTGAATACAGAACAAGAGCTTTAAAAACCATGGCAGCAGAGGCTTGATTATGTCAGATATCTGTTATCCTATTTTTGAGCTGGTTGTGTTCACAAAAGCATGTATTTGATACGTTATCACTTAATTCCTGTATACTAAAATGACAGCTTCTATTCTGATAATGTGTGTTTCAGGTGGGATTCTGGAGCACTACCAATTAAAAGGTACTTTCATATGTTAATAAACCCCTGATTCCTGTTACTTGTTTTTAATGTTGCCTAATATTTTAAGATTGGCAGAACTTACTGCCCCTACTTGAGCCCTGCCAAATGGAGATGGGTTTAGAGGACTCAAAATGTCCCTACTGTGAAATTTCTTGAACAGACTGTGCTTATGGCAGGGGTTAGAAACACTGCTAAGCATTTGGAGAAATTAATTTCCGACAATTAATTATGTTTCTACAGTACAGTATCTTCCTTCCTCTATGGGGTTAGGCAGCAGGAGCCTCACAAATACCTTAGAGGTGTTTATTAGTACAGCATATTTTAGAAGTATCTAATAACAGGAAAAAGTCAGTGAGTTTGTGCTTTTTTTAAAGAGTAAGCTTTTTGCTCTTATGACTGCTATGAAAAGCCAGGAAGTGTACTATTAATGAGCCAGACAACAAAAAAGAACTGTATATTTTTCTTTTTTCTTAAAATCAAAATTTTTAAGTAGGTCTCCTGCTTTGAGGGTTTTACTATGCTAGACTATCCCCTTTAAAGTAGGTTTCAGGAATTAACCTATCAAAGTCAGTACTTCAATTCCACATATCCCTTCTTACACAGGTGGTTTTTTCCCTGGGTGCAGAAAGCTATGATGATACCTTTACCTTCTTTGGCATAGCTATATGCATATTTTTCAATGCCAGGGTTTTGCAACAGAATTGATATTACTTTGGTAGCCATCAAATGTTCATGCAGCTCATCAGGATACAGGATACAACAGAGATGAGGAGAACTGGTCCCATACTGAGAGCTAACTGGCAGCACTTCTCGTACCGGTGTTGTGTGTTAACATCAGTGGGCAAAAAAGCACCACACAGTCCATCATTCACTTCCCCTCTCCCTCAGTGGGACTGGGGAGGAGGAAAGGAAGAATAAAAGCAAGAATACTTGGGGGTCCAGACTGAAAGCAAAAGCAACAAGAAATTGTTTAATAAGTGATGTAGAAGAAGAGGGAAGGGAAGAAATAACCAAAAGTGAGTGATGCCAAGGTCTCTCCAGTGGGTAACTGATGCCCAGCCAGTTCTTAATCAAAAGATGTTTAGTCCCCTAAAGCCCCCTCTTTTCCCTTTTACTGCTGAGCATGATGCTGAATGCCATGGAATAACTTCTGTTGGTGAGAGGCACCTGCCTGGTTGTGTCCCCTCCCAGCCGAGGGAGTGCCCACCAAGGCACTCTCTGTGGGGCAGAGCGAGAACCAGGGAAGGCCTTGATGCTGTGCCACCACAGCTTGGCAAAAGCCAGAATATGAGTGTGCTGCCAGGACTGTTTCGGTCACAAAATCTAAAACTTAACACCATGCGAGCTGCTAAGAAGAAAATAATTCCAGACCTTCAAGGAACTTCCCTGTTACCTGCATACACAGCTCAGGTTAAATGAGACTGGTAAACAAAGGGGTCCAAGCCACGCTAAACATTTTAGATGGGAGCAAGCATTGGAACTACCATGTCCGGGACATCTTGTCTTTATTTGGGTTTTGCTGCACTATGACCTCTTCAGGAGACCTGCCAGTGTTACACGGACACTCCTTGCAAGCAGCTGCCCATCTCTGGAGCTCTGCCACCTTTCTCTGTCTGAGAATCTGCTAGGAGGGATTTACTGCCCTGTTCAGCCATCACAACCTACTGCACGTGGGTTTCTTTTTCTATGATCTTTTGCGAGACATTTCACAGAACTTAGGGTAAATGTGACCCAGGTTTTGAGTGAGGAAGTGAAAATGTTAAAGGGGGTGGGAAAATGCAGAAAAGTATCTTGCCAGTATAAGACTGCATGAGTCATGTAAGGTGTATCAATAATTAAACACTAAAAAGAATGAAGCAGAACAAGTGTGGATTAGAGGTGCGTCCCAAATATGGGATGGAACTAATGAGGCTTTTCTTTTCACCATCAGAGAAAGTTTATTACATGTACTTCAAAGGGAGCTGACTTAGTGAGCAGTGGAGGTGGGTCAGATGCATCCTCTCCACTGACACTCAGCATAAAAGGAGAAGCATTCAGAATGGAATGGCTGAACTGGCTATGAAAATAATAACCCATGACTTTGGAAAAATTTAAAGAAAGGATTAAACCCAAAAATAAAAAGAGAGGGAAGGGAAGAACGGCATATTAAATAGAAACAGAATCCTGTAGTTATTTCACAGCTACAAAAAGTGTGTGCTGATGCCATACATGCTCCTCATTCTGACCTCTGGCCAGGCCCATAAAATGTGACCTGAGATACACCAGGCTGTTAAAATGCCTCTACTCTGTACAGCTGAGGCTGCCCAATTAAATGTTAACAGTACTGAAAGTGGGGTAAAAAGCACTGTGATTACCACTGTAAATGCCATTACATCGAGAGCTATTGCAGGCGCCACCAGACCAGAAATGTTACATAGAGACCTACAGGGACAACAGGGCAGACAGGGAAATTAGAAAAAAAAATCATCATGCAAAAGGTACTAGTTAATAAGCTTGAGGAATAGAAACCGAGAGATATACTGAATGGGGTGAAAATAGGTGGAAAGCAGTTATATTAGACAATAGAGAGCTATGATCTGTTGTGCTTTTCACACAAACTGAAAGACAGGAACTGCTTGGTTCTTGTTGCACTTGTGAAGCTGCCTGGCACTCAGCCTGCTGGAGTTAGACACTCCTGCCTCTAATGCTGAGTCTTGCCTGAACTTAAAATAACATGGCAAGAAAAAGTGCTGGTCATTGCTGACAGCAGGTAGGAGCACCACATCTGTGTAGCACCAGATTTCTATAATGCCCTTGTAACAGAGCTGTACAATCAGACACATTTAGCTATTTCTCTTGCCCCCCATTGCTAAATCTCCTTGTGATTCTTCACAAAAAATCACATCAGTTTGCAAGTGAGTAATTATTAACCTGCCACTGATACTACACTGGTGCAATGGCATTTCATGAACAGGACTGTGCCACTATACATGGGCTATAATGTATGGAAAAAATACAGGAGACACTTAAACTGCAGCTCAGATGTAAGTAGACAAATCCCAAGCTATTCCAAGATAAATAAAGCTATCTCAACTTCTCTTTCACGATCACCAAATTTATCCACATTTCACAGTTTCCAAAATTTTGGTTCCTTTATTATTTCCTTGAATTTTAAAAGAATTTCATACATTTTTATTTTTCAGAAGAAATTAATCTGGATCAACTCTTTTCCAGATTTTATGTTGAGCATAGATGGTAAGACTACTTCTAGAAGACCTCTGCTGGTCACTGTAGTCTCCTGTCTTAGGATAAAAACCCCCACCGTACATCTCACAAATGCGCTGTTTTCTGAATTCTCACCTAATTTCCCCAACATATATCCAAGGACAGCTTAAATGAAAGTAGTGAAATTGCTCTGGGTTCAGTCTATAGGAAATGAGACAAGGATCTTGGCCTAATCTCACGAATGTCTCCCTTGAGATCTCTATTAGTGACACTGTTTTTTTAGTGAAAAATGCACCATATTTTTGCAAGATCCCCTGAAGGGGAAAATGGTGCATCAATTCTACACAGTTATTGTAAAACTTTGGTGAGATCTGAGGGGAAATGGTTACAACACCCTGCTAGCTCAGGATACCTCCTCACCAACAGCACTGGAAATAAAACCATAACATATAATTAAGTAACTTGTTTCAGTTTGTATATATTCTAAGTCTATAAGGGAAAATTGTGATTCAACTACACCTGTCTTCCTTCTTAAAAATCATTAGTACTAATTGTTTACAATTTCACTCATGGCAGTTGCTGGATTCGACTGATTTCAATATATTGCTAAGAGATACTAATCCCACTTTCAGGGCAGGAAATGGGGATTGGAATTGGTAAGGGTGCCTCGAGCTTTCAGGCTGACAAAACACTTGTGACAGTACTTTATCCTGACTCATCTGAAGGAGTTTGCCTCCTCTTTGCCCTTTGACAGTGGACTATGAAGAAGATATCAGAGCTACAAAGCTGCTTGGAACAAGCTTATGTTTTGCCTGACAGCTAGGCCAGACAGAGGCAGTCTTTGGAGAGAAGAACAAAAAGTACCATCTATTTTGGATATCATAAGAAGCATATCCTCAGTGCATTTTTGCAGAGGTGGACATGTAAGCATGACTTTTTTTTTTTTCTTAACAGCCCTCAGCCTTAAATTACAGCTCTCCTGTCTCTGCTTTCAACTCTAGTTGCAACTTCCTTCAGAGTTTATCATTGCTTTTTCAAGCATTGGTCACAAGAGGACAAAAATAATGAAAGGTGCTCTCCAGGTCTCAACACACTTTCCAGAGATTACTAACCGAATCTTTAGTTCTTAATTTTGACAACCTGGAAACCCTACATATTGTTAGAGAAATGATTAAACATCTTTCTCTCCTACCAAGGGATAAATTAAGACTAATCACAGCTTGGGATAATGAAAATCAAATTTCTTCTACTTTAGAATCTGCCTTCCAAACTTCATCCTAAGAAATTAGCATTCCCATCTGCCTTCAGTGTGAAAGTCAGAGCTACATAGCAAGGTACCCTAGGATAATATATTCCAGCCAAGTTAGTCCAAGCCTCACTCCAGCAATGGCTCCATGTCCATTAGTACACAGGTTCTGTTCATGACTGAATCACCCAGCAGAGCACACCTGATACACAGTCAAATGTGGGCACAGATGACATTTCTATTGCATTAGCCAGAACACATGATCCGGAGTTTGGGCTGAGTTTGGGCTTACTATGGAAAGACAGATGGTATCTGATCCAGGGTAAGGTTTCTCAGAATAGTTAATCCATTAGTATTTTAGAACAAAAATGAATCAGTGACTTTATACCAGATACCACTTAGTGCTAGGTGGCTATGCCATTTCCATCTCTAGTTTTTTATTTACTGTATCACTAAACAATGACTTTCATCAGTAAGTCTGCACCTCATAATTTTCTACCTTGTAGGGAAAGGTAAAGTACAGAGCTGGCTCTCTGGTGAAGTGTGCCTCGCCATTTAAGAGAGAGTGTGTTCCAGCAAGAGACTGCAGATGGACCTCAGATGAAGGCTGATATCTTTTCAGTGCCCTGTTGAAAACACATGATAGGAAGACATGAAACAGGTTGTATGTAAACCACAAGAAAGGTGAAAAACGAGGCAGCTCAAACAGTGGCATTGCATCTTCAATGACAAAACAGCTCTGAAGCACAGGAAGAACTATTGTCACTCAAACACACTGATATTCAAGTGTAATTTTTGCTGCTCATGCTTAAACGGTACTGACTGTGCTGGCTAGGGCAAGGTGGTGCTGATTCTACATTCTGTATTGCCAACATCCTGACACTCCCAGGGAAATACAGTGGGTTAGGGTAACCTCTGCTTTGTTACAGGGTGTCCTGGGTTGTAAAGTAAGATGGGACCAAAAGCATGTATTCTGTCACCATCTTCATGAACTGTTGAAATGGGCCCATCCATGCCCTGCCCATGACTCACAGATAACTCTCCCCTGGACTATCTCCTGTTAATGGGCCACCAATGCCTTATCTCAGAATTTATCATCCCATTGTGAGACACTGTACCCAGAGGGAGGAACCAGGCAGTCCATCCTGGATACAACCTGGGATTTTGAAAACCATAGCCTTCTCCCACTGGATATGCAGAGGACGAGTGCTACACATCTACCACTGAATCTTCCGAGGAAGACCAGACCTTTCTCCAGGATCACTGCTCCAACAGAACCACATCCATCACTTCAGGAGGACTGCAGCCACCATCTTATCAGACTGCCACTGCTGCCCTGACTGTCAGGGCGTCAGGTCGTATCTGACTCTGTCAATTTAAACCAGTATTTCTCCTGCTTTGTTTTTATATATATATGTGTATATATATATATATTAGTAAAGAACTGTTATTCCTGTTTCCCATATTTTTGCCCGAGAGCACCATGATTTCAAAATTATAATAATTTGGAGGGAAGAGGGGGTTGCATCTTCCAATCCAAAGGGAGGCTCCTGCCTTCTTCAGCAGATACCTGTCCTTCAAACCAAGACACAGGGTTTGCGAAGAGCATACTGCAACCTGCAGCTCTTCCTTACTTTTGTTTCACTTTAAAAAGAAATCTCAACTTCTCCTTCTGCACACATACACATTCCAGATCCAGATCTAGACTCCCCCCTTGCATGAACCCTGACACTGCAATCTTGCTTCTTTACCTGAGTTTAGCTCATAGAGCAATCTCAATCAAATGAGACAAAAATAAGAGAGTAGAAATCATGCCACACAGTGGTCAGCATTCAGTAATTTAACTGAAACAGGCACTAATTTCAAGGTGATATGGAAAGTCTGAATACATTTTTTTCATGGACTAGAAGTCAACATCAATGTTATCAGGAGATAAAGGAAAAGGATAAGCAAGTATTTACAACATTTAATCTTTGGAAGATGTCTCATCTGGAAACTTCAAGATCATGGAGGGGCTTTCCAATACCATGAAAATGAAGGATAAGGAGCATTCTAGGATGTAATTTCTCTGAACAGGTTAGAGGGAGGCATTCAGAAAGCAGGAAGGATATCCTCTTTCCAACTAATTATCACTCCCAGGGCTGAGTAATTCAGAACGAGGCCTGGAGAACTGAGGGTCTAATGAGAAGAAGTAATAGCAGAATTGTTTAGGCTTACAGAGGGGTCAGAAACCATAAAGCACAACTATAAAGCACTTCCTGCTGCCCGCTTGACCTTGGCAAGGGGAGTTCTTGCAAGATTCCAGCTGGAAGTTTTCCTGTTCTTTAAAACATGCATATCAGGAGTGAAAATGTTTTTCATCACTGATGCAACTGATTACAGGAAACTGATAGACCTGTGCCTCCCCATAAAAACAGTGATCAATAACAATCTCCACAGCTGTCTGACTATGCTTGTCTTTCCTCTTTCCGAGTAAATTGTGTGGCTTGTCATAAGATTATGAACCTGTAACAGTGTACTCTGTGTACTCTGGTTTGCTGGGACAGAGTAAATGGTCTGCAACGGGTCCATAACTTCAATTTGAAGTTTGATAGCAAAGATGCACAGTAATCTATCAGACGTTAGGAGAGCTGATATGCTCCAGTGGTCCACTGCTCCAGACAGTTACATAATGAGTAGATGGAGATGCAGATTAGTGGAAGGAAAAGCTCCATTACTATTCTTTTTGAAGCCAAGAGGCTTTGAAGAGCACAGCCATTAAAGGTATCACACAGGAAGAGGGAAAGTCCTCAACACGGAGAGATCACAAACAATTTAGGGACTTGCCAGGTCCCAACCAACACCCGAGGCTTGCAGGCTATCAGTATGCAGCTGGAGCCCTCTCAGCTTGAATCCCTCTCAGCTTTGTGAGAGGCTGCCTCGTTCCGCAGTTCTCGCTTCAGCCTCCGAACAGACGCAAGGAGCAGCCCCATGCAGAGAACTTTAAAGAAGTCCTGTCTTTTGATATCTACAACTATCATGGCAAGTTGTTTTTACACTAATTCCCTGGCACATAATCCAAGCCTTAACTCCTGTTTTGCTGTGGTTTTGTTTGAGTATTTACTCATGTGGACTGATTAGCTAGCCACGCTTTACGCTCAGTCCTTCTGACCTCCAAGCTAAGCAACAGGAATTTATTTTTACTCTTCTTCTGTTCTCAGTCAACCATGACACCTGATTTTCTTCCTGGGTTTAAACATATGCTTCATTTTTTTTGCTTATTATGTCATTCTGACACTTTCTGAAACCCCTGTAGTGTATTGTGATATACCTGCAAAAGGCCAGTGTTAAAGACACTACATAAAGAACAAAAAAAAAAAAAGGATTCTCATAAAAAACTGTCACCCACAACAGCACGTTTCTATGGTAATACAGGACTGCTTTGGGTTGTTATGGCAACTAAACCTTTAAAAGCAATAGCATAAAACCAAAGCAAAAAAAAAAAAGCACAGAAATGGAGCTTCATCACTGCTCTTCTCAATTTTATAAATAATTCTCAGTCCTCCTTCCCCACACAAAGACTAGATTGGGTGTTACAGTGATCAAAACTCCTTAGGAAGATAAAGAAAAACACTTGGTTTCATGGCCATGGGCGTGTGGAGCCTCTTACCGCTCTCTTAAAAAACTATTACTAGAAGTGCTTGTCCATAAACAAACCTCTGGCACCACAGAGCAAAACAAATAAAAAGGTGGTGGCAGTGACAGCAGACTAATTGCTGACTGCAGCTAAGTGGGGATGGTATCTGCAGTACTAACCCTGCAGAAGGGACAGGCCAAAATTACATTGAATTAAATGTTGTGTTAGCTCCTCAATGCTACCATGTACTTCACTATTTCCTTGGCAAGCGCTTTTTTTACAGTCAGATGTCACTGCCAAGAAAATGCAGAAAAATTCTAGATATGTGCACTTGCCGCTATATAGCTTCACAGAAATTTACTATGATATGTGGTGTTTTTAAATAATCTTAGGTTTCAAGATATACCATCTTGACTAACTTGGGATATGTTGCCACTTCTCCCTTTTCCTATTCTTTCTTTCCTGCTCAGTATCCTGTATATTTACTCAGTCTATTCATCTCCACAGAGCTTTCTCATTCATCTGCCAGTTATGTGCACTTCCCATCATTATGTTTGAAAGAATTAAAGGATCATGAGAGTAGAAGAGTAGAATTGCCAGTGTGTGAACATTCTCTTCCAAATCTGCTGAGGTGCCTCAAAACTGATACCCCAGAAGAACATCCCTTTGATGCCCTGCTTATGCACTTCAGCCTTCATGCACATCAGACCTGACTGAGGTCACCCAACTCTTTCTACTTATGACCCATAACAGGGGGCTAGAGCTGAAAGAGAACACACTTAAAGATTGCTCCTCCAACTATTCACATCTATTTTTAGTTAGCCAAAAAAAGAAGCTGTAAGTTCAAAGCAGGAATGTTTACATAAATCAGGGAATACAGGAACTAGACTTCTTTACTAATGTAAGTCAGCAGCATCCTATTCACTTCAGTGTTTTATAAAGATAGCTCTTATCAGCTGAGATGCACTCTTTCAGGATTTTAGAACACCAGTATAACAACATTCAGATCATCGTTTCTTAGTAGTATGGGAATGAGCACGACTCTCCAAATACTGTCAAAAATTGGTGCCAATATGACTCTGCAGCAGGTTGGCAAAGCCCTAAAGAATGTCACTTTGCACCTGCAATAATGATATCCTGAAGCATACAGAAGGAAATATTATTACTGTCTATTAAGCAGAACATGTACAGGAAGACAACGCAATGAATTAATGAAATTCAGGGGACCCTGTGCCACTTTCAGAGGCGATGTGCATTTCAGTAATATCTGTGCTGTGAGAATAAACTGGCAGACATTTAGTGCTGATGACAGAAGAGTGATGGCATCGAGTCAGCAAAGGACAATTTTAAAAGAGAAAAAGTACGATGGCTCACTTTGCTGTAGGGCTTCAGTCCTGCTCCAAGTCACTCAGCAGGGCAGAAGCTGTAAGCACATGCTAGGTCCTCAGATGGTTCATGCTCTGGCCTTTTGTCAACAGCACCACTGAATGCTATACCACCTCCTTTGCTATCCACCTCCACCTCTGTTCCCACCAGACAAACTCTCTTGGTGTGCCAGAACAGCACTTAGTTGACAGCTCCCCCAGTCCTTAAGCAGAGAGAAAAAAACCACTACATCCCCAAACACAGACGTAAGCGGCTTCGGGATTTCACTCAGGTCTGCCAGCAATTAATGGTTTTCAAGAATCTGTTCTGCTGACACATTCAGTCCCAGCTCCAGAATGAATCCCAGACCCACACGCACCAGAAGCAGCTGACTGAGGGTTTGCGTTACAGCAAAGCAGGAATATTATCAGCTTAGATCTTGAGACCCTTTTAAGCATTTAGGCAGTGTAAAGGAAAATAAACTGGCCAGGCTTTTCACCAGAAAATGTCTAATGTGCATCTCTTTTACTGACATGAACTTGGGACAAAATTTACTGCAACTATAGATTTTGCACTTAAGGTCCAAATTCTTTTTAGGACTATGAATTTCACTGTGACTAAATGCAGGAAATAAAATATGAATATGGAAAAGCTGTGGACACATTTTGTCCCCAAGTTGTACTGTATGTTTATCAATCACCTTTTGGTATGTATCTAGAAGGACTAGGACAAAATTCTTTTTGTTATTAGCAGTATCTCAAAGGACAAAAAATCTACCTTGAGGAGTCAGAGGGAGTAATGCTCCTCCATTTAATTGAACTGCTTGGCCCATGCTAAATGCAGCTAGAGATTACTGCAAAGAACATGGAGTGGAGCCAGCTTGAAGTTTAAGTAAAATAAAGACACTTGAGAGATGCAGAGAGAAGTGGCCCATTACAGACCAAGCCAATTTTTTTCTTTTAGCTTGCTAGGATTAAAATAAGAGGTTCAAACATCCCTCATTCTCTAGATTAATTGGAAAAAAGAAGCATGTGGTGGTTCTGCCTTTTCCACAAAATTGGACTGATTACTGATTTCATTTACATGTCTAACTTCTAACTCATGTAGTTGTCCCCAGGTTTTGCTCATGGTGCATTTCTACACAGTCTGAGTGCAGTTATGTAATAAATTGGTTTAATTTTGTACACACATTTCCCTCTTCCCTGGCTGAGCAGAGAGCAACACCATGCACTCACCCTGCTGATGGGATAATCATGCCATTGACCTCTGAGCAATACGTTCTACCTTACAGCTTGAACCTGTGAGACAGATATTCCCTACACCACTTTACCCTATGCAAATCCATGTGCTGCCAAGGACAATATTACAGACATAATTTGCAGCATGAAACCAAAAAGGTGAAATCTCGAATGAGAGCTCTGTAATTGGAAATGGGGCCTTAGGTCTTTAAAAATATGGATTGTTAATGCAGAACAAGGTAGATTCAGGGAATGTGCCTGGTTTGGAGAGGGAGAAAACAGAAAATCGAGTTATTACAATGCATGTCACAGAGAACAGTGAAAAGTGTATGTGCTTGATAGATTGCATGTGATTACAATGAGGGCCTTAGGCAGGGAAATCTAGTTATTAAATATCATTCCTCCTTTAGTCCTGTTAATACAACTATCAAACCCTAGAGTAAACTTCATTTGTTAGGTGAATGACCCATGTGTCCCTTCTGCTTGGCTTTTTCCCACATGCAGAAGTTACTTATCATTACACATTATTAATTGGTGGACAGACTGCCACTCCCTCCATATTCACTGCCTGCTCATGCACTTGCTCTGCTTTCCTGTCACCAAGGGAATGCAGAGTGACTGGCCAGAGGATGGGCTTAATCTGTGTGCTCCACCCAAGAAGATAGGCAGACATTCATGTCTGGGGTTTTTTTAATAGAACTCTAAGCAAAATATAATTAAACAAGTTGTAAATTGACAGGGCAGGGGTACTGAATGCACCTGAAGGGAAGTAGAAGAATGTGAACAGACTATAGGAGAAAGCAATCAGCCTAAAACATTTATTGGTGGACAGCAATCCCTGATTGATGTCTCCGTTTTAGTTTGGATGGAGGAGTTATTATTTTCCTCCTTGGTTTCTTCCCACCCCGTGTTCTCATATATATTCCTTTTAGCACAGCCCACTGGCATCTCATTCCCAGAAATACATTTTCCTCTGCCAATAACAAACATGCAAAGCAGAAATGCTCCTTCTCCTAGTCTGTACCCTGCGGGAGCTGGATTTTCTAGCTTCTGAGGAGGCACAGCTTTTGCCAGTCAAGGGAGATGGGGATATGCACTTTGCTCCTTTGATGCCATGTTCTGCCCAGATTTCTCTTAATAAATATTTGCAAGGCAGTTCAAAGAAGTTCTAGGTCCATTCTCCACAGCTGGAGTATTGGAGATTAATAGAATTCAAGTCTCTTTAAATCCTGAAGAAAGAGCTCAGAGGAGAAACTGTTTTCTTGCTTTAACACTGTGTGAGTCATACAATGTTTAGTTTGGGTGTTTGATACATCATAGCATCTAAGCCAAAAAGACAGCTGTAGAGTGAGTGGCAGGTTAACAAAGACTGGAGAACAATAATGTAGAAAAAGCACTAGATTGATGTTGAGAATGTAGAAAAAGGTCTTCAAAATTTCAGTGTTGCCAACAAGATTTTATTACAAATCTTGTAGCATGTGGTGGGTTTTTATTCTAAAAACTCCAGTTGTGGTATCAAAAGATGACAAAAAATATCAGCTTTCATTTATAATTAAACCATCCCCAGCCCCCATGGGAAAAAGCTTGAAAACAGGACCAAAGGGTATCCCTTGGAAATCAGAAGGGAAAAATAAAGAACTCAAATCTTTTATTTTATTTTACAATTTACCCCACCATGAGTTATACCCTATTTCTATGCACAGTTGGCCTTTCACCTCTAAATATTTCTGCCTGATGGTAGAAACAGACAAAGAACCATTCAGCTAAAATAGAACTACAGATGTTTCAGAAACTGCAGCCATTCTATTTTGGCAGCAATTCATAATCAGAATTTTCTGATTATGTCCCTTGTCACATTAAAATCCATAAACTAGAATGTGCACATGCTGATCCATATAATAAACTCTCTCCCTTGGAGCTCATTTACTGAGGTCAACCTTCTCACATACCGGCTTCTCAATAAAGGAATATCACAGCAAAGCAAACTGCAATTAGGGGGAAAAAAAAAAAAAAAAGAGAGAGAGAGAGAGAACTTCTATCCAGTCAGCTTATCTGACAAGTGTGGAGAGATGGAAGGGTTTGGTTTTTCCCTAGACCCACAGAATCAGCAAGTCCCACCTCTTTGTTTGATATCCTCCTAGTTACAGCCAGCAAAATTAGCACCCAACCACAGTTAGAAACTTGTCTTTTTTTCCCCCAAATATCTTAACCCCTTACTTTTTTTCTCTCTTCACCAAAATAAATCAGTATTCTCCTATAGTTTCACACACAGATGATAACAGCATTGTGAGACACCGGAGCACAACATCCCTCAATATTTCCATCAGCTATCGCTAACTAATAAAATAACTAATAAAATTCTTTATCAATGAAGCTTCAAAGATTCTGTAGCAGAAAAGAAGAACACACCACAATACAACAATCAAGAATAGAAAATCTTAAGCAGATAGAGCCTCCACAGGGACCTTTTCAAAGAGAAACTGTATTTCATTTGTGTAATAACCATAGGATGAGCTATGCACTGTAGTCTAACTATTAAATACTTACATATATCTTTCAGAAGCTAACAGATGTTTCTTTTATGAGCAAAGACAAGTGCCACTCGGCCTTTTTAGACACTTATAAAAATACAGATAATTTTAAGCTATTTTAATAGCTGCCTGACAATTTTATTAATGCACTCTGCTACAATTTGATCCCGTTTCCTTCACAAAAAGACTGACTCATACCATGGATTTTTATACACACTAAGGTGCATGTTGCTAATGCCTTCCTCTTGATTAGTAAGAAAAGAAAGCCTGTTCTACTGACCAGAAGAAACAGAAAGATCTCTGCAGGATTTAACACAAACTCTATATCAGCCTGCAGAGATCCTGTCTCGAAATCATCAGGAAGCTTTAATGATTTACTCAGTGCAAACTGACAGACTGAACTACGGAACCTGCCCAGAATCAATTCTGTGGCTCAAATCCTGCCTTGAGCCATAGGTGTCGATGAATTTTAAATTTTAATCTTGGCAACAACCGAGTATTTTACATCATCACAAGAAGAGCACACCTATAAAAAGCACAATCATTGCTGGAGAGTCAAGGACTATGACAGGTTTAGTTTATTAAAATGGGGCTTCACTGGTAGAGCCAAATTCAGGGAAATTTATACAGCACCTGCTGACTCTGCTTGACTCTCACCAGTGCCATCAGCATCTCACTTTCTGGCATGCTAAATTTCCACACAAATGGAAAGTTATGCATGCATTTAACATTACAACCTTATGTGCAATAGTTCTTGTAGAAATATAATTACTAAAACCCCTACATGTTTATATTTGTGAAGGTTATGATTTTTCTCATTTTTGTTTGTTTGCTCTTTTTCCTGAAGAAGCTGCAGAAATAGTATGAACTTAGATTGTCACCTCAGGCATTCTGCAGAGCAATATGCCAAAGCACCCACATGCTGAGTGTTTGCAAATTTTAAGTTTGGGATTGACTATGTGCCAGTCCCTCTTCAGCTGTGGGCACTTGATCCTGCACCAAAATCGCTGCTGACCTTTTCTGGTATTTATGATGTCAGTATGGATTTTTATCATTGTTTGAGCTCCTGACACAAAGCAAACAGCTTCTATAGCATGTTTTTATTCATGCAAGGTATGAATATGTGAATCTCAGTATTCCTGTCAAGTTTGCCATTTCTTCTTGTATGCTTGGTTCATGGAGGTCAGCTTTCTAGAGAAGACTACTTGCACAGATGAACACTAATCGTAGCTTATATTCTCTGGGCGACTTAACATACAAGCAGAGTTATTTGAAAATACACTAGCTAAGTATTATCCAGGCCCTGTTGTTTAAGAATACTTAAAATATTCATCGTATCAGCTAGCTGGATTGTGAGGCTAACATGCAGTAGTAGTAAGACATCACTGTTCAATACAGCCTCTCTGAGTTTTGACATGTACTTAGAAATATCATAATGCCCTTTGATGTAGCGTTCAATTTAACACAGAGCTTCTCAACACTGATCTCTACAGGGATTATTCAGGTCTCATTTGTGAGTCTCAGCTGTGACTCATACACTGCTACAGCCTAAAGGAACAAGGCAGACACAAGAATTGTCACCTGACACTAGGTAAAGCCCAAAGAGAGTCTCTTGCTATTTACATGTGGAGAACCCAGACTGTGACCCAAACTGAAACTGCAACCTGCAACACAAATAATTATAAGGACTGGTCAGGTCCCAAATAAATTCACTTTTGAGAATCAGTATTTAACATATAGTAAAATTAAAAACCAGAACATTGGGAAAAAAGAACCCACACTGCAGTACCAAAAGTTTGGGTGAGCAAGAATAATAAAACAATCAGCAGATGTGGCCTTTAAAAGAACTTTCAGATTGATGGCACAGAACATAGCTTTGGATTCCTTTTTTTCTCAGAAGAATTTGTACAGCTTCTGCAATAAAAACATATTGGCTACTAATCCTTGTTGTCTGAAATACTTTGCGGCACTTCATCCAAGAATACACTATGATCTACAGTCCCACTCTTTTGCCCTTAGGCTAGGTACTTTCTCAAGTTTAGAACTGTCAAAATCTAGTGAAAGATGAATAGGAAACATAATCAGTGTCAACTAAGTCACAGAAAACATGCATGACAGGTAATCTTCACCAGACTGGCTGGAGACTCAAACATTTAAAGTCAATATTTTGGAGGTATATATCGGTCCTAGAGGAAAACAGTTTACCTATATGTAGAGCAAGAGAGAATGAGGCTAAAGGAGAAATGCCCAAATCCCAGTTGAAAAGCTGGATATGACTCTTGAAATTTATGTTATGTGTTTCCAAAGACATATTTATGCATAGAGATTGAGCTTGTATGTAAAAGAATTAATAATTATACAACCCCCACTGACTCCTAAGAGAAACTGTTAAATGTGACACTGCATGAGACACTTTGGTTTCAGGCTACCAAAGAGAGGTGTGGATTTCTCCCAAAGCCTAAGGTTGCCACTTCAAAGAAGAGATTTTTAAATTTCTGCACTGTGCAACAGAGCAGTTGGATCATTTATTGTAAGGGCATATGCAAAGAGCTTATCAGAAAAGGGCAGGAGAGCAATAATTTACAAATAAATCCAACTCCCCTTTTTCCATCTTCAGAGAGAATGTAGTAGTACTATTACCACCTAAAATATTAAATTACTGTGTAAGGGTCTGATCTTTCCAGCAACTCTTAATATGACTGGAAGAAGAACCTTTGCAGAACAAGGATTCTGGGTATTGCAGGTGCTGTTTAAAACAGCACTGTTTTTAGTGTAGGCTCTTCTACACAGCAAACTGGACCTGGTCAAATTACAAAACTGTCCTGAATCTGAGTTTCTTCCAAGCATGCTGTCCGAGAAAAAATTCATCTGAGGTCTCCTTTTATCACTATTTTTGTTGGGAAGAAAAGTCTTCCCAGGCACAGAAAGAATCACAGGCTCTAGGACCTTCCTTCTATGTGAGGCTGCAATTCGGAAAAGGCTGTGGTGGACTGCCTCATCCATTACCTTGCAGCAACCTGCAGACAGAAGCTCTTGCCTTTCCTGCACTGATGTGCAAAATTCTTTACTGTGCTCAAAAAGCATCCTGGTGGAGGCAGGTTTATAATGATGGCTTCCAGCCAGAAACGGGTTGTTAGACATTTCTAGAAGGAGACCCAGTGGGTCTAAAGCTGCCCCTCCTAACTGGGGTTGGGTGTAATGACAGGCTCCTTTGGAGAGTAGCATTTCCCTTCATAGGAGTTTTATTATTCTTTGTTTATGTAATATTTCAACAAACATTCTAGATTGCCCCCAAGAAATCTTCATAAACTTACCCGGGACTTTCTGAGATAGAAACAAGGAAGAAATTAAAATATTAGTTTAGTAAAATATCCTTTGGAGGAATATTTGGGGCTAATGGCATGAGACAATCTTTCAATCTTTTGTAATGAGGGCAGGGGAAATAAAAAGACACTTAGGAAAAATTGAGAATCACCACAGAATTTAGGCTAAACTTTCACAAAGCAGTAAAAGACTATCCGTATCTCTCCAAATTACTTGCCTTTCCTTCCATTTCCACTGAATCATAGAACAATACAATCGTTTAGGCTGAAAAAGATGTTTATGTCCTACCATCAAAGTAATACTACCAAGTCCCCCACTAAACCCTGTCTCTAAGTGCTACATCTACACAGCTTTTAAATGCACCCAGGGATGGTGACTCCACAGCTTCCCGGGCAGTCTGTTCCAATGCTTGTCAACCCTTTCCATGAAGAAATTTTCTGTTGCCCTTCTCTGGACACACTGTCCCACCTCAATGTCTTTCTTGCACTGAGGGGCTCAGAACTGAACATGGGATTTGAGGTGCACCCTCACCAGTGCTGAGTACAGGGGTACAATCCCTGCCCTGGTCCTGCTGGCCACACTATTGCTGATACAGGCCAGGATGCCATCAGCCTTCTTGACCATCTGGGCACACACTGGCTCATGTTCAGCAGCTGTTCACCAGCACCCACAGATCCTTTCCCACTGGACAGTTCTGCAACCATTCTGCTCCAAACCTGTAGTGCTGCATAGGTTGTTGTGACCTGAGTGCAGGACCCGGCACCTGGACTTGTTGAAACTCACAGAACCGAGTTTGAGAGACGAGCCTTGGCCCATTGATTCAGCCTGTCCAGAGCCTTCCTGCCCTCCAACAGATCAACACTCCCACTCAACTGGGTTTGACCGAGTGTGCACCTGATCCCCTCATCCAGATCACTGATAAAGATATCAAATCAAACTAGCCCCAGTACTGAGCCCTGGGATGCACCACTAGTGACTGGCTGCCAAATGTATTTAGCTGCATTCACCACCACTCTCTGTGATGCCTTAAATGGTTACCTAGAAACAGAGACTAGACAGGAATAAAGAAAAAAAGGTGGTAGTTATTTGAAATGCTTTCAGATGCACACTCTGGGCTCCAGAGGGTCCTGCCTCAGTGGATCCCAAAATGGATGACCGGTCACGAGTTCTTCACACTTTGATATCAGTATAAATTCACCAACCANATTCACCAACCAGAACTCAGCCAATGACAGAATTTCCCCAAGCTTGCCCCCCTCTCCCCAAGATGATGGTTTACAGTTCTTGGTCTGGGTGTCCCTGGAGAGCAAGCCAGAGAGGCTTTGTTATGTCTATCTTAGCATAAAGAGCAGCACTTAACAAGCTACAGGAAACTTCTGAGTTACACTAGCAGTGCAGGACTTGAAAAAAGTATAAAAGTTAAAACCTAAGGCATCATCTGAGGCCAGCCATCCAGCCAGCTTTCTATCCAGAGAACAAGTCTAAGTCATGGGAAGCTAGTTTCTGTGAGAATGCTGTGGGAAACCATGTCAAAGGCTTTACTAAAGTTTAGGTAGAAAACATCCACAGCCTTTCCCTCAACCACTAAGTGGGTCACCTTTGTCACAGAAGGTGATCAGGTGGGCAAAGCAGGACCTGCCTTTCACAAACCCACGCTGACAGGGCCTGATCCCCTGGTTGTCCTGCACATGCTGCATGACGACACTCAAGGTAACCTGCTCCGTGACCTCCCCTGGCTCCAACATCAGGCTGACAGGCCTGTAATTCCCCAGATCTTCCTTCTGGCTCTTCTTGTAGATGGGCATCCTATTTATTAACCTCCAGTCCACTGGACTAACCTGGGTTAGCCAGGTCTGCTGACTGATTCAGGCAGGCACTGTCCCTGGCTGGCTCCCTCACCAGCTGCGTCAGGAAATTATCTTCCACGCACTCCAGAAACTTCCTGGACTCTTTCCTCTCCCCTCTGCTGTATTTCCAGCAGACCTCTGGTAAGTTCAAGTCCCCCACAAAAACGAGGGCTAGTGATTGTGATATCTCCCAGCTGCTTATAGAATATTTCTTCTGCCTCCTCATCCCAGCCGGGTGGTCTACAACAGACCCCCACCATGGTATCTGCTTCGTTGGCTTTCCCTCTGATTCTGACCCTTAAACACTCAACTCTGAGGTCACCATCATCAAGGTCATCTTTGCTGATGGAACTGCAGCCTATGACACAGGCTGGGGAACAAGCCTGTGCTTGGACACCTTTTCTCTCCTCCCCAACATTTAGGAACCAAAGTCCTCTCCCAGCTCAGCACCTGGGGCTATGGGATTGTCTCATCCATTCTTTGTTTGAGCATGACTGCCTGGGAGATTGAGGGGATGTACCAACTGACCAATTTATTGCCAGGATTAAAAAACTGTGGAGAAGCAGGTGGTCAGCTGGAATTAAAAAGGCACACAGGACAACTTTCAAAATCATGTATTTGGGAGTTGTGCTATGTACGTTATGAGGGCAGTAGCACAGGAATTCTGTCTCCACAGGTAAGTCAGAGCTTTTCACAGCTCTAATCAGATGAACATTCTTGCCTAGTTCTATGGAGACTGATTGACACACACGTTTTACTTCCATTAATTATTCTTCTCCGTATTTCCGTATTTTCTGCCCTTATTTTCTTTCAACCTTACATCTGCCTCTGCTCCATGTTCCTGTCTTTACAAGCAGTCTTTATGCATGGTTTCATTCCCTCAGTAAAAAAGCAATGGATCTTCACTGAAATTATGACAGAAATGATTAGCAAGGAGACAATCCCCCTCATTGTCTCAAGTCAGATTTTGCTCTCTTTGACCACGGAGTCCTCTGTGCCCAACTTCTGTTCATCTACTTTTCTTTTTCTGCTATGACACACTAATACATCATATTCAGTCAAATATTGCTATTAATGGGACAGTGAGAGTGTATAACAGCACGGCAGTACTTCCTATGCATGCATTTACATTACTTATGGTTGTCAGGGTGTATGTTTACATGAAACTCAAGGTTCAGTGCAGGGAAAGGCTTGGTGAAGCGGTATGAACAATACCTGAAGAGCAAGGAAAATTTTATATTCCTTAACGAAGAAAGCTTGTGACTAGCTTGGTTAAGTAAAAAGGTGATTGCTTCTGGCTTGCTGGAAGGACATCAGTTAATCCACAGAAGGGAAAGGAAACAAATGCATGAAGAAGCAGGCACTAGAACCCAGTCCTTGACTGTAAAGCTGAAGATAATAGGTTCTGCCCAGAGCTGGGTACTGGGAAAGGCAGGCCTTGTGGATTTCAGCAGGAGGTAAGTACAGTAAATGTGCTCTTTCCTGGCTCCCTCCTAATGGAGTGGTATATTTTGGCTTTTCTAAATAAATACTCCCATTTGCTTAGGCTGACTTTGCTTGAGAAGATTTTGAGAGAGCTAATGAAACACATCAAGGCTATGCTTTTTCAGGGTTTTAAACCTTTAAACCAGGACACTGGACTGCCTCTGCACTTAGCAGCACTGCAATACAAATTCTGAGGGCAAGAGGAGAACAATAGGTTATGTCTCTGATTCTGAACAGCTGGAAACACTGGAATGTGAGAGAATTAAATGGTTTTAGCAGTGTGCTAGCCAGAAAGTGCTCTGCTTTGTGACAGGGTAGTGAGGAACTTTTTTGTAACTATCTCCTTACAGTTACTCTGAAAGTCTCCTTTCTTGGTCCAACTATGAAGTACATTTTCAAGGAGCTGTGGGAAATGGGAATAGGTAGGGAAAAATAAAAACTATTTAGGTGCTTCAAATTCAGAATCCTTTATTAACTCGTGAAGAGGAGCAAGCAGCAACTTATTTCTATTCACACGTGTAACTCTGCTCCCTTCATTTTCCTCCCTGGTTCAAGAATGATCCCAACTTCATTTTCAGGGGTTATATGGAAAAGTTATACTGAAAGTAATAATTAAGTTTTATTAATAAATAACATAATAAAACACCAGCTCTTCCAAGTATAGAATAAGAGGTATTGAATGGTACATAACTACAGCATTGTCATAATTCTTTATCATCTACTGTATTGTCAGACTCTAACCTGCTCCAACTAATAACACCAATAAAACAAACTACAGAGATAATCAGAGCTGTTAATTATTCTAAACAGAACATCATTGAGAAAAGAGCTCACAGAGAGAACAATTACATTCAAACACCAAAAACTGAAAGAGCGAAAACATTTAACAAACCTCAGCTAGCCCTTTCACCCCCACTGTATTGCCTGCCTTACCATTCTCCCTCCCCCCTCAAATAAGGACAGTAAAAAAGTCATAAAAATACCTTTGAACTTGTGAAAGACGGCCCATAGCTCAGCAATGTCAGTGGCAAATGTAATGTCTGTGTCGAGGACAATGACTCGCTCAAGATTGGAAGGTAGAGTCTTAGTCAGAACCAACTTCATCAGCCCGTAAATCCCAGAGTAGTGTTTGTTGGGGATCCAAGACACTTCAGACTTGACAGGAAATGGGAAGTGGGAAGAAAAAGAGGAAGAAAAAATAATCTTCATTAGAAAGAGAAAATTTTCCTGACACTGGTTTCTTGTCATAGTGGAAGATCTCTGAGGTGGAAAGTTATCTAAAAGCCTGCTTTTAAATTTACTTCAGAAGCTCTGAAACACACTACAGTTTCTTAAAGCTTGGGGAAAAAAAGTTCTTAGAGGCAACCTCTTTACACAATATTATTAAAATTAGCTGAGCCTTCCTGGTCTGGTAGAATTCATTCTGAGACATCCATGTGTCCTGATAAAAGTGAAATTTATTTTTAGTCTAAAACTTCAAAAGTATTGTACATTGCTTTCATTTTCAACCAAACCAAAAACATTTGTGCTCGTCATTTTCAAAATTTTCTCTGATGCAGAAGTAACAAGCATAACATTTTCCCTATGTTTTTTATAGATTTGGAGGTCAGAATTTCAAAAGGCCAGTCATTTCAAATGAAGGGCCAGAAAATTGCAAAAAAAATTGTTTCTTACAAACTCGACCTTTCCTTAAGCCTTACAACCTCAACTTAAAACTACTGAGATGAACACAGACAAACTCAAATGTAGAGAGAGTGACAAAATTTTTAGCCACGTTTTTTGTTTTTATGTAATGAATGTGGCAAACTCAGACATTTTCATTTTTTTCAGTAAGGGCTAAACAGAATATTTGCACAGCTTCCAACATGAAGTTGGGAGAGTAAATTCCATAATGCACTATTGGCACCAGGATGTTCCATGAGCTATGTTTAGTTTTCTTTCTGTGAGACTCAAGTTCTCAAGTATCAAAAGTTTCTGCTTAAAGTGGGATATAGAGGTTTTTGAGAAGTTCCCATTTCCCCGTCTAAAACTCCTCTTGTTTGTTTTAAGGGGCATGCACTACAATTCCCAGAATTTAAGTTTTCCTTTGAGTTGTGCTCTCATTAACTTCAATTAGCATTTTGTCTACAGGGGACTTGAGTGAGACAGATTTCAGGGTTTGTTCTGGCATGTTACACTTTGGAGAAAGTAGGTGCAAACTCAGTGTATTCATAAAAATGAGGAGATCTATTCTGTTGTTTAACTATCTCATATCTATTCACTGCCATTGTAAATTTTACTGTATGAAACAACATTTGTATAAAAAAAGTCATTTCCGCCGAAATCCTTAGAGAGAAAACCTTCTGTAAGAGATTGTGTTCCTACATTTGGAAGTTGGAAACAGGCTAATAACAGGTGCTAAAAGCACATTTCTTTTTGAATACAAAGAAACAAGGCCCCTGCTGATATAAGCTGACCTGCTCTTTCCCATTTAAAATGGCACACAACTTTTCTCTGTATTCTTAGGATCCCTGGACCAGGACAGAGCACTCTTCCACTACAAAGTTCATTAAAAAGATAGAGGGAAGTAGAGCAAACCTTTAAGGAGAAAGACAAGAATTTCAGGGCAAAGGCAGAAAAAGCAGGTTATCATAAAATAAAAACAGAAAGTGAAAACTGAAGTGTGAAGTTTTGGTTGGTTTATTGAAAACTCAATGCTCCTCAGAAATGTCTTCTGTGTGTAACAGATAATTTCAAATTCACACCCTCAAAACTCTACTTATTTGTGATCCCTGCTCTCCCACATGGGGGCTTTAAGAATGGACCATCACATCAAGGTGTCAGCAAAGCAGTATCTGCTTTGCTTCTGCAAACCATATTGTTCTGAATTCACCACTTGATATCCTGGACACCAGTCACACCTTACATGTTAAAACAGTGAGTCATCTTACAGACTTGAGCTTGCTTTTACCCATTGCTATGTTATTAATTGTGGACACCATGTCTTTCATTTTATTAGTTGAAATATTTCTCCAGAACAACGCAGTGTGCTTATGCAAATAACTCCAATGAGATAGGGGTTTGTATGTTGCATGAATAGGCTGACACAAGCAGGGAAGGTAAAAGGTGGCTGGAAATGTAGATCACCTTCAAGGTGCACTTATTTTCTTTGTTCTTAGGATTCCCCATTTCTAACACCACTGCCATGTATCACTGCAGGGAAAGGACCCTTGTCTGGCAGTTCTTTCTGATCTGGCACACAGCAGCCAAAAGCCTGCCATCCTGAAGCCTGATGTCTGAAGAGATCACTTTTAAAATGAAAGGGGTAGCTCCCGTTCCAAATGGTCCATCACAGCTGGCTAGCACCTGTTGGATTTGAGGATATGTTGAAGCTTGGACTCTGAATCAGTTCAATTTATCCATAGTTTTCTCTCCTGTGATGCAGAGTTGACTAAGACACAAACAGAGATCCTAATTAGTCCCCAGCATAATTTCTTCATGGCTTTGCTATTCATGAATAATGTAACAGTTCCAAATTCATGTTAAGGAAAACTCCTGACGCTACACAAGAGCTCTGTAAAGGCTCACTCTCTGGGAATTACATGTAGTCTTACGAGAAGAAATACACGGGGACAACACTGAAATAAATGCTTAGTCCTTGTCCTAGTTTTGACCAGGAGGTTATTCTGTATCACCTCAAATCAGTGCTGCTGGCAGGGGGAAGGGTGACTCTGTCTCCTGCAAAGAAGGGTGTGGCTTCTGGTCAAAAAACAATTTTTCTAGATATTGTCTAAATACTTTCTGTAAGTTTTAATACAGTTTTGTTTCTCTAGCATAGTTAAAATGGCCCATATGTGGCATGTTTGTGAATCATCTGCTAACAAGCTAGATCAGAGTTGCCTTCAGAGAACAAATATTCCTAGAAGATACATCAGGAACATTAAAAAACAGTTAGTAAAAGAAGAGAGTGAAACAAAACTGTGTGACATACTTTGCCATTTGTATAATTTCCAGTTCAGCAGAAATAGCACACCTTGGATCTCTAGCTCTCAAGATCTGTATTTTTGTTCATGAGAGAAGAGTAAAGAAAAGCATTTAGTTGGGCCTGACACTGATTCTTTTGAGTGAAATAGCATCTACTCACTAAAGGTCTTTCATCAGAACCATCTTTATTCTTTTCATAATTGAAGACTGAAAACACACTAAATTACCTAAATTTTTTGAATATAAAAATCACAAGCCCATGAGTCTGCATGCAGCACGTAACTGATCACCTGGTAAATGCCAGAGAGGTGGAAGCAAGTCTCCATGTTCAGGTATACTTCATCAGCAAGTTGTCTTCCCTAAGTGTGCTCTATCTCTGGGAAAAGCTGACTAAATCACAGTTGCAGTACACAGCCTGACTCAGCTTTCTCACAGTTGCTACCACTGTATAAATGTTCATTACAGTTAGCAAAAGTGTCGTTTTTAAGAGAGAAGTTTGATACAGACATGGAGCTTAAAATCAAGTTTGCCTGTTTCCTCGACTGAGAGAGGGGGAATTGGTGGCTCATTCTCTGTGAATAAACTGTATAGTGACTACATTCCCAAGTATTTAGGTATTTTTATTTTTAAAAACATTTGAGTCTGGTTGCACGCACATTATGATCACAAAGCACAACTCTTGTACTAAGTCATCACAAATATATCCAGCCAGACTTCAACTCTTATACTGTACTTCTTTAAGGAATTGTGTGATCTTTAGTTTGGTTTTTTTTTAATATGCTCTTTTTCTCCACGAACAGATGATGGGGAAACTTGTCCAGGTTTCCCAGGTGAATACTGACTGCTCCACAGCTGTAAGTGAGTATCTGTACAAGGGCAGGTCACCTGAGCCTCTCTGAAAGCGATGGAGGTTTCGACTTGCAGACTTAGCATAAAACAAGTTTGGAAAACAGTACCAACGTGAGCAGAATGATAGTGACCAATAGAGAAGGACAAAAACTTGTGAGTGCCTATATTGTGTCAGATCATACATCCACTGAGCTCAGCAGGTGCCTACTGAAGAATATAAACCCTGGGGAATTCTACAGCAATACTGTCCCCATACAGACTCCCATCCTGCAGCAATTTGCACCAAATTTTGGAGCTACTGGTGGTATTTTTGTTGATGAATATATTTTGGTGGATTTTTCATCTGTGAATTAAGTTAAATTAGGATACAGTTTCATATTTGCTAGAAGTCCAATTCATTAAATTCAAATCATTAAATTTCTATTTAAACCTCTTAAAGGTTATCAGTCTTACATACAAAAATACTTTGTTTGCAAATATGACTTTGCTGCACTCACCCTTCTCTTTTCCACATTACTAAAATCACGCTAAACAGAGCAGTAAGATGAAACACAAGAAAGGAGATGATGTATTTACTGTCTTACCTTAGTGCTTGTTTACATATACATAGAGTGAAGCATCAAAACAGAAGCAAGAGCAAAAGCAGAGGAAAGCTAAACTAAGCCTATATGGGACTGTAGGACAGAACATGTTTCTCTCATTGTTTACCATCTTCTCTGAAGCACTGGAGGCTGACAGCCTAACAGCCTGATGTGCTACGTGCTTCTTCAATTGGGAGGTTATATATAATAGCACCATTAAAAAAAGCACTCCAAAGTTTTAGCTAGCAACTGCATTAACCTAAGACTGCATTTCCCTTCTATAAATAAAAGTTTCCCTTCTAAAAGCATTTTCCCCATTAACGACTTCTGATTACCTCCCTAGCAGAGGAAAATTCTATCCTGACTTTTCCCGATGAATAGGTTGTACTCCATACAGCACCACAAAATCACAGAACGAGCTTGGAAGGGACCTCTGGAAGTCACTTGGTCCAACCTCCCCCTGGCAAGCATGGCCACCCGGAGCCAGTTGCACGGAACCATGTCCAGATGGCTCTGGACTATGTCCAAGGAGAGGGACTCCACAGTCTCCCCAGGCAACCTGTGCCAATGTTCAGTTTCCTCCCCTTGATCTGCTCTCATTGTTTTCTCTGATGCAGTCATTGTTGCAAGGGCAAATTCCTGGCTCATGTTCAACCTGGTGTCCACCAGGATCCCCAAATTCTTCCAAGCAACTTTCCAGCTGGGCAGCTCTCAGCATGTCCTGGTACATGGGGTAGTTCCCGTGTGCAAGATTTTGCACTTCTTGTTGAACTTCACGAGGTTCCTATCAGACACCTTTCTCCATTAAATAGTATTTTTTTCCATTTTCTTAATGAAATTCCTCACTGTCCCACAGAATATATAACACCATAGCATCGTCTGAGCTATAAAAAGTGCTTCCTGTTCAGCGTGGTAGATGGAATTTTGGCTGATAAAATGTTTTCCCTGTCAGAATGTCCTTAAACACTTTACCCTGGAAAAATGCAACCTTCTATACCGTATTGATTTTGTCACTACATTCACTGCATCTTCCTAGATATGCTTGGGGAAAAAAAAAAAATCAGTTGAGAAAATCCAGAGCTATGACAGAGCATCCCCTTCCCCACTCCAAATCAAAGACACCCTTGCTGCTCAGCTGACTCCACCAAAGCACCAGGAAGGTCAGTGCCTTGCAGGAGCCTGCAGGTCAGGCTGGCTGGGGTGATGCACCAGGCTGAGAAAAAACAGCCCCAGAGGCACAAGGTGCCACTTGCATGCCTCCTCCCCCACCACAGAGGTGGGCTCATAAATGGGCTCAAACAGAACCCAATTCCACTGCCATGCAGACTCAATGGCTGCAGATTCCCTGTGCTGGGGAAACAGCCAGCAGCAAACAGAAGAACTCAGAAAAGAGAAAAGATGAAGGGAAGTAGAAAATGCAGTTTGTAGATTTTGCCTCCCCAGAGCTTTCATGCCAGGTTTTACCTTTAAAAGTATCTGGCATCTAGAATAAACTGATTAAAATAAAGAGAAATGTATATAATGAATGACTCAGTGGAAACATGGATATGCAGAAGTATTCAGAACCTACTTACTTTTACCAGCTTCAACATAGGCACTATCTTCCTTGAAAATTCCATCAGTAAGATGATAAACTAACTTCAAAATCTTAAAAAAAGGCAAACAGAGCAAGACTTCCAGGCCACAGCAAAATCACAGAGTGTTTTAAATCTGCACAAGTTGTAGCTGAATTGTGTCTGACACTGATCTGAAAACCACTGCAGTCTACATGGTGAAAGAACTTACAGCAGGAGGGATCTCTATAAAGGAAAACCAGCCAAAGTCTTTTGTAGCTGCTGGCTTCAGGCAGCCCTTACAAATGTCCCAGGCATGGGAAACAACCCTAAAATTCTGATGTGTGAATCAGATAACAATACAAATTGTTATTTCCTCAGACTGGATAAATAACTTTCTAGACACAGCTGACAACTTGTTTTCACAGCTTTTTCATTACTTGCTTAGTGCTTTGCTTCTACTATGAACACTACAAGTAGCAAGATACTGTTTTTTTTTTAATCATGTGGCCTTCTATTAAGATAAAGCTAACAGAACTGGGGCTTTCATGTCATTTCTAAACTGGAGGAAAATACTGCCACCATTTTAATGATGACCATATTTTGTGATTTGCAACGTAATGGGGGTAAACAAACAGTTGATTTACTGGCAGGGGACAGGAAGTTTTCTTGATGCACAGTTTTTCTCATCACTGTTTTTCACACAGGGAGAACTTCATCCTGCTATGAATATATGCCATACCTCTTCCCACATTCCTGAAACTTGAGTCCCAATTCCAGCAGCACTAGCACTGCTCAGAATTAGTTCCAGGATAATCCTTCCTGTTTTACATTGACTATACCTCACAATATCTAAACTCTTTGCAGGGACACGTGACTGATCTCCTTTCTTGCTCTCTTGCTTCCAGGAGAGCACTATCAACACCTTGTTGCTGAGACTGGATTAACTGAATCATTGAGAAAGGAGACAAATAGGTTAGCATTTAAGTACGGGTAAACATTCGTACCTGTCTTTAGCACATTTGTTTTTTACATAACAATAATAATAATAATAATAATAGCCTGGATTGAGAGGGAAATTCCAAGTCACAAAAGATCCTGAGAGGAAGAAGATTACTGTCATCACCAATAGTTTCCTCAGAAGGAATGCCAAAAGGAATCTCTTTGCATCTCACCTTCAGAAAATCACTGCCTGTGCTCCATCCTTGTCAGGCATCCAGCAAACATTAACAGAAGAGCCTTATTAAGCAAAAGCAGACTCTTCTATTAATGTTTGCTGGATAACTTGTTTACTTCAGCATTGAATTTAGTTTTTTCCTGGGTAATTCACAGGTTTTGATTATACTGATATTCCCCCACCAAAACAAGTCCTTACTATTTATATGAATGGTTGTCAAGGAAACCAAAAATCCAGCAAAGCTGGGTAACTTTTCTAGATACAGAATTTCTGGTTTCTGAGTATTTTAAGAAATAATAATAACTTGCTCTAAGAAGCAACTGTAAGGAGAAGGGAATTGATACATCTTTGCTAAAATAATTTTTCCATTTCTGCTGGCCTTTGTGCCTGTTGTTCTAACTCATCACAGAAGCACTGGTGACTTTAATAGGATTCTGTCTCATCTTTCACTTTAAGAAGCAGATAATATCTTCCACACATGCATGCAACAAGTCTGGATATAAACAGCAGTGAGCAAAAAGGTTGAGATAGAAATGGATGATTATTTGAACCTCTGGGTGCTGGATAATGTAGAGCAAACGCACAAACCGTGGAGCAAGCCACAACTGGAAAGGAAGATTAGATATTAAAAAGGCAGAACAAACAAAACCTCCAAATCAGCATCAGCATACAGCAAAGGAAAATAACTGCAAATTAATTCTCATCTCTGTAGCAAAGTCCGTAACACGTCTGACTGATGCTGAGGACTTTTTTTCCCCTTTTTTTTTCTTTCTTTCTTTCCAAATCTCTCACCAATACACACATGCACACAAAGGGCAGACAAGTGGGAAAAACCTGATTTAAGGATGCTTCTTCAAAACAACTTGCTTAACAACAAAATTAACTGAGGGTGCCAAGAGCTTATCCACACTCTGTTTTTGGAACCAATAGGCTTTATATAGATGCAAGTCCGGACAAAGTAAAATTGACGTGGTGGGTTTTCTTTTTTTTTTTGGCTCTGCCATTTAGGTAACAAGACATTCAGCCATCCAGCTTCTTCAGAAAATAAATGACCAAAAGGTAATTCATCTGCTGGGACCTTTAAGGACTATCTCCCTTCCCTTAGGTATTTAGCTGGCTTTTCTCTCACCTTGTTTAGCCACATCAAACTCAAACGACCAGTTTCTATTTGAGTCCTTTTCTTTACTCTCTTCTGAGACATTCTAAATTTCTTCACTGTTTCTTGCTATCTCCAAAATGCTGAATGCCCTCTTTGTCTTCCTCTCTTCATTTGTGCAAGATGAGACTGCAGAATGGGGAAGTCTGGCCTGTCTCAGTTAGTGCTGTTTCTTGTTCCTTTGGGGCCTCTGGCCTCAACTCCAGCTGTTTTCAGCACAGCAGTCAAGGGTGGAGGACCTACAAGTCTGAGCATCCCAAGAGAGGTCAGTGAGAACCAGCCAAACACCATCCTCCCAGAAGAGGCAAAAGTACAAAACCTCCCTAGAAGATAAGCCTTTTTTTTTCCTTCCTGTCACCGAATGAGTGAAAAGAGACAAACAAACTGAAGTAGATAAAATGGCAGGAAGCCAGAGCTTTCTGCTCAAAGCTGACTGACAGGTAGATCTGGCTAGAATTTGCCCAGTGGTGGAAACTCATGGCTGCCCTTCTCGCTTCATCTGTATGGAAAGATAAGAAAGATCAATTGCCCGCTTTAATTGCTACTGAACTCAATCAACAGCTCTTTGTGCTAATTCATTGGGGAAGATACAAATCCATGAAAATATTATCACTGTCAGCTTTTTGACTTTAGTAACTATGCAAGTGCATGCACATTAGTTGCAGCCATTCCATGTTCTAGCACATTTCCTTGCAGCTCTTGGGGTCAAAGTCCAGAGGCCCACAGCCTGTATTTTGCATGATGTCCAGATAACAAACAGGTGAAATCAAGATGCACTGTCCAGAATAAAAAGCAACACAATATCTTGCATAAACACACGTTATGCTGGATGGACAACAGCCTCAGTTGAGTGACAAAAGTTTATCTGAAGTGGGATTCTTTCCCTATCAGAAAATCCTTTTTTAAGGATGAAGAAAGAAGTTTGCAGAACAGTTACAGTGACTAGTGCTCACCAAGTAATGCCTAGCAGGAGATTACAGGTCTAAAATACTAGTTACCATGTGCAAAAAAATCCCCAACCAGACAACAAAAATGCTGAGAGAATAACTTCCCACCCTTTTAAGCCTAAAAGATCCCCATCCTGTTTGTATTAATACAAAACAGTATTCAACAGCCAGAGTTCCAGAATAAAGAATCATAGATTCAGGGACTGTCTCAAGTAAGATGGGACCCATAAGAATCAACCAGTGCAGCTCCCTGCTCCTTACAGGTCTGCATCAAACTAAACCATATGACTAAGAGAGGTGTTTCAGCCTTGGAGTCATGACCAGAGTTCAAGAGCTCGGTGACATGACCCTGGGGAACCTGTTCCAGTGACTGACCACCCTCTCAGTAAAGAACTTTCCTGATGTCCTAGGACTGTTTGTGGAAAGGATGGGGGAATGCAGCTTCCACCAGACCTCTGATATCCTAACACAAAGTCAAAACACAGCAAATATTTATGAGAAAAAGGATCCATTCTTCTATTCAGAAAAAAATCCCTACCTACTAAAGTAAAATCCTACCTACTAATCTTACTAGCAAAATCACCTTTCTCCACACTTAAACTTTAACTGTTTCTGCCTAAAGAGTAAGAACAGTAAAATTTCAACAGCTGAAAATGCTGCACCAAAAAAGAGCCATTAGTGGGTAGAACACACATCCAACTAGTGGAATAAATGCTATATCCCAGAAAGAACCCTTACGTCTCTTATTTTCACCAAAAGCAAAGGATTTGCAGGAAAACAAATCATCCTCCATCCTGCAGAGTTGGAGTGTAGGTGAGTGGAACTTTTTATATTGCAATTATTGCTTCATGGGAACAAAAATTACATAAAGCAGTGTTCTTTTCTCCAGTGGTAAGTATTATAATAGATCAAGCTCCTGGGGACTAAAATGCTCCAGGAATACATCTGGAATAAAAAGAACAATAAAGGATAAAATGTATTACAATTATGAACAAGCAAAACTAACAATAACATGTTGGAATGCAAGCTCCCCCTGGACTCAGCTCTGTGAGCCCAGAGATGGGTCAAAACATGGGGATGGAGATAAAGTCAGTGAAGAAGCTGGGTCACACAAACATGCAATAGAAGTATAAACTTTAGTTTTTAGTAGAAATATATTTTAAGCGCCTTAAGCACTCAAAAACTGTATTATTTGAGTTAAAAAAGTCGTTAGACCTACTTTTTAGTATAGCAGTGCTACCTTTTGCAGAGTTCCCTGCCTTACACAAAATATAAACATTGTTACATTGCTGGTATTTTTTAGATAAGTTATGTACCTAAACAAAAAAGTAGATAGAGATCATATGCATAGAATCTATGTAGAATTTGTGTAAGAGTTGTGACCATTTTCATAAATCAGAATTAAGTTTTGATAGGTTAAGAAAAGTAGAGTTAGCATCATGTTTTGTATTGATTGGTCAATTTATGAATATAATGTATATTCTGGTGTGTTAGAATATACTAGGATAGGAATAGAATAGGAATGCTGCTGCTGTTGAAGATATGCTGCTAGGGCTGCTTTTGCTTCTGTTTTTGCTCAAACTTTTTGCCCTTGGGACTCTCACCTTCAGATGAAATAAAACAACTTAAGAGCAAAGCAGCCTCCTCTCCTCTCTCTATCTCCATGGAATGCCTGTTATCTACTTCGACAATAACATAGTGTAAGAGGCAGTGAATGTGACAGGGGCAAAAAAAGTGTTCCTTTTCTTTGTTATTAGAAAGAGCTACGATGTCTCTCAAACAATGCAGCACTAACTAGAGAAACAATCTGAACAAAATAAAGACATTAGGAAAACTGGGCTCCTTCAAAAGCGAGAAACACTGAACTTGAATGTCATGACTAGTCAGGTCAGTCTAGTTAATTGCCCTGTTTCTGGTTAAATATCGTCACATACTTCAGATAACAGTGAATTTGCATGAGCAGTGTTTAGATGAATTGTCCATGTAGCAGGCAATAACTCTTACAACTTCTTGAAGTACTTCTTGAAACATCTGTATGAGGGCTAAGGCAACCAATGACACCCTAATTCCAGGTAACTTTGTAGTTTCACCCTAAAGATCATCAGATAAAATTGCAATCAGACAGGTGAACACAGGTCTCAAATATCTCATTAAAACAAAACAGATGGAACTATTTTATAGGCTTTCACCTGTGTCAGCTAAAAACTGTGGAATCTATTCAGCTGTGAAAGGGGTCAAACCTGAAGTAATGGAGGAGTATATGGGAAAATTAGCAGGGGATCAAAATATTACTCAGTTTTCATTTCTGTTTCTGAAAGGGTGAGACCTAGACACCATCAACATAAGCTCAAAGAATGAAACTTTCACGGGATTAAAGAGTTTGATCTGAAAAGTGGTAGCTCTACTAAGAGAAATGACTTAAGTCAAATTACCACTAGTGGCATCTCATTAATAACCTTACATGTATCTCAAAAAATGAAACTCTGTAGGACTGCAGATTGACCTGGAAAGTGATAACTCCACTAACAGAAACAAAATTTCTCAGTTTAGAAGTTCAGATGTTCTCATTGCAAGTTGACTCAAAAAGAAGTGATATCAAAGGCATTTCATTAATAATGTTATTATAGATTTCCCCTTCAAGGCAAATACTCAATCAGCCTGGACACCCTTACCCAGGCTGAGAGGGTTTTAGAAGACCTGTGAGAAGAGTGACTCCAGTGTGTGCTTGTGCTGTGCCAGGCACACAGCATGGCTTTGTCATTCTCAGTGCTGTGAAAATGTGTCACACAGAAAGGTGGGCCGAGACAAGGTGAACATCATTTTTCTCCACAAGAGTGACTATTTCAGCCCCAATCCTTCAGAATACTTTGTGCCTACACTGCTTGCTAAACTGCTCCATGGGAAGTAGCTCACATCTGATCTGTTGCTCAACACTTCCCTGAATCTCAGTTGTTTCTCAGAAAGATCAGCTCCCTGGTTGAGAATCAAAAATACTTCTGGAGTCCTTTCAGCCTCCCATCATTTTCAGCTTATCAATTAGACAGGGAGATACAAATACTTCAGTTCTTTGTAAATGTAAAAGCAAAGATGACTAAACATTTTGGTAAGATGCTCACATCAATACTGATCCTGACTAGGAATGCCTTGAACAGTCACTGCTGTTCTTCTGTAAGTGATCGAATGCCCCTTGACAGGGAGGTGTCCATGTGAGCAAGTGAAAAGCCCTTAAGATCTAAGACCATCTAAGCTCTAGTCATTATCTGTCTTCCCAGCTTTTTACCTGCAGGTGCCAAAGAAAGACATTGTGCTGGAGCACAGGATGACCATTAACTCTCCCCAGCAAGTACAGAGGATATACAACTGATACCACTCATGCAGATCAAAGTGTTCAAATAATTTCTGTACATCCAAGGTGTCTTGGTTTAGAAGACA
>VZRF01010607.1:436211-446680 GCA_013396875.1 Vireo altiloquus | reverse complement strand
CGTATCTACCACACTCTATTTTCCTTCTATTTAGGTTTCTATCTACATGGTTAGTATTTTTTTAAGGGAGAGAAGGTACCCCTCAAGCCACCCTTTCTTCTTTTAGCCCATAACCACCTACAGAGCAGCACCATTAGATGTGATACTGGATATTTTATTGATTTTCACTGGATTTCTCTGCTAAAGGCCAGACTGAGGAGGAGCTAAAGGCTCCTTGCTGCCCACCTCACACCCACCCATTTTCATAGGAACTAGAGGAGTATCAAGATATTTGGGAATCTTATAAACTCTTACTTAAGACTTTTTTCCTTTCTATTTTTAAAGCTGTAATGGTCACTTGCTTCCTCAGATTTCAAATTTTAACAGAAGAAGTGAACCCTGTGAGTATTTTAAAACACAGAGGCTTGGGGATTTGGGGTGCACTTCCCAGCACACCAGAACTGAGGTTATTCCTCAGAAGAATGTGATGGAGTTTGCAGCAAGAGATGCAACATTTAAGTGCGGATCTGCTGTGGTCACTGACCACTGTAAAAAATCCCTAAATCCAAGTTTTTAAAGCAGTTTATAAATGTAAATTGGTGCTGACAAAGGGCCCAGGTGGAATGCTCATCCCCAATCAGCTGGGACCTGGATCCAGGCATGACTTTCCTCCTTTTTCTTTTCCTTCAGCACCTCCAGTGCTGATGTGTCACCAGGAAAACCACACAGAATCATTCCTCATTTAAAGACTCTGGATCCACAATTATCAGCTTCTTTTTGGGGAGAAGAGAGATGACAGGAGAGGGGAAACAACCAGGAGAACAAGAAATCCCCTCTCCAAGCTCTTCTATCCCAGTAAGAACAGTGACATTTTACAGCTAGTTTCAATACCCAACACACATTATTAAAAATTACATTTCTTTGTTAGATTTATGGCATTTCCTTAGGGAATAAACTCCATGAGCCCATCCAGGTTATCCCCTCAATAAGTACCAGGGGCTTCTGCCAGCTCTAGGTCTTTATCAGCCTGAGTCCTGTTCCCCACCGAGCCCAAGTGAAAACCAATCCTCCCCTCTCTCCAAACGGCACTCAGCTGTCTCTGCTACTCCTGCGTAATCTGCCACTCTGAAATAGAGAACCAATTAAGAGCAGCCCCACCCGTTTCTTCTCCCCGACGGTGTGAGACTGACAAAATCCAATCTTTTCCTTTCCAATGAGAGCCTGGGATCAGTTACAAATGAAGGGAGTTTCTGTCAATCTTCCCAGCCCTGGATAGGAGGAACAGAGGCAGAGGAAATGCCTTTGGTAGCTGGGACGATATCAAGCCGCAGCTAATCCTGCCCTTCCACTCATCCAGGGATGGAAAAAGCAAAGCCACCGAAAACAAGAGCCCTCGTGATGCACTGCAGTGGCTGCTCTTGCCCCTGGTTATTTGTATTTTCCCCTGTAACAGGAGCCAGGCAGAGGAGCCACCAGCCATCCCTCCACAGCTGGAGCTGGGCTTGTGTCCGGAGCGGCATCGCTTTGTTCCCAGGAAAAAGCACTCCTGACATGACATCACCCAGCCAAACTGCCAGGAATATATAAAATATGAGGATAAACATAACTGGAATGGGTGGGTTTCAGTGCTGTTGAGGGATGTGTATTTGCTGGTATTAATCAGCCTGGCTAAGACTTTTATGGGACTGAGAAACTCTCTTGGGAACTCAGGATTAGCCAGAAGAGATAAAATGGACTCAGAGCCTTCCACGCACATCCCACCTCACTGCACTTCTGCAGTGGACAATAAATACAGAATAATGCAGGTGGAGGACAGCAAACATGTCTTAATGTGTGTTGTGTATTTCTCCTAACACACTGCAGCTTTTTGCTCCTAGGGGCCCTTGCTCTGCCTCCATTGGACATTCCTTATGGATCATTCCTTTCCCAACATGACATGGAATTTCTTCAAGTACCTTTTAGCCATTAATTCCCCCGGGGAAAACCAAACCTCAAGGTGCCAATGCCGTGATTCCAAGCACAACCCTTTATCTGTGGGCCCAGACTGAAGTCACAGTGCCCGACCCCGTACAAATTCCATCAGGAGGTTCCCATTTCTTTGCCAAGCCAACTGTAAATACAGTCATAAAACAAGAAATGAAAACTAATAAGCACAATATAAATGCTGTTCTGCCTCCCTGCGATTCACGGCACGCTGGCAAACATTAATCTATTCCTAATTTCATCTAAATTAGAGCAATTTATTCAAAGCTTGCGCCAGCTTTAAACGTGAATAGGCTACAGAGAACTGCTTAGCTCCCGTTTCATCAAGTTAAACGTTCAAGAAGTTTGGGATCCAGGATGGTTTAATCAGTTCTGCTTCTCAGTAAGACTATATATAAGCAGGGCCCATAAAGAGGGAATAAATAAAGATCATTTATGAAACAGGAATTGAGTCTAGAAATGGAACTGACTGAATTCAAACAGCTCCCAGGCCATTTTGAACAGACATGCAGCCATGAGAAACACAAATGCTGCCTTTCCCTGAGGAATAATAGCTAAGTAATGTAAATTAAAATCAAAATTAAACCCAAAAACCCCACTCCTTCAGCACTAAAGAGGAGCACACACTGCTGTGTTTACAGAAAATTAGCACTGGAGTGTACACAACCAGTACAAAACATTCCCTGAGCTTGGCTTTGGCTGTGACTGTTTGAAGTCAGTTTGTGATTTCAGATGCTGTTTATATTCCTGAAGCACAACTCTCCAAATGAGGCTTCCAAGCTGTTCCTGCTCCATCCATCTGACGCCGGGTGGGTGCTGGAGGGCCAGGATGCAGCAGGGAATTGGGGAATGCTCTCGGCTCCGGGGAGCCCCAGCACCGCCAGGACTTCCTAAATGTTCACCGTGCGCAGGTCAGAATTTGCCATGTGCTGATTTTAAAGCTTTTTGGGGACAAACCTTAACCCTGGTGAGTGGAAACCTACAGGGATGTGTGGGTATAAACCAGATAAAAGCAGGGAGGAGGCTCCCCTGCTACTCCTGGCTCTGATGATGCTCATCCTGCTGGATTTTCCATTCTCCTGCTGTCAGATGTCCCTGCTCCACCGGGGCAGAGGTTGTTCCCCATCTCCCCAGGTCTCCAGCCCAGCAGAGCCAGGGGCCCTCAGCACAGGCCTGCTCTCCCAGCACCACGGGCTGCTTTGGGCTGAGGGACCTTGAACATCCAGCTCCACCTCAGCTCCACCACCACCTCCCACCCCCCGAAATCCACAGTTCACTCCTTTGAGTACTTTCTCCTCTTGACAGAAAATGTGAAGTTTTGTCTGCAAGGCTTTGCACCCTCCCTGCTCAGTTTTCAGCTACCAATCATTTTTTCCCTGGTGGATGCAGAGACTCCTGAAAGCCACTCCTGGAAACCACAGGGACCTCGTCCCATTTTCCTTCATTAAGACATGCAAAATTGGACAAGGCATAAAGAACATGAGAACATTTCTGTCTGAGAGAAGAAACACAGGATCCTGCAGAGGAACACCCAGAGTCCTCCTCTATTATTCCAAGAATTCTTTTTATCTTGCTCTGGCATTTCATTCACAACACTCCACAGATTTTTCAAGTACTTCTGTAGTCTCCAAGAACTCCACAGAATTCCATGGACTGGGAGTGCTTTCCTTCACAATATGTGACTAAAAAATACTCTAAAGCATCACCTCTACGAGTGAGAGAGCCTGACAAGGTACATTTGATATCTGTGAAATCATCCAACATGGGTCCTGAGGTGACATGAGAGGAGTCTGCCTCGGGGCTTGAACCAGGCAGGGCCCTATTTATGTGATTTTTTTACACATGGCAAATACCCAAATGTGTAACTGAGCTTTTCAAAGCAGAGCACAGTTGGCCTGTTAGTGCCAACTTTTACATTTCTTTCAGTAGGAGCCAAGAATTGTCAACAAGAACTTCTATTTGCCTCCTACAACAGCATAATGAAACTTAGTTTGGAAAACAGAGTATTTCATCTACCCTGACTAAAATAAGGCTTTTGAGTTTGCCTTTGACATCCAGCTATAGCTGGGAATCCTCAGTCAGTTCAGGGGAGCCGAGATGGACTCTGCATGAGGAATGGGAATCTCCAAGTCAGCCTGAAGTGACCTCCAACAGTCCAGTACCATCTGCAGTGCAGAAATGACAGATTTTCAGCACAATCCTAACAGAAATGTGCTGGCTTTGGGAAACCTGGATCAGATTCCTGATGTTCTCCACCTTTCTGAGGGTCAGAGAAGCCCCCCCAGCCCCTTTCAGGGCTCCAAGGCTGGACACAGCTCATGGTCAAACCCTGGCAGAGAAGTACCAACATAAAATGGAATTGTTTATGCAGCAATGGGCCTGGACAGAACTGAATTGCTTAAAGAAAGCACCAATTTAGGGCAATAAGGGATGACTTTAAAATTCCCTCCAAATTAGGATCCAGGGAAGGCGACTCAGCAGAGGAATTGAGATCATCCAGTGGTGTCAGACTCGAATCAAACGTGGTTTGTGATGTCAGACTGCCACCAACACCAGGCAGTTGTGCTTCTCCCAAGGAGACCAGCAGGAAACACATCCCATGGAATTGTCAGGTTTGGCCATTCCATGCAGAGCACCCACACCCACCCATCCCCACCGTGCCTCACAGCGTGTCAGGACCACACAACAGGTCTGGGAGCTCACCTGAAGCCCCCCTTGAGCAGAGTCACCTTCAGCCAGGCTGCTCAGGGCCTTGTCCAGCGTGCCTTGAGCACCTCCAAGAGCAGAGATTCCCAAAGCTCTGTGGGCAGCCTGCTGGACCGCAGCTCCCCTCCCTGGGAAACTGCTTTCTCTGAGCAGAAATTCCCTCGTTTGCAGCTCTTCCCTGCCACCACCCCTGCCCTGTGTCCCTGGCCCTGCCTGAGCAGTAGCAAGGTGTCCAGGATGAATCAAACTCAGCACATCCAGTACCTCACACACTCCCAACTTCCATGGCTCTCCACACATCCCAGCAGGACTTCCCCAGTTTAGCTTAAGGGATACCCCTGGGGACAGCACCAAAGGCAAAGCAAACCAGATCCACTTGTGTCCTCTCAAGCACAGGCCAAACCATCTCATCTCAGAAGGCCACGGGAACAGTTGGCTGCAGTTTGCCCTTGGCAAACCCAAGCTGGATTTTCCCAATCATCATCCCTTCCACGTCCCCATAACATGGCCTCCAGGGGAATTTGCTCCATAGCCTTCCCCCAAAAGGTTCCAGCTCCAGCTCAGCTTTGTCTTTCCTACTTCCCTACACATCCAGGCAATTTTCTGCCTTTGATTCCGGATTCTCTGTGCTTTCACTCAGTGCTGGAGCCCAGCTGGCAGCTTCTTCTTTATCCCTCCTGGTCTCCTGGACACACACACTCAACCCTGCCCTGTGCTTTGAGAAGGTTCCTGTGCCTTGGTCCCTCAGGATCAAAAGGTTTGCCTCTTGTCCATTAACAGTCTCCCATGGAAACCCACCAAAAATAGCCCAAACAAGCCAAGGCCTCCTGTCTGGAGGCTCAAGGCTGGAATTCTCAGCTCCACTGGCCAGCCAGACACAGACAACAAACTGCAATACCCCAATGCCTGTGCTGCCTGTCACACATGGAGCTGCCACCCCAGCACACCCAGACAGCTCAAACCCCACATGAGTGCCAGGGCTGGGTTAAAAAGCTCCATCTCCTCCCTGCTCCACAGACCTGGTCTCCAGCAGGCACACACAGGACCCTGCTGTCCCTTCCATCCCTGATCCCTGTGCCAGAGCTCCCGGCTGGCTCATCGCCCTCTCCAAAGTGATGGAACATCGGAGTCAGTCCTCCAGTGTCTCGTTTTTCCCTGCTTCCCTGCTTCCCTGCCCCCTCCTTCCTGAAGAACCTCACCCATCCCTGGGAGCCATCCCCAGATGTCCCTGCGATCCCAAACCTCACAGCTCTACAACTACACACAGATTTCTAATTCCTGCTCCTTGCTTCCCATGCTGGGAGTAATGAATCACATACAGGATACCCTTGCTTGGACAGAGACCTTTTTTCATGAAAAAACTGAGTTTAAAGAAATGGATAGTTTCAGTGTAAACAATCCTGACGTGGTTCCTACAGCACCATATCCAACTCATTCACTCCCAGATCTCACTCCTAAACAATTCACCATGTACTGAAAAAACCCAATTTTGTGGTGTAAAAGCATAAAAGCCCCACAAAGCACCCCCCTGCAGTTCTGAAGGTGACCCAGTGCATCTGAAAGGATGGTTTGGAATTGTTCTCCCATAACGTGCCATATTTGTTTACAGTCCAGGGCTGTGCTTCCCAGCGCTCAGGCACTGCTCCTGTTTTTCCCCGGTGCATGAGTACTCGTCAATGCCTTTCACACAGGGTGACAGGGAACCATCTGCCTCCCTCCTCCTACTTGTTGCCACCTGTTCTTTTCCCAGTCCCCACATGGCAGCGTGAGCAGGGCCAGATTCCCCGGATGAGGCCGGGTTACAGCACCAAGAAACCCCAAATGGCTCTGTTACCCCGAGGGTCTCGCTCACCACACACAACAACACTGTACAAGCGATGGCAAGGCATGGCTCTGCTGCAATCCAGGCTATCTGCTCCCTAATTGGGACACTCAGGGGCTGAGCTATGAGAATTGGAAGTAAAGCAAGCTGGGTTTGTGTAAGAAAGGGGGAGGAGAGATTTGAGGTTGCTGAGAAAGGCATTCCCAAGGCATGATGGAGGTTCTGGGACAGGCAGGAGTCCTGGCAGGTGGGGGCACCTACAGGACATCAAACCACTCATCTCTTCACCAAGGAGGCAAAGAGAGGAGCATTGAGACTGAGAAATGCAAGTGCAGGGCAAGGAGGTCCTTGAGGAACTTCCTTCCTTCCAAGCTCCCCCTGAAAGGCAGAGCCACAGCTCCAGGAAAATTCTAAAAGGCACTGAGCACCCAGGGCCAGAATCTGAGAAACAGGGACACAGTTCCAAACCCCAAGGTGGTTGGAAGGCACATGAGAGGTTTTTCAAGTCCCTTGCAGAATTCCACACCAGATGTTCCGTACAGGGGATAAAGAGGATTTAACTCGGACCACTGACCCAAATCTTCCTCCTTTTTCTATCCTTCCAAGCTTCTCAATTACAAACACTTGTCCTAAAAATCTCTCCTCTCAATGCAATGGTTCTTTCATATATTTCCAAAAAAGCAAGAGTTGTGGACTCTGTATGGCCAGTCCCTTTCCAGGTGCAAACTTTTCTATATTTATGAACAGAATTCCCAAAGCTGAGAAGAAAAGCCTCTCCAGAAGCCTTTCACTTCTGCCAGTTGATTCTTCGCTTTAGTATTTTCCACAAATAACTTTCCTCTGTACTAAAAGTTACCCAGAGTGAGCTCCAAACACAAAAAAAAGCCCAGCCTAAAGGGGTATGTCTGATCAACGATTATATTAAGCTCACTGGAGGAGAGGAGTCCCAGACAGACTCTATACAGGTTTCTGTGTGGCTGTGCTAATGCTGTGCAGAAGGTCAATCACCAAATTCTTGGTCTCCCCAAGTCTCTGTCCAAACACAGCCAGCCTCCCTTTGTAGCAGATAAATGTTTTCCTCTCACTGCATTTCAAACTTACAGCACCTTCCAGGAACACAAAACACAGATGTGGGGCTTCACTGGGACAGGAGAACTCACATGGCCTTCCCGAGCAACTCCCCAGGGCTTCCACTTTCTCATTTGCATTTAGTTCATTCAAGATCAACTTGATAAGCAAAAGGGCTAATGAGAAATGGTTTGTAAATAGCCAGATGTTTGCCAATTCCAGCAGGAAGGAGAAAACAGAACAGCACGGGAAGGGAAGCTCTGCTAACTGGGAACAACTTTGATGAACACATAATCAACATTTTTCTCACTGAAGTTACTTTTCAAATTGGCAAAGTTGGCATTTCTCATCAGCAGTTATGAAATAATTAAAAAAAAAAAAAAGCTTTCTGAATTAACGATTGAAATGTTCTGAATAGTTTTTGCCCAAATAAGGGGTTTGAACTTTCACACCAAGCCAGCTGCCACTACTACATGTGATACCTTCTCCCTCCTTCCCAGAACAGTTTCCTTCTCCACTGCTCATGGATTGAGAGAAGGTATTTTAAACCCAAATATCTGTACTTCCTCCACCTGTGAATTGCCAGGAATCACACTCATTCCTCGTGGCACTCCTTGTCCCACCCCCCTGCACAGCACAGTTCCATGGCCCCTCAGAGGTGTTCCAGGGGGTGTCCCACTGCTGGAGAACAGCATCTCAGTGACCTCGGGATGTGTCTCTACACCCACAGTGAGACTCCAGCATCCCAAATCCTGTGGCAGCGTGCAAAAGAGAAAGGACATTGTGAGGCAGAGTCCTCGAGGACGGCAGGAGGAGGTGCCAGAGAGGGAAGGAGAAACCACTGGACAAACAGCAGCCGAGGGAAAGGAAGGGGAGTGAGACCACAGGAACTCCAATAACAACAGTGAGAGTCATTTAGAAACCACTGCTGGGAACTGGGTGCAAGCACAGGCTTGGGAAGGCTCCCAAAGCCAAGGCCATTCATTATTCAGTGTTTCCAAAGGTACAGAGTATGGAGTAATGCTTCCGCTGGAAAGGGCTGCAAACCACTCCGGTGATTAATGCACGCAGCAGAAATTAAATTACTTTTAATAATTTTTCTGGCAATCTGATGACAGCAGGGCAGGGCTGGATGCAGATTCCTGACACCACTCTGAGGCTGGAATCCCACAGCTCCGTGGCATTAACGCTCCTGACCCCAGGAGAGGGCACCCTGCATTCCCCAAATCACGGTGGGGAGTACCTGTGGCTCTTCAGCCAGAGGTGAAACACACCCAGATCCAAACAGGAATTCAGAGGAAGTAGTAGGTGCACAGCTACTCTACAAAACAACAGGGAACTGAACAGGAAATCTCTCTTTATGGCTCATTCCTAAGTTTACTCTCTGCACACTGGACACCAAACCCAGGCACAGAAGATTCACACCTCTTCAAAGCATAGGTGTGAAGTTCCATCAAACCTCCAGCCACAGGTCAGCCTGTTTCTCCTAAATCCTCCCCATCCAAATAAGAAAGAAATTAGAATTTGAAACAATCCCCCTCCAAAAAGACAACACAAACACATCACCCCCCTTCCTCCCCATACAGTTTTAGTATTTTCTTGTCTGATTTGTCTCCCCTCATCCTCTGTACTAGTGGTTTTCTTCCTTAGGCTCTTAGAAATTATCTTTCAGAACTGTGTGACCTGAAAGAGCAAAACAAGCTGATGCCTTCATGATATTTGCAGTACCACTTTTTTTTGGGTCTTTAATCATAACACCAATTGTTCTGCTTTGCCACTCCAGCCATGCAATGCAGGACCCTGAATGGGGAGCACTGGCAGGAGTTCCACTGACTGGAGCACAGGGACAAATATTTACCTAAACTGCAGCTGTAACCCACCAGATGTGCAGCTGTAGTTTGCAGGAATGACAAAGTTCACTGGTTTTTACACCAACAGCAGAAAAAAGCTTCTGATGTTGGAATAACTTTGATATAACTTTGATAAATATGGATTTGGGCTGTGCTCCATAAGGGCTTCTTTTCTAGGTTGGTGATTTTAGTGACTATTTTCATTTGGGCTATTCTGCTATTGTTTGTAAACCTCAGCAAGCATTTCTGACCACGGTTTATTATTGCACCAAGTATTATTCAAAATACAGGATGAATCCTGTAGAATTCCTAAATTCTCCTCTTTAGGCGTACAGAAAATAACACTGGATCACTCATATAATTAAAAAAAAATCACTCTGCTCTAGCTGAGTTACTGACAGAACCCACCATGTGGGAAAGGTCCCTTGGAATGGTCCCTCCCCCTTTTTGGCTCTCTGCTGTTCCAGTTTATCTTACCAAGGTCAAGTATTATCAGCTGGGCACCAGCTTGTGCATTTCCAACATCATTTTCTGCAATGCACTGATAGAATCCTTCATCAGACTTCACCAGCCCCAAGACTTGCAGGTTATGTTCTTTCTGAGGAGCAAAGGGAGAAAACAACACTCAGAAATGGGCTGCAGTTGCCAAACTGATGACATCAGCACCGCACGTTACTGAGGCAGGAGAAACTTCTGCCAGCAACAGGGAAAGGGTTTGGAGTTTCCAGATTTCACCTCCCTGGCACTGAATCCTCACGTTCTAGGGCATCAAAACCAGCAGAAGCTCTCAGTAAGGGCTGTCCTTTTCTAGCATCACATAGCACTGGCAAATCCTAATGTTTTCCATTCTGGTGGCACTTTGGGCACTGACTGAACCCCACAGCCCCACAAGCTGGGTACACCCAATTACACAGCCATTCGTTTCCCAGCTGGGTCTCAATAATGCCTTTCACTGCACCTAAAACCTCCCTGCAGAAGCACCCACGTGCCAAACTCACCATCCACACCTCAGTCACGTTTCCATCGCAGCTCCTGCTTGAAATTGGAATTTTTATGGAGCA
>VZRF01010607.1:302472-435988 GCA_013396875.1 Vireo altiloquus | reverse complement strand
GGTGTTACATCCAGAGAAAGAGACCTCACAGGCTGGCACACAGCCAGCTCCACACCCACAGACGGATGGGGGACTCGGGCACCAGCGGCAGCAAAGGTGGCAGGAATTTGCAGCTCAGCTTTGACAGGCACCGACACAAGCTGGGAGTTCTTTCAGAATTCCATCTGGGCCAGGCTGGGTGGGGCTGGGAGCAGCCTGGGCCAGTGGAAGGTGTCCCTGCCCACGGCAGACGGTTGGGAATGACATGATCTCTAAGGTCCCCTCCAACCCAAACCATCCTGGAACCCAGCCAGCTGGGTCTTGAGACTCATGAGACTTCTTGAGACTTCATGAAGAACTGAGGCGTAAAAAGTACAAAGTTAAACCTCAGGGAGTTCAAGTCAACAGGAAAACAAAAGCTACAATTATATCGAAAAGTACTTTTAAAAATGAATGAGCACAAAAGTGAGATAGGACTTTCCCAGGGCACTGTGGCCTCGTGTTCGTGGGAGGGAAAGGAGGTTACCAAACAGAGTGCTGCACTGACCCCAGGAGTTTCTTCTGTGGCCTATGGAAGCCAAGGAAACAGGATGTGCAGGAGCAGCCACGTGCCTTTCTACCACAGTGCTGACAGCATGGATGCAGAGGAGGGAAGCTGCGTGTTTGTAACACAGCAGAACAGAATTCAGGAATTCTACGAAGAACAGAAGTGCTTCACTTACAACATGCACCAGAGGTGCTACTCTGGGTCTTGGCTGCCTTTTAAATGTCTTTAGGTTCTCAGAGTCAGATCAATTCAGATCAAAGGTATTTAAAATGACACCAACTGGGAGGTACAGAATTTTGGACACACTAGCCCCAAGGGAGCAGTGCACAGACATATTACAGTTTCTCCCTGAGGAGCCTCCACAAAGCCTCCAGCTGCATCCAGGGCCTCTGCACTCCTCTGGCTCAGCAGCACCAAGCCCTGCAGGAGCTTATTCCTGGAGTACTCACTTTGTAAAGAACGCCCACCTGTTTATTTGTGTTTACTACACTCCCAGACACAGGGCAATTCTCTGACTTGTGTTGGCAGCTCGGATTGTTGGAGTTCCAGGAAAGCCCAAAGCAGCCTTTTGCCCTTTAATATTTAGCAAAGAAAGTCAATATGGAAGGGCCACGGGGTTCAGACAAACAATTTACACACTTGGCCTCTCAAAGGGGTTTGTTTGGTGCAGGGAATAAGGAATCCTAGGTCATGTTTTACTCCTTCCTCTGAAATGATCCCAAAGGTTTGTAGGTGGATTTAATACTTTTAAAAACAGCTGGAGGTGAGCAGCCTCCCCAACTCTCTCATGTTTTGGATGATAAATGAATAAAGAGAACATTAATAAATGGAAATACTTCAGAGTAAGAAGGTGGTTTAACTCAGGTAAGGGTGCAGGCCTACACGAAGTTGTACATTCACTGCTCCAGCTCTCACACAGGAGCAAAAGCCTGGGTGGGGCCGAGCCCCACTGCCTGTGAATTCAGACATCCCTTTCACATCAAATTCCCAAAAATTTACCAAACACACCATAAATTCCACCTTAAAAAGGTTCAGATATTTCTGTGCTTACTCTCTGATGGCTGCTACCACCATACACAACTCTGACATCTGAAAACTCTCTTCTGAATTTATCTGCCACCAAATTGCTGTAATTTATTCTCTATGAAAACGATTTTTATTCCTCCCTGGTATTTATTCTCAGCACTGTTATTTATTACAAGCTGTGCTACTGCTCCCTCCCTTGCCGTATCCCAGCCTTATTTTGGGCGGCTCAGCAAGTCGTGTTTGCTTTGCTCTGCTGTGACAATTCCTCACAACCCCCTGGATGTGCTCCAGCCCGAATCCATCTCCAGAGCCCGCGGAGTTTCAATCATTTACACCCAATTTCAGCTGTGTCTCAGCAGTGCCTTGAAAAATGGCATAAGCACCATGGCAGCACTGCAGCCTATCCCTCACCCAATCCATCGCTCTGCCTCTGCCCTTCCCACATGCATCATCCCTGCCAGCCTGGGACAATCATTGCCCGCTCATCGTTAGCCCTTTTTAACTAATGACTCATTTTGTTCAGCCTGCTTGATCAATAGTTTATGTTCTCATTTCCCTTCCATCTCTGTCTGCGGCTGTACTTGCAAGCATGGATCGATTCCTGCAGCGCTTGCAGAGTTGAAAAAAGGGAATACAAGAATTGGAAAAGTTGTTTTTCCATGAATGTACAATGCTTCCATTTCCAAAACATTCATTACAGGTGAGTTTTAATTCCTTAGCCACATACTCATCTTGTTGGAGGAACCCAAAGAGACAGGTCAGTAACATTCACCGCCAAGAGCACAAAAACTTAGATAAAAACTCCTCATGGGATCCCAACCTGGTTTGGGCTGGACCATTCCATGAAGATCCTTTCATCCCACCCCCTGCCATGGGCAGGGACACCTCCCACTGTCCCAGGCTGCTCCCAGCCCCAATGTCCAGCCTGGCCTTGGGCACTGCCAGGATCCAGGGGCAGCCACAGCTGCTCTGGGCACCCTGTGCCAGGGCCTCACTGAATCCCCAAGCCCCACCACAGGAAAGTCCTGATTTTGTGCTCTCCACTAATGTTTAACTTGTAATGAAGACACTTGGAAAGAACTCAAATATCTTTGGCAACTGATATTGCTCCAATTTGGGACATCATCCAGAAAGAGGATTTGAATCGAAGGAGTCAGGATTTTTTAGACACAAAAATGGAAGGGGAAGTAGATATTCTCCTACCTGCTCTCAATTAGTTTTGATTTAGGAGATTAAGAATTTGAACATGTTGTTTTTTCAAAGTGACTTTGCTTTTCTGGCTCATGGAGCAAATGCCAAGCTGCTCACAAAGGGATAATAACATGAGGAGTGCTCACTTTATCAATTACTTCCCAGTTAATGAATTAATAAATGCTTTTCAAACACACTCTTCTGGTTTGACTATGTCAGTGTTTAGCTTTATCACAATGCGAGTACAGATGTTTGTGGTAGAGAAGTTCAATTGATAACCAGTGAGCAAACGAGCCAATTACCACAGAAAACCAGATTTGTAAGGGAAGATCGTGTGCTCTGTTCCCAAACACACAATTAAACTTCAAAGACGACTTGGCAGCTCAGCCCCCTCTTCGTGTCAGCACAGAACAACTCCTGAAAAGGCAAAATGCTTGAACAGAATTTCACACCCCCCAGGGAGCCCTGCCACCCTTTTGGAGATTGAAGAAAACATTTTGATCACAACAGTGATCAAAAGATTTAAAAAAAAAAGCAACCCAACCTACATCAGTAGTTGATTTAAACTTCTAAGTGACATCCCAATAAAGGTGAAATATTTGAAAAATAAGATGCTTTTTTAAGCCAATAGCTCTGAAAGGATGGGAAGAGCTGAGGAACTCCACACACAGAGCAGGAATTGCACCCGAGGTGATGTGGAAGCAGGATGGATGCTGGACATGGATCCCATTCCCCACGTACAGGTGATCAGAAGGAGATGGAAATGAATTCCAGTGCTCTGTAGCTCTGCTGTACAGGAAGAGCATGGGAATGGTCTCCTTTGGACACAAAGACACACAGATTGCAAAGGTCATTTAAAAAGACTCATTCTTTTCCCAAAAACATCAATAAATCAGCTGCTGGTCCATGCACAGCATCCAACAAACCCAAAATGAACGGGACCAATCAGTGGCTCCAAACACTCTCAAGTCACAGAATGCAGGACTGGTTTGGGTTAGAAGGGACCTCATAGCCCACCTGGCTCTACCCCTGCCATGGCAGGGACACCTCCCACTGAACCAGGATGCTCCAAGCCCCAGCATCCAGCCTGGCCTTGGACACTGCCAGGAACAGGAACCCTTCCAGGACTGTTCCTGAAGCAGTGTTAGAACTTCACTAATACCCAAAAGCAGCCAAAGGGCTGAATTTCCAAACTGGAAATGTCCAGGACAACACTGAGATACCATTTCTGCTTCCTTGGCCACCTTCAAGTGCCTCAATCCCCAGAAATCAGGAGGGTGTTTTCCAAAGTCAGCCCATGAAACCACAGCTCCTGCCCCTCCTCCTCATCCACCTCCTCCCACACTTTTGTCCATGACCAAGTGGACACGAAGTGCACCTCCAGTCATCCCTCACACAAGCATTTGCTCATTCCAGGAGCTTCCCCACAGCCCAAAGAGCACAAACACAAACCAGGCAGAGTGGCCACATCTTCACAGCGTATCCCAGAAAATCCTGACTCCAGCACTCCCAGCCAGTTCCATTCATAGCTGAGGGATGCTGGGGGCACAATCCCTGGCTCATATTTCAGTTACAAATCTGGATTACCAGCAGTATTTAAAATGGACATTTCAACACAAAGCCCATTTCATATCAGCCTGAAACGGTCCACAGGGATTTTATTTCCTCCTCCGGGGATAACAACCTATTCCATTAGGACATGCTCCAAATCCTATTAGAATCATTATAAAGTTAAATGCAATTTTCACAACTGTAATTTTGTTCCTAAGAAGGACCAAACTGTAACCTGACCATCACCCCATTAATCCATCCCCTCCTGCCCTTCCCCCAACACACAGCCAAAATGCTTGAACTGATGTTTGACAGCAGAACTTCTGATTATCTTTTAATTCTGTGAGTTAGTTGTACAAATTAGTCGGTTTTCTTCAAATGCATCCCGAAAAAGGAAGGAATTTACACTGTGCATGAAAATGGGGAGTCCTAATATTCTTCCTTACAAAACAGCAGAAGTATATGGATAATACTTGGAAAAAAAAAGATTTAAACCCCAAAACTAAGTTGAAGGCAAGACAAATTCTTCCCAACCCCTGAGCACGGCTGTGATGTCCTTAAAACACACTAAATATGCAGCTACAAAATTTGCAAAGCAAATGCAAGCTGACAAAAAGGGTTCCTCTAGAAAAATACAGAAAAGTATCAAATTCATGTACCAAAATCAGCATACCAAGACACCAAAAGGTTATAAAAATGTAAACTACTACAGCAATTTTTTCTGTAGAAAAACCAGAGCTGCAGCATCTGAATGGTTTCAGTGGCAGTGACATTCTCTAATTCAGTAAATGGTGATTTTTCTTATCTATTCTGGAAAATGAAAGCCAGTGTCCAAAGGGAGAAGTGGTGCCTGTGGCATCCTGGTGGGATTCTCTCCCACTTTTTCAACAGCCAAAGCAGAGAGAGGGGACCTGGTTTGCCTTCTCCAAAGACCTCATCAACCTCTGCGCAGCAAACGAGCATTTAGTGTCCCACACCTTCCTCCTTTGCACTGTTTGGAGCTTTCCAGCTTCCTTGGCAAATGCCAAACCCCAGCTCCACAGTCCCAGTGGTGGCAGAAGGGCAGGGCTGAATTAAAACAATTATTTTACATTTACAGTGAACAGTGTTCATTCAGAAATTGCTAAATATGATCCATGCTTCAGAGACCAGCCCCGAAATAATCATCCCAGAGGCAGAAACTAAAACAATATTCAATGCCAGGACAACGACCAAGAAACCAGGTAAGCATGAACAGCACAGACCAAAAATAAAGTAAAATTATATTGAGCTGTTAGAGTAAAAAACTCATGCTGCAATTCAACGTGCTTGGGGTTTTTTAGGGAGAAATAATAAATTGCAGATTTATGGAACAGGAAGTAATAGCACTAAAGTTCACAGAAAAAGGCCTGAGAAATAAGGATTTCATCATGAACTGGACATGAGCCCCAGTATCACACCAGGATGGAAGAATTGCCCATGTGGGGTCTGGCACTCCCCTCCCCCCCACACCTCAGCTGACTGTGATACTGGAGCCCCACATTTGAAGGAGAACATGAACTCTGATTCACAAGAAAGCAATGAAGACGATCAATGACTCAGAAAATTGGCTTCAAAAGAGAAATGGAAGAGCTGGAATTAGTTCTTTGAGCAAAGGAAGGATTATGCAGTCGTGGAACCGGACACCTCAAATAGGAACTCAACACAGAAATGCCCAGTGCTGCAGAAAGGAAATTAGCCTGTGTTTATCTGTATCTATATTTACATATCATTCCTGTGCAGGAAGAACGACACAGGACTAACATCTCCATCCCTGCCCTGTCCTAGGATAATACTCCAAACAATTAATTGCTCACTCGTGCGTGTTGGATGGAAATGGGTTTTCCTTCCCAGCACAGCTGCAGTACAATCCACTCGTCCCTGGCCACAGCCACGAAGGAGCTCTCAGTGTGCAGCAGCTCTGTCCCCAGCAAGTTTTTATCATCAAATAGGAAAGTTTTACATATTCTATTTTGTTTTTAAACCTAATATCCATCAATTTTATTAATATGTCTTTTCTACACTAGATTCTTTTTACTAATCACTAAATCACAGGAACTTAGGTTGGAGGAGAAGGAGGAGAAGGAGGAGAAGGAGGAGAAGGAGGAGAAGGAGGAGAAGGAGGAGAAGGAGGAGAAGGAGGAGAAGGAGGAGAAGGAGGAGAAGGAGGAGAAGGAGGAGAAGGAGGAGAAGGAGGAGAAGGAGGAGAAGGAGGAGAAGGAGGAGAAGGAGGAGAAGGAGGAGAAGGAGGAGAAGGAGGAGAAGGAGGAGAAGGAGGAGAAGGAGGAGAAGGAGGAGAAGGAGGAGAAGGAGGAGAAGGAGGAGAAGGAGGAGAAGGAGGAGAAGGAGGAGAAGGAGGAGAAGGAGGAGAAGGAGGAGAAGGAGGAGAAGGAGGAGAAGGAGGAGAAGGAGGAGAAGGAGGAGAAGGAGGAGAAGGAGGAGAAGGAGGAGAAGGAGGAGAAGGAGGAGAAGGAGGAGAAGGAGGAGAAGGAGGAGAAGGAGGAGAAGGAGGAGAAGGAGGAGAAGGAGGAGAAGGAGGAGAAGGAGGAGAAGGAGGAGAAGGAGGAGAAGGAGGAGAAGGAGGAGAAGGAGGAGAAGGAGGAGAAGGAGGAGAAGGAGGAGAAGGAGGAGAAGGAGGAGAAGGAGGAGAAGGAGGAGAAGGAGGAGAAGGAGGAGAAGGAGGAGAAGGAGGAGAAGGAGGAGAAGGAGGAGAAGGAGGAGAAGGAGGAGAAGGAGGAGAAGGAGGAGAAGGAGGAGAAGGAGGAGAAGGAGGAGAAGGAGGAGAAGGAACCTTGAATTTTCTATGTTGTCTCCATATTAATATATAGAGCAAAATCTAAAACTACAAACTCATTTTCTGTGGTGCACTAAACAACTATCTCTTCATTTCTTTGGTGCTCTCACCTCACCCAGAAGTGGGGGTAGTTTTTCTCACGGGCTTAGTTCATAGGCTAAGCCTTCTTGGGGAGCTTTAGGGATGAATTACGTCTCTATAAGATCAGGGAAAGTTTTTTGGCTTTCTTGGGTTACAACCGTACATGAGCAGGATTTTCTCTCTGGGTTTTTTACTTGCCTTAGCAGTTGCAGCCCTGTTCAGACACCAATTGCATGTCAGCAGGAAACCTCTGACAAGGCTGGCCCAGCATCCCCCACTCCCCTTAACCCCGTGTGCCCAAACCCAGTGAATATTGCCCCTCCTGACTGCCCTGCTCAGCCACAGAGCCACTGGGCACCCACAGCAGGTGTGCTGCCTGCCTGCCTCAGCCCCCAAATCCATCCTCAGAGGCTCCTCGTGAGCACCACACGGGAAGGGGCACGGGAAGGGGCACGGTGCCACTCGGCAGCCAAGGCCACGTGACTGGGAGGAAACAGAAGAAAGGCACAAAAGCAAAATATCTCCAGATATTCCCCCAGCATTGAGCAATCCCTGGCTGAGGGATTTCCTGAGAAACAGGAGGTATCTTTGTGTTTTCTGTTCCTGGTTAGATTTTACCTTTTAAAAGCTGTCAGGTGAGCCTTCAGCAGCCCTAAAGTTCACAGGGATGAGCTCCATGAGACACCTCCCAAGAAAATTTACCAGCTTTTGTGTGCTTTGGAGTCAGTCAGCTACAGGATGTCTCTTGGTTCTGGCTAATAAAGAGAAACGAGCCTTCCTTTCCATCTTCCTCCCCACAAAGCACTCAATGTTTTACAGAACAGAACTGGTTTGGACACAGCCCTGAGTGAGCTTTGAGGTCCCTTCCTACCAAGACCTCTCCATGGTTCCTGTTACACCCTACACCCTCTCCATGGTCCCTGTTACACCCTACACCCACTTCATGGTTCCTGTTACACCCTACACCCTCTCCATGTTCCCTGTTACACCCTACACACTCTCCATGGTCCCTGTTAGATCCTACACCAATTTCATGTTCCCTGTACACCCTACACCCTCTCCATAGTCCCTGTTACACCCTACACTCATNTTCCTGTTACACCCTACACCCACTCCATGGTCCCTGTTACACCCTACACCCTCTCCATAGTCCCTGTTACACCCTACACTCATTCCATGGTCCCTGTTACACCCTACACCCTCTCCATAGCCCCTGTTACACCCTATACCCTCTCCATGGTCCCTGTTAGATCCTACACCAATTTCATGGTCCCTGTTACTCCCTACACCCACTTCATGGTTCCTGTTACACCCTACACCTACTCTGGCTTTACTACCCCCAAGAGCTCTGCCATGTTTATGAGAGGAGGGAACAAGAACTGCTTGCCCCAGCTCACATCCAGGACCAGCACAGATTTAGAACAGCCCCACAATGATTTTTCTGCTCAAGTGCCTATCCCTTTCTAACAATTCCTACAATTTCATGTGGTTTTTAAGATCTTGCTTTTGTCAAAGACCAACACATTCCAAGTTCAATATTTCACGGCCATGCCAAGCCCCAGGTCAGGGAGCATGGCTGTATTACAGGAACAGACAGAGCTGCATTTCCCTGTGGGATCCACGTGCAGGGTGTTGGACTCCACTGTCATTTAATTACCAGGATGTTCCTCACACCACAAGGTGTTCCCAAGGTTCTTCACCAGCACCTCATTTGTTTCCACAGCCCCACTAAACTCAGGACACCCCAAATCCCCTTTTCCACACTAAGCAGGGCAGACTCAGCTCCACTGATAAAAGCAACCCCTTATTCCCACTCCCATTTCCTATTAAACAGTGAATTCATTCCCTTTTTCCTGCAGGAGGGAATTTGCTCTGACTCCCAGTGCTGGTGTTCGAGGCTCTTAGCGAGTGCCAGAAGGGTTCTGGGGAAGGAACAGCAACAACATCCTGCAAAAGGTTCTCCATAGCCAAGTGCGGCTTTTTCCACACAAAATACACATGAATGGATTCAAACATCTATCAACACTGTATTTTATTTTAATTGTTGTCATTTTAATGGGTCCAGACATCAGATTAACTCACCCCCAGTTTCCCAGATCTCCCCCAAAGGGCTTTTAAAACCCTCATGTCACACTGACCAAATCTCCTTAGTCTGATTTTTTTCAGTCTGCTGATTTAGGTGCTAGGTTACACAGCACACTTGGGAACTCAGGATTTCACACTTCAGCTCCTCGAGAAATGTGGAGTGAAGACCATCTGGTCCTGATGATTCCTCACTGTTCCCTTCAGGGGTTTGCTCTGAAATAGATTTTACTAACACTGCAAGCTCAGGTACGGCCTCCCTCCAGGCTCCCTCTATTTGAAAAGATAAAATACAATTTAAGACAAAAGTCTCCAATTTTGCAGAGAAAGCAGACAGCAGGAACTCACTTTTCTGCTTCAGGCCATCTTCTCACCCCTTTCTCCTCACACTCCATCATGTGCTGACCCTGTGCTGTCCCTGGCAGATGTCCCAGCTCTGTCAGGCTCAGAAAAAACTATCACAAGATTTGTATGTTATTAGCAAATGACTGAAAGCTTTGTATTAATTCCTTGCAAATGAACAGGAGAATAATAATTCCTTTCCTTGTCCTTGGAGATCTCTGGGGAGGTTTGGAGGTGGGTTTTTCTCTTTCCAGGGGAACTTCTCACTGGTGTTGGGCGCTCACTGTGAACACAATGCCACATGCTCAGTATTTATTTAACCTCTTTGGCTGTGCCTTTGTGTTTTCAGTAAACTTCCTCAAACTATTTTATTTTGAGTTAACTTCCATTACTACAGATGTCCCTCTACAAGACTAAATGCTGATGGTGATGATGGATGTCACCACCATGGAATGGCCATCAGTTTACAGCCCTAATGCCCTGAGAAATGTGGGGTCTGAGCCTGGATTCTCCATGTTTTCCACGACTACAAGGCATTACCTCTGGTGTGGGGGTGGGAGGAATGATGTTTGGGCAGAGATGGACCCACAGTGACACGATGCTGCTGGGCTCCATCAGGAACAGGGGAGCTAGGGGAGCTGGGGCACCTCTGTGCCCATACAAACACACACAAACCATCAGGGATGGGCTGCTCCCAGGTAATAGCCACACCCAGGGCCCACAGAGGCACAGGAGCAGCTGTAGGAACAGCAGAAGGAATCCTTGTGTCTCAGGATGACAGACACCAGGTGGGTGCTGCTCTGACCCACAGCATCCCCATGGGTGGGGGTGTAGGATGGAATCCCCACCCACTCGGAGCTCGGGGAAGATGTGCCAGAGCTCCCTCAGCCATTCCCTGCAGGTATGAAACACTCAGCTTGGGCCAGGATGAACAAAAAGCTGCTTCCACAACACTTTTCAGTGGTATTCAGCAACAGGACGAGAAGCAACGGGCATAAAAATTAAATCCCAGGTTCCACCTCAGTGTGAGGCAGAACTGCTTTCCATGGGGGTGGCAGAGCCCTGGAACAGCTGCCCAGGAGGGTGTGGAGTCTCCCTGTCTGGAGACATCCCACAGACACCTGGATGACCCCAGATGGACTGCATGGTGTCCAGAGGTCCCTTCCCATCCCACCTGCTCTGTGAGTCTGTCTAAACAGTACTTGGCCCCACCAGTGCCCTGCACAAAGCTGAGCTGTGATGTTTTGCCCACAACAGGACACACAAGTGAAAACTCAAACCACCCATGGACAGAAGAGGTACAAATTTACCAATTCCTGCTTCCTTCTGTGAGAGAGTTTTGGCCTCAATACCTCCTGCACTTGTCACCTCCCTTCCAGTGCTCCCAGTAAAAGCCCTCCATGACCAAAGACACCAAAGGTTTATTTCCTCCTTGCTCAGACTGAGCCCACCCTCTGAGCGAGGGCATCTCCGAAAACCTGCGGAGGCACAGGCTGGGATTAACCTGCTGCTCTGGGGTGAGCTCCCCAGCTAAGGAGGAACTCGGACAAAGAACAGATGACAAAAGAGATTTCTAGATGGAAACGAGACAACCAGATCATCCAGAAAAGCTTATCAATTGTAATAAACTAAAGCAGAGCTCACTCAATGCTTATCAGAGGGTATTACTGATTATCATTCGAAGCGAGCCTTCCAAGCAACTTCTTGGGTGATTTTTATAAGTAAAAACCTTAATCTAGGCATCAATAATGTAAAACTGTTACATTCATTATTTCTCTGTTTTACTAAGCTCTCCTTCCCCAGACTTTCTAGGAGAAATCTCGCCTGTTTGACCCTGAATCTACTCCAAGTACCATGGAAACATCTGAATAACAAGAACGCTCATCAAAATTTAAACTTCTTACAGCAGCGCCAAAGGCAATGAAATTTTTATTGAATTCCTGAGCCCTCATTTTCCACACAAAGCCGAGCTGGAGAAGAGGCCTCAGACAGCCCTGAGCACGACAGGACCTTGTTTCCCATTCCCAGCTATTTCCAGGCAAGCCCCTCAATCCCAGTTCCCACCACGCTGCCTCTCGTGTCTGTTTAGATCCCTCCTGCCCTTTCCAAAACAAAACTCCACCAGGGATTCCCCATCTACCCTGGGACCATTCAGTGCTGTGATCACTGTGAACACTAAAGTGTTCCTTCAGGATTTAGGGATGTTTATTCTGGATACATATGGATACAGACAGTGGATATAGGGCCAAGTCCTCCCTCTGCAGGGAATGACACCCAAACACCTTGGTTAAGAAGTGCTTTTTAACTGGACAAATTGGGAATATGGCACACTTTCCCCTGGTATTTTCTACCTTGAGTCTTTCAAAAACTCAAATCCTAAGTTTACAATTGTTCAAATGGTTTTGATATGTGAAGATTAAAAAATAATAATAATAAATTGTTGACTTTGTCAAAGATGACAGGGAGATGCCTGGAGAGCGGAGACGGACTGGAGGCTGGCAAAGGCACCATGGCCTGGATCTGGCAGTGCCCTGGAATCCCAGGTGCCTTCCCCAGCTCCACCTCTCTGGTGGGATTGGGTGGATGGTTACAGAGCAACTCCCATTTCTGAGAGGTGACCGTGGCCCGTCAGCCCCTTCTCCAGGGCAGTCACAGCTCTGAAGGGACAGATTATGAGATGCATATTCTGAAAAATCAATGCTGAAGTGTCTCACACTGGGCACTAGAACAGCTGGATACATTTCCTCTTAATTTTTCTGTGTCCCAGTCAATTTTTTAAATGGATTCAATGCCACTTCATTTCAGCAGAGTGCAAAAATACATTCATTAGTGGTTATGAATGATTCAGGTGCCATGGAGCTGAATACCAAAACAGGGATAAATATGGATTTGAACCGAGCATTATAAATAAATCATGGGACTATCCCCTGAATAAGGAAAAATATCAAATATTGAATATTTTCTCAATAAAGTAGCACCGTGAAGTTTGTGCAGTGCACAAGGCAGTGAGCTCCTGGGGAGAAACAGCAGGAGAACACGTATTTAAGGATTTCCTAACTCCATCCCATAAGAAGGGGAAAGAGGACATGACAAATTAAAGACAGCAAGCCTTGGCATCCTGTATCTTTGAATATTTCCCAGTGCAGCCCTCGCAGTGGGGGGATCATTTGTGTGCTGCAGACTGAGGAGCTCCAAAGGCCAGGAAGGACACACATTTTAAGATCATTTCAAGTATTAAGCTGTTTGTTCACTGAATACAGATTGCCTCAGATCACTTGGGGAGAAGACAAACTAGGGCTGGGAACAGTAAAAATAATTTACGGCATCAACTAAGCCCCTCTCATGTTCACCAATGGCTGCTACAGGATTCAGGCACATCCTGGCACTAGGAAAAATACCTTTTTTCTGATCAAGTTCAAAAGAAAATATAGAGAGTTACTGCTTTTCCATGTTTTTGTCTCGTAACGACACAAATTCTGCAGGCTGGCTTTACACATCAATTCCAATTCCCTTCCAGCTCAGTGAATGCAGGCCCATCTTCACATCAAAGTCCCTTCTAATTTACAAATCCTCAAAATAACCTTAATTACAACCCACTTCAATAATAGCTTCCGTGTAAGGAACAAGCAAACAAGACTGTGCAGCCTGAAAAGAAACAACTCAAAGGACTCAATAAAGGCCTAGAAAAACATGCCTGGAATAGTGGGGGAATAAGGGCAGACTGGTTCAGCCTTTGCCATGAAAGAAAAACCAAATAAATTTAACAGATTGCCTCAAAAGAAAGAAAAAAGGTGCTCAGGGAGAGGAAAACGGAAAAATAGAAAAGAAATCTATGGGGGATTGATAAATAATGGAGAAACTGCTGAGGAAACCCCAATCTGCCTGGAGAGCAAGGTGTCACTCGGGGGAAATAACTCCTCCTGCCCTGCCTGAAACCCCTGAGCCATCTGCCTCTGGGCACTGCCAGAGCACAGGTCCTGCACATTCCCTGCCCCAGAGCCCCTCGGGACAGCAGCTGCCACGCCCTGCCTGCCTGGCACCACCAACAGCAGCTCTTGGGTGCTCTCCCAGAAGAGATTCTCATTTCCCTGCGACATCTTTTTATCTTTAAATGGAGTCTAACCAACCGAAGTGCAGAAAGATACAAAATCAACTTGAGGTAATCTTTGTAAACTGTGCCGTTAATTGCACAAAAATCTTCTAATTAATCTTTCAGCTTTCCAGAATTACTGAAGGTGGAATCTTGGGCTGGTTTTTCCCCACACTGCACAGGTACAAATTGGTCTTTGTTGAAAGCTGGCCCAGCACACAAGGCACTGCTGCCAGTGACAGCAGCAGGAATTCAGAATGGGAATTCAGGAAAGCACAGACCCCAGTAACGCTCATTTTTCTTAAATAAAATCCAGTAATTTGGGTTCCTTAAGGTAAAGAAACTGAGACAGGTATTACGGATCAGGTGCACACTTCAAATCCAAGGAAGTTTTTAATATTTAAAGTTTGTGATACTCTAGGAAAGAATTTTTCTCTCAAAGAGAAACGGACTGCAGAGCATTCACACATTTAAACTACAAATTAGTAACAGGTCATAGATTAGGAAGGTGTGAGAGTCTCCAGTACTTGGATTTCAAATTAGTAAATTAAACAGTGACCACTTTAACAGAGGCAAGGCACTGGAGCCTCCCTAGAAAAACACTGGTCAATAATTCTGAAAGACTACCTTAGAACAGTACTTTTGGCAAGGTGGTACAACAGCAGATCCCTACAAGGGAAAGATGCTCTTCCAAATGAAGCTTTACGCATTTGAGCTGTTCCAGGCAAACCAAAGAATCCTTTAGGTTGGAAACGACCTCCAAGATCATCGAGTCCCAAATTAACCCAGCACTGCCAGATCCATCACTAAACCACAGCCCCAAGTGCCACATCCAGAACTCAAATATTCCCTTTAATCCATATCATCTTCCTGCACTTCAAAGAATTTTCTCTTTTCCTTGGAAAACAACAATCAACAATTACAATCCCACATGGAACAGAGGAAGCCAAGTTCGAGTGTTCCAAGAGAAGCAGCTTAACATTGGAACGTAATCCTTTACCCAAGCACTCCAAGTCCTGACTGAACATTGCTGTGGGTGGTGAGATGATGCAGAGCTCTGGTAACAGCACCAGCACTCCCCACAAACCCTCTGAGGCTCCAGGAAAGCTTTCTTGCACCAGCACTCCCCACAAACCCTCTGAGGCTCCAGGAAAGTTTTATTCCTTGTGCTCCGGTGCTTGCTCGCAGCCGCTGAGATTTCACACAAGTTAACAGGTTCCTTGTGGAAACCCTCGCTTCCCCTCCTCCGCCTGTCTGCCTGCACCATCCCAGCTGCAACCCGAGGCAGCAGCAGGGAGATCAGCAGCTCTGCAATCACTCCTCTCATGGTTAATCACACTAATGATCGTTTAAGCAAATTAGCAGAGCAAGAAGCATGCACCGTGCAGACTGAGCGAGAGACTGGGAGAGAAAGCACAGCCAGTGCCAAGGACAGAGCCCACAGCTCCTCCAGCCCCAGAAACCTGAGCTTACAGAACTGAGCCTCCTCTCCAGCCCCACAAAGCCTCCTGTGGCTCTTCTCCCTTCCCACTCCACGCAAATTCCCAGAGAGCAAGGCAAAGTTTCAGCTAATTATTTAAAGCACAGTGATTTGAGCCTTGTGCTTTTTTCTGCAGCCAAGAGAACAAAACAGGATGGTGGTCACGAACTCCTGTTTTTCTATTATCTTCCCATTGGAAGCACCTTCCTAAAATACAGTTTTTTCTCTGCGTGGCATCTCAGGATGTGCTACAGGATACAGGCAAAAGATAAACACTATAAATCAGAGCTACGTTAGTGTTGACATTGTCAGTAAACAAAGTTATTAATTATACATGTACTGGGAAAGCTGAAGAAAAATTATTTGCCCAAAGGGGAAAGGAATGGCAAAATTATATTTTAAAGATTCTCCCCAAAGCGTGGCACACAACTTACAGTAAATCATTAGAATTTAGTGAAATGTTTGTTCTGCAGTCCTGATTCAGCTCTCGGAGCTGTGAGCTGCTATAAACTCACCTCAAAAGCGACCTTCAATACAGAAAAGTGATGTATTTAAAGTTCCACTTCTTAGGTTCTTCCCTGTGCCCAAAGCCTCCCTGAGCTTCCCAGGCAGCATCAGCTCCATCCTTGTCACAGAGCCATGGTGGGGTGAGGAAGGGACCAGTTCCAACCCCTTGGAGCCTCATCCAGCCTGGCCTTGGACACTGCCAGGGACAGCCACAGCTTCTCTGGGCACCCTGTGCTTCACAGAGAGGTTGTTGAGCACAATTCCTCGCTCAGCCAGTGGCACATCTACCAAAGGCACAGCTCTGCAGAGACCAGGATCACCCAGGACAGGCTCTGATGCCTCGCATAAGTGCAGGCAGGTGATTCCGTGGCTCTTCCCTCACCCACCTCTGACGTGGCCCTGCGAGCCCCCAGGGCCAGGCTATTTTTCTTTTTTCAATGTCACATATCAGGAAGAGATGAGGCAGGACTTCTTGTCGCAGTTTCAAGAGTTGTTTATTATTTCTTATTTCAGTTTTCAGAAGCGCAGCCTTAGCATGGCTGCCGCTGCTGTTTTCAGGTGTACAATGGCTGCAGCTCTTGGGACTGAACAGTTTTTAAAGCTTTATCACTCAATTATTGATCGTTACGTGATCTATTTTGCCTTTAGTACCAATAATTACTAATTTTATTAACGTGTCTCTTCTACACTGAGTTCCCTCCACCAGCTACTGGAGCACGGGAATTGGAGACGAAGAAGAAGGAAGAAGAAGAAGAGGGAAGAAGAAGCCAGAGCCAACACCCTGAATTTTCCATGGTTGGTCTCCATATACTATATATAGGAAAACCTAAAACTACAAATACTCACTCTGTGGTACACTAAACTAAAATCTTTTTCACACCATCAATGCTTTCAGTTCACCAAGAAGTGAAGGGAGTTTTTTCCAAGGACTCAGGTCGAAAGCTGAGTTACCTTGGGAGGCTCTAGGCAAAAGGTGACCCCTCACGGCAACAGGAAAAGTTTTCCAGTTTTCCTGGACTCCAACACACCTCCTTGTTTCCCTTGTGCTTTAACACAGCTTCCAGCAGGATCTGCTCCATGACCCTGCTGGGCATGGAGGTGGCACTGACTCCCTGTAGTTCCCAAGGACTTCCATAAACGTTATTCCATCAGGATAAACAAAGAGCAGTAATTTGAGGCTGGAGCTCCAAAGCACTACAGATCTCATTGAGTTACAGAGCACCAAGCACAGTTATTTTCAAAGGCTGCCAAAACTTTTGCACCTCATTCAAGTCCCATTCCACTCTGCCACATTGTTATGAAAAAATACATTGTCCTGCCAAAGGGAGCTGTTTCTTGTGCTTACAGATGCAGCTCTTGACTGATAAGCAGCACTTCTTCTGCAACCTGCATGACCACACCCACTGCAGGCAATACATAAAGAGAAATCCTGAGCAATCCTAACTCTGTGCAGTAACCTGTCAGTGATGGGGAGGTTCCAGGGGGCCTTCCAAGAGCTGTAACTCAGCACAAATCCCTTTTATTCAAATTGTGTTCACAGAACCAAGTGCTCTACTGAAGCTAAAACCATCTGATGTGAGAGACAACACAACCTGGGGAATGGCACAGGGTGCTTTGAGGCACCACAGTACAGCAATTTATATCCTCACCTGCAAAGTGCTTTGGGTCCTGTTGGACTGAGACTATATTTAAGCTCCTAAGGATGTGAAAAAGAGACATCATAAATGTAACCTTTGAGTCAGCACTTGAAAACAAACAGGACCAGCAGAGCTGCCAGAATTCGTCACTGATTAGAAAAATATTCAATGTAAAAATCATGTTCTGCCCTTGATTAACCATTAACCAGCCTCCTTCTGGGAGTATCTTGGATCCTGCTCCCCTTTCCCTCCCCAGCACCCCTCTGGAGAGGGCACCTCCAAGAGCACAAAACACCTCCATTAGGCAGCTCACACCTGCCTCCAAGGCTTCCCATCTCCTCCCCAGCACTGAAGTGTTTAACTTCCACTGGCATCATCACCAAACCCTGTTTACTCCAGGAACCCAAACTCCACCGTGGTTTTCCTTTAAATTATTCTCCTCACGAAGACAAACTAATTAACTGCAAGACTGCGTAGGAAATCAGCCACCACAGATAAGAGCCCTCCTCCTTCCCACAAATTACTGGATTGTTTCATCTCTGCAACTTCGGGAGAAACTTTCCTGCCAAGGACTAGAGTTTGGATAATGAGCCATCCAGTAATGGCAATAATCTGGTTCCCATTAGAGAAATCAATTATCTGGTGGATGAGAGTCAGCTTAACCATCATAAAAATTTAACTTGCAAGAAAGTCTATGTTCACTTTATGGTATGGGCTCTCTCACTGATTGATGTGTGGTGCTCCTCAGCATTTCCACTTTAACATCACCCTCAGTTTTCATCACGAAATTTGGTGGTGTGACAACAGCACAAAACTTTCTGCTGAAATGGGGAAAAAAAAAAAATCCCATAAATTCAAAAATTAAACTTGGAGCTTGATTCAACCAATTAAAATGGAAGGATGACCCTGATGCACAGAGAAGAGTACTCGCCATTTAGGGCACAACTCCTATAAAAAGAGCTCTCACTTCGAGGAAAAAGGCATTTTAATGAGCTGCTTAGTTCACACATCCACATTTCTTGGAAGTCTCTGGCATGTGCAACTTAAAAATTACTACTGAATCTTTCAGCTTTTAGTTTGCAATTGAAATTCTGTCATCTCCTTTTGACAGGGAATAAAAGTAGTATTAAAACCCCTACAGCTTATCCCTAGAACATGTATCTACTATATGCTTGAATCCTTACAAGCACCCAAGAGCACTGGGGACCATGGGCTGGGCTTACCTTTCCTATAGCATTGGATGAAAAACATACTGCAAAACCAGTAAATTCTGTGCTGGGCAAAGCCTGGTCCAAACTAAAAGCACATTTTTACTTTGGAGACCAAACAAAACAAAAACCCCTAAATATGAACCTTGGGCAACCTCTGCATTTTCTGTAACTGCCTGTCTAGGCCAAAGCACAGCCTCAGCTTATTGTTTTAAAAGCTATTTTGGGGAAACGGATTTCTGTCCCTAAAGCAGCAGCTGGTTCAAACTCCTGTTAATATGATCCTCATTTATTAGAAACTCTGCCGAAAGAGAAACCAGCTTTTACAATTCCCTCAGTTCAATATCAGTTTCGACACTGTAGATATTTAAGACACTGCTGCTTAATTTAGTAACATTTTCACTATCCCCAAGGATTACTCAAGAACATTTACAAGGAAAACCATTTGTGTGAATTAGATAGGTTACTGATCATTTGGTTTTGTCTTTCTTAATGGTATTTTTTTATAAATATATATATATATCACACAAAGAGGGTTTTTTTTTAAATTCCACATGTACCTCATCTTCCTGGCATGTGCTTTCTGGATCTTACCTCCCAAATCCACATTGCCAATCTATTTGTGATCCAATCCCAAAGGATCACATCCCTGTCCTCATTAACCCCTGCCCATTTTGGGGCTGTTTTGCAACTGTTTTTTCAGCGCCACAAAAATCCGTTTGAAAACTCTGCAGCACCTCTGTAACACAAATCCAACGTTTCCAAATACAATCAGACCGTGCAGGGAGTTCCAGAGGCTTCATGTACAAGAACCTCATGATGAAAAGTTGTCAAGTCTTTGGAAGAGAGGAAAAGCCTCCCTTGCAGCAGGATTACCTGGGGATGGTCCATCATCCCTACCCTCACCACCAGGATGATCCCGGCCTTGTCCTGGCCACAGGGATGCCACTGGCCACAGGCACAGCACGAGGCACACACAGCAGCTGCCCCTGCTCAGCCCCGAGCCTGGGAAAGGCTGGAAAACCTTCCCAGCCCTGAGCTGCAGAGTGTCTGCCTGCCTGGAACGTGGCAGCAAGGCAGAGATCATGGCCTGCCAGGGCTCCCCTGAGCTTCTACAACACCTTGCACTGCTCTCTGACACCACCACGGAATGTTAAACATCTGCACTGCTACCAGAGAATCCTCCTTTAAATTCCAGCAAAGCTCATTGGTGACTTTTGGAAATACAACTAAAGAAAACAAGTGTTGGTGCCCCCATCAAGAACCATGGCAAGCTCTCTTCCACGTGTCAAGGGTTGGACAAATGTTCTTCCTGCTCTTAGAAAAACATCAAGAAAGACCAAAAACCCTGCAAACCTAGAGCAGTCCAACTACAGAACCTGATTTAAACACTGAGCAGTAAAAGCAGAGATTCTGTTGGGCCCAAGCCCTGAGAACAGTTCTCAGTGTTGAACACAGGAGTGGGACTTTTGCACAGTGCAAAGATCATTTTCTTTTTGGGGAAGTTTAGTATTAAAAGTGACACCTCTCCTGAAGATGAGCTATTCTGGTGTCCAGGTACAACCTGAACAGGTGATGCAGCCTTAAAATAACACTCCCATGTCCTTCCTCTCCCACGGACCTGAGTATCTGTTTATAACTTTTTCACCAGCGACACTTGCCTTGAATACAAATGTGAGAGGCAAAAATTCCCAGTTAGTTGACTTCCCAAGTAAACTCTGAACTCCATTCACATTAAACTGCACTTAGGAGCAGCAGCGAGGACTTTCAGAAAGCCTTTTCAGACAAACAGTGAAGTACAGTGGTAGAAACCCAAATTCCAGGGAGTTCAGCTCATCCACCTTCCCCACATCAGACTGCTGGACTCACTGCCCTTGTTTGATCACTACAGAAAAAAGGTCACTTATTACATTTTCAGGGTAAGAAATAACTCCTGTGAAGCCAAGGTGTTGGTTTTACTCCCAAGAGCTTCCCCAAGTAGCACATTCCGAGACCCCCAAAAAGGACAATACTTTGTCCCTCACGTGAGCCTTTGACAGCTTCAGGTTCATGCAGCATCTCCTGAATCTCTAATTGAGGGGCAGCCCATTATCAAGATACAGCACTGAGCTTAATTAGAGAGGGAAATCGATGAAGATCATCTAGAAGGTATGAGAAAGGTTTGAGCAATTTTCAGCGACGGTTCAAATTTCTTCCCTGGAATTGTTTCCAATAATAATGAAAGCTTAATGCAAAAATAAGAGTTACCCAGACATATCACTCTGCTGCTGCAGGACTTAATGTGCTTTGCAAACAGCTACAATTTCTGGGGCAGGATGGCATCAGCTTTTATGAAAGCTGCTGCCCCACAGAGCCCTGGAAAACAAGCCCAGCGTTCTTCACATTCAGGCTCTTCCTTCTGCAGCTGTCTTGGTTTTCTTTCAAAGGAACTCTTGACTCGCCTCACACATCCTGGCACATTCACATTTTATTTTAATAACAGTTCATATATTCATAGATGTATGATCACAACTAATTTTTAAGCCAAATTCTTCAAATAAAAAAATTAAAATAATTACCTGCCATGAGTAATCAAAGTACTAGAGACCCCATCCCAGCAAGAGCAAAGGGAACAGGGAAATCAAGGTAAGGCATTCCTGCCAATGCCCCCAGAACACAGAAATCACTGCTCCCTGACACTGCAATACACCTATTTGCTGCTGGAATAAAGCTTGGCCATTGCTATAAGCCTTGTCAGCTCTACTGAAAATATTTCCAGCCCTTCCTTCTAAAGCACAAAGGGGACAATTCCATCAAAACACTTCTGCATTTGGTTTTTTCCATACGATTTGCTCTGGCAGCACAGAGGAGGCTGTGATCAGCCAACTGCCATGAGCAATCTCTGATTTATCACTACAGATGCCCCAATAAGCTTCTCTGGTTTTATTTTTAAATTAACATTAAAACAGCGAGACATTTAATGCATAATACTCAAGATACACTACCAGACACTGAATGCTGTCCTAGACAACCCAGAAGCTTTCTGCTGTCCCAAAAAGTCACTGAAAGGGAATAACAAACAACAGCAAAGAGCAACTCTTGACTCTTCTCCCACAAACACAGGGATTTCTTTCTTTTAGAGACTTCAGACCTGCTGTATCAATTTCATAGGAGAATGAAAATGGAAATTTTTTTTGGTTTATTATTTTCTGGTTTGTTATCAACAGTAATAAATATTTCAGCATGGAGAGAAAGTCCCCCCAAGCTGCTGGTCTCCACCCCAGCACCAAGGCAGGCTACGGGAAGCCCCTGTGGTGACCTCACTCAGTCCCAGCCCCTGCACAAACCCCCGGGGCGCTGGGCACAGCCATAAATTTGAAATATTGCCCAGATGAAGACTGAACTTATGACCTTCCCAGTATTTAACTGCCACTCTGGCTCTTCCAGGCTGAGCAAATTAAATACAGTCACTACCTGTTTCCCCAGCTCTGCTGTCATCACTTCCCACTCTTATCTGAGGGAAATGCTACAGATTCTTTCATGGCTGGGGAGAGCAAAACAAATTTTTCCACTGCTCTCGATTCATTACAGGTGTTGTAAATAAGCTGCTACCAGCACCCACAGTGAGGGGACACCACTGTCAGTACAGCCAAGAGAGAGGTGACTGTCCAGGCACCAAAGTCTTGCCTCCACCCTGGGAAGTGTCCTGCTCTGCTTGGCCTGGACTGTGGTGACATCAGCTTTGGCACCAAGGAAAAGTGAGGAGGTCCCTTCTCCATATGCTGGGACATTGGGGGTACAGAGGTGCACATGAAGTTTTACCCATGAAGTGTCTGGCCCTACAGCAATGTCAGCAATGTCAGCAATGTCCAGCTTTAGGGCCTGGGACACTCTCAGCCACAGGCTCTCCCTGGGACATTCCCTGAGCTCTTCCACCCTGAACCACTTCTCAGACGCACCAGGCAAAGGTTCAGTGCGTGGCCATGAAATCTCCAATCTGCAGATCCACAGAATCGCTGAATCCTAGAATGGTTTGGGTTGGAAGGGACCCTCCAGGTCATCACATTCACCCCTGCCATGGGACAGGGGAAGGTGTCCCTGCCCAGGGTGCTCCGAGCCCTGTCCCACCTGGACTCAGACACTTTCAGGGATAGGGCAGCCAAAACTGCCTTCCAAGTTAAGGAAATTTCTTGACTCTACCTCCCAGATACACAATCCAGGTAAAGAGACTGAGCACAGAAATTTGTGTTGAATTCTTCTGGACCCTTTAGTACCTTTCCAGTCAAGTTAAAGGTCATTTTCCTGATTCAGTCCTTCTGCGATGTATGTAGGGAAACAAACCCCAATCATTTTGAAACCCAGTATTAGGGGTTTGGTAGGCTCCTCTATCACCCTTTATTTATGACACAGGGGTTTACCTACTTCCAGGTATGTGAAACTGGTAACATCCTTAAGTGTCACCAATAGGATCTGAGTAACTGCACTGAAGGTACCATTTATCCCAGCTGCAAATGGTGCCAGGAGTCACAGAAAACACCCCAGGACTCCCAGGACTGGTGGCTGTACAGTCCCATATCAGCTGGAATAAGCTTTCCCCAACCACCTCCCTCAGCCTTACACAAACCCACAGCAAACCCCAGGTATTCTCCTGCCAGCTGAGCACAGCCCAGTGTGACCCATCTGAGGGCATCCTCCCTGCAGGAATGGTCAGGAATTCCATCCCCACTGCCATGGAAGGAGTATTCCAGCAGCCAGCGCCACACCAGAGACACTCACTTGTGTGCTTGCAGGATTTTGTATCCCTGTCAGAGGACACAGAAAAGCTGGTCATGGAGTAAAGGGGTTGTTAAGAACATTCCTCTGAGTCCATGCACAAGTCAAACTCACAGGGATAAAGCAGTTTGTTCCTGCCTGCAAATTTCAGCCAGCCCATACCTGGCACTGCTGGGAAATCTCAGTCAAGAGGCAGCCACAGGAACACCCCTCCAGTTTCCAAAGGCTGCCAAGCAATGGCATCACCCACCAGGCACAGAATTCCATGTATGAACTGCCACGGGGAAACGTTAATAGAAGGAAAAAGATTGGCTGCCTGAGCACAGCCCCCAGTGCAGAGTGAAACCTCTCAGCAAAAACACAGGCCTCAAGGAGAGAAAAATAAAGGAGAAGGGAGTGAGTATCCAAAAAATGCATTTCTTGTCTGAAATGATGCCTGACTAATTTCCAAGAATGGCAGAAAGAACTTAAATTAAGCAAAATCATGCTGTTATTAGGTGGGGAGAGATGACAATTTCTCTGATCTAGAAGAAAATGATCCAGGGATCAGGTAACAGTTATTCAAGCTATTCAACCTGCACCAAATGAGAGTAATGCAGAAATACAATTACTCCCTACAGTGACCTCTCAGGGAAAGTAGAATTAAGATTAGAACTAAGAAGTAAAATCAGAAATGCCACTATCCAAAATGCACTCTGTAGAATCTTTAATATATTTTAGTATTCGAGCATTAAAGGATTTTCTTTCCAGTGCCAGGTGTGTAACAAAAACCCAGCATGGAAGGACTGGCAGAACACATTCTAAATCTTCACAACAAAATGAAGAAATCCTTTACACTGGTTCAGATGAGGAGCAAAGGAGTTGTCTCCAGTTCACTTTCATCCCCAGGTGACCTGGCTGGATGTCCTGCACTAAGGCTCCTCTCAGCTCTATCCACGATCTGCTTAATTGCATCACATCATTAATGTTATTAATTGCTGCCACTGCCCATAAAACACAAAACCAATTCTGTCAAATAGAGAGGCTGGAACTGAATTAAACACAGCACACAGTGAGCTGCTTGAAGCCATCATCAAGTGCTCTGAAGCCTCAAGACTGGAGGTATTTCCAAAGCCAGAGAACCAAATCTTTATTCTTTTGGCCAAGAGACAAGGTAAGAGAAACATGAGGTCTTCTGCGTGACCAGACTGAGTCTGAGCACTTCCTTTTGGTCAGAAACCCTTCCTTTTCTCTATAGAAAACCTGTTCTTCATTTATGCATGTTCAGTGAATGAATTTCTCCCCCCAGAACTACTTTTTAGACCACCTTTGTAGCATCACAATCCACAGTAAACCAAGTCAGTTAAGTTCTTGCAAGGACCCTGCATATGCCATGAAATGCCAGACAAAGAACTGGAAAACCCAGTTAGGGTCCAATCAACAAAAAAGTCACATTTCCTCATGGAATGTAAGAAAGTTAAGGAAGCCAAACTTCTACCTGAATTTTTTCCCACTCTGTACCACTCTACTTTCTTTGCTTACCCAGCCTGCTTTTTTATTTATTTTTTTTAAGTATAGTAAGACGCTTTTAAAACTACATTATCAATATTTCAGTGCTTTTTCTAGTAAAAATAGCTTGCAAGAGTAAGCGAAACAGTTACACACACAATAAACCAGCATATTACCAATTACCTCTGCTTTTATCTCCTCACAAGCTCATTGAAAACAACAGTATCTTTAAGGATTATGAAAAATGCATCAGAGATGTCCTTTCCAAAGACAATCAAGTTGCAGTACCACAGGTTGACTTTCGGATGGGATCAGCCACACTGTGGCCTTGGCCCTCCTTCAAGCATATGACATCAACCACATTTAACAGTATAGGAGCAGGTAGAGCAGCTTTTAAGCATCCTCAGGGTGTATTATACAAGCACATTTCTCATTTGGCTGTGTAGGAAATTATAAACAGTTTGGATCATAAATGGGAGTGACAATATTTATAACAGAACTGGAGGGGGCACAGCACTGATCACAGAATAAATTCAGTATTTCATCATCTGGAGAAGTGTTCTCTGTGAAAATTAGAATCTCTGACCTACCTTGGACTGTCAGCTCTGCCTGGGCCTCCAGGGTGTCGTTGCCACTCTCGGCGATGCAGGTGAAGGTCCCAGCATCGGCCTCGGCCACATCCCGGATCTCCAGGACACCCCCGGGCAGCAGCTGGAACCGGCTGGACCTGCACACACAGGGACAAGGTTATTCCATGGACACAGCCTCAGCCATGTCCTGGATCTCTGGGACACCCCTAGGCAGCAGCTGGAACCGGCTGGACCTGCACACACATGGACATGATCATTCTATGGACACGATCACTCCATGGACACAACCTCAGCCATGTCTCCCACCTGGACTCAGACCCTGGCTGGACCTGCACACACATGGACATGGTCATTCCATGGACATGGTCATTCTATGGACACAGCCTCAGTCACATCCCAGATCTCCAGGACACCCCCAGCCAGCAGCTGGAACCAGCCAGACCTGCACACACATGGACAAGGTTATTCCATGGACATAGCCTCGGCCACATCCCAGACCTCCAGGATACCCCTGGCTGGACCTGCACACACATGGACATGGTCATTCCATGGACATGGTCATTCTATGGACACAGCTTCGGCATGTCCTGGATCTCTGGGACACCCCCAGGCAGCAGCTGGAACTGGCCAGACCTGCACACACAGGGACACGGTCATTCCATGGACACAGTCACTCCATGGACACAGCCTCAGCCATGTCCTGGATCTCCAGGATACTCCTGGCTGGACCTACACACACAGGGACATTGTCACTCCATGGACACGGCCTCAGCCACATCCTGGATCTCTGGGACACCCCCAGGCAGCAGCTGGAACCGACTGGACTTGCACACACATGGACATGGTCATTCTATGGACACCAATCCAGCACTGTGGGACACAGAGGGGTTTTAGTTACACCATCACATCCCAACATTTTGGCTCCACGATGAAATTAAGTTCAACCCTATCAATTCCACAGGAGCAGCTCATCTTTTTGCACTTGCAGCTTCACTTGTTCTTAATTAAATGTGATCCAAGGTATTTAGTCAAGAGCAGCCAGAACTGAAGAAAAATGAAGTATTGTAATCACATAATTAAAAAAAAGCATTTTGCAGATCCAGCTGGAATGACTTATTGCTTGGAAAGCTGAGGGAAGTACAACAGGAGGGACCTGTGCCTTTCCTACACGAGGACAGCAATGCACATTATACAATGTACAGGAATTGAATTTTTGTGAAAAGGTAAGCCATCCCTGAGAGATGAAATATTTCAGAGTTAGATACAGGTTAAAAGAAATTCAAAATACAGATTCATCAGGTGACAAAGGATCTGTTCAGAATCTCCCCCTCTGACTTCTAAAGAGTGGGGAACGGTTTCTAACCCAGCCCTTACAAACGACCTGGTTTTGCTGCTAAAGGTGGCACTTCACACTCAATGCAGCACCCTCAGCCTCCAGCCACATCCTCCTCCCACTGCAGCCATCACTGCCCTTCACCTGATACAAACTTGTATGTGACTTTTCCAAGGTCCTTCAACACTCCAGGCTTCCACATAAAATGCCAAATTAACTTTCCAATAAAATGCCAAAATGCCTGAGCAAGGACAACAATTTGTGCCTGGATGCTGACCCAGAGCCATTCTTATTTGCAGCTGGAAGAGTCTGAGGGAAAAGGAAGGGAACCTGGTGCCTTCCTGCCTGGCACTCTCAAGCCATGGCTTGTGGGCAGGAGGGGACTGAATTCTGTCAATATATGAACATTACAACAATTGCCTTTTTTGGTCTCCATTTGGAGTGGTCAATGGACAGAAGTCAACCTCAGTGCTTTCGCCATAGGAAATTTCCCTAGAGTTACATTAGTCAGACCAATCCTGACCTGCCTGGATAGGTAAATTGTTGGGACACAGACTTTTGCCTCATCTCACTATTATTTATCACATAAATATTGATTTATGATCCAACTATAACTGCTGATCAAATTTAAAAGCAGATCAAACAAAACCATAACTGTCATTAAGGGTTAAAAGCTTCCAAAGAGATGTTCCTATCCAGGTGCTCCATAAGGAAAGCCATCCTGTTCCCACGAGTAACACCAGGACTACAGAAAGGCTGGCTTGGAAGAAGCGCAGGGAATTTAAGTGAAGATATGAGTTTGAAAAATCACATTAAGAGCTTCCCAAATGCTGGGGAAAATGTCTCAGGCTTGCGTGGGAATGGCAGGGTCAGACACGCTCCAAAACCAGGCCTAAAGAAAAACACCAGAGTGAGACAAGCCTGGACCTTGACACATCCATCCATGAAGTTTCTCCCTTCTTTTGTTACGTAGAAGAGCTGCTTTGACTTCTCCTTGCAGCAGGGAATGTGCCGAGGGCTGGATGAAAGCAGGGAGCTGGATGTGCCAGGGACAGCAGGAGCAGGGAGGGAGCAGCACTCCGAGAACTGTCACACCCTGAAGGAATGATCAAAGGCCGTCAGGATGGCCGTGGCATTTTGAGGACATTAATGCCTTTGCCAGGATATCCACTGTTACCCTCTAAAAGCAACACGTGCCTTAGGATGCTCCAGTTCCCACTGCCAGCCTCTGGAAAAGTTACTGACAGCAGTTACGGTGTTACTAAAACTATTAAAAATTACTCTTCGCTGTCACTTTAGGCAACAGAAGTTTGTCCTAGGGGATCTCACAAACTGCTTGTAGCATGGGAATATATTTATGGTAATTCTCCTGTTCAGCCATTTCAGCACGTGCCATGTTTATATTCCCTTTATTTTCCTGCAGAAAACCCAGAATTCAGTTCAATTTCCCAATAGGTGATTCAGTGGAAGTTTAATGGAAGTTTAATCTGCCAGATTCCTCCGTGATTCCCTCTGTATGAATCAGCTCTGGAAAAATCCTGAGCTTAAAGGGAAGCTGCTTTTGTAAAAAAGCAAAACATCTTAATTTTGTAAGGACAATGAAGCATTTTCACAAAAGAGTGAAGCAATTGGATTTCAGACACTGGAGACAAAGAATCAGCTTAATATAAAAGTGATAACATAATTTGAAGTGTCATTAAAAACAACAAAGATTGATCACTCAGATGTCAGGGAAGAGGAAAATCAAATTCCAGCCTTTTATATGCATTCCATACAGCCCTCACTTGCACCCCCTTAACACACAATTACTGAGCTGCTCCAAATGCTTCACTCACAGGCTCTTTGTGTTTCATTATCACAAAATATAGTGAGCCTTTATTAATTTACTGTAGTCAAACTGGCACTTATACCCTGAGGTTTGGGCTTTTTTTCCCTCTTTTAAATTACTATTCCCTAAACATCTTATAATCTATTTGCTGTCTCAGTAAAGTACAGCAGATAAAATTAGACAGTAAATTAGATTATTTTGTGGGATCTACTACCAGAAAAATCTCTGTAATTACTCTGCTATGCTTAACCTTTCCTGAGCTGGGCAAGCGTAATTCACTTGGTACCAATCACTCAGAGCCCTGTGAACAGAAACATATAATCATGGGAATATCCCACATGTGTGGGAAGCACTAAGGAAAATCCTGCACTAGGGATGTGGATGGGATTGTACAACCACAGACTTTGTGTGAACACAGGCAGCAGAGCAGAAATGAACAGGGCCCCAGTGCCCCCCAGCTGCCATCCCCTCACTGCAGGAAAGCATTACCTGTACCACCGTGTTTCTGCAGGAGTTGGGCACTTACATGACATTTTGCTCAACTGAACAGCCCAAACCTCCTGCAGGGTTTGCTGGACTTTACAGACTTATTAAAATGTTATTGCTCAAGTCCTTTCGATGGTTTTATTTCAGATTAACCACCTCACCTACAGCAGTTTTTTAAGAACCTGTGGCACCTGCATTTGTTCTTTCTCCCACAGAAATGTCCCAACGTAAATGAAGATACACAAGATATGCTGTTGGAGCATGTACTGATGCACACACTGCAAAGTTTTCAGAGCAGATCATCTTCCAAACATTTCCAACTGTGTTCCTGTGTCTCAAGCTCTGAAAATTCACCTTGGCAGCCACCTGGAACTTGCCTTTCCAAGTCAGGAATTGTCAAAAGCACAAAGTGACTCCTGCACTTGCTGAAGAACAGACCTTCACACAGCAGGATCCTCAGCTGGACTAGAGACTGAAATAAAAAGTATTCACTAGGTAAGAAAGGCTCCAAGTTGGCTCAAACCTGAAGCACTTCTCAGCCTGAATACAACACTTCCATTCTAACCTCAGTACCGAGCGATGCTGATACTACTGGAGATTTTACTTTAGGAAGTTTTCCATAAAGGGCCTAAGATTTATTCCAATAACTTCATACTTCAGTGCCTTCCCTGCTTCCTTCCATTCCCCTCAGCATTCTCCACATTCCTGGCAGAGATATTACTGACTGGGAGTCCATGGAGACGATCCAGCTGGAAAAGCAGGAGGATATTCCCAGTGCTGAACCCACGGATGACACCTGTCCACGTGCCAACGTTGAAGACCAACAAGGTGCCCACCCTCCACCATGGATCACACACGAGGCTGGAGCCTTCCTCTGGATTTTGGAGTTACATCTCACCCTAGAGCAGGGTTTAGTCTTCTCCCTTCTGAGTGGAGATTTGGGAAAACAATAAAATGTGAAGATTACAAGCTGGACCAGTGAACCAATTTAAGGGAAAGCTTCTTAGTCTTTAGTGGCATTCTTTATGGAGAACCAAGAAGTCAGCAGTCTCTTCATAAGATTTCTTTAAAAATCTTTAAGTTAATGAGTTCTAAAGGATTCCTTGGAGTTCTAACAGCCTTGTTCCAATGGTAACTTGGAGCACTGAGTTAACTTCCATTGCTCACCCAACACCCAAAGCTTCCTTCTCTCGCACTCTAATTAATTTGGAAAATTTTTTATCACAGCAACTAATTTCACAATATATTGCATTACAGGCTGTCTGAACAACTGCCAAGGCTGCCATCACTCAAGTTTACTCATATTTATCCATTAACATAAATCTTATTGCAGTCTTCAACAAATAATCCATCAAATTTAATCGCCTTCCCTTCTCTCCAGATCTTATAACAAATATTTCATTCCAAAACCCCACCACTCCCTAGCCTTAAAATCAATCTATTTTCCTATGAATACAGGCTCCTATCTATATTCTCCTTAGGAATACAAACTGAAAGGCAGACACTCAATTCTGTATTAATTAACTACCACAGTTACGACAAAAGTAAAAACAAGGGTTTGTGTAAAACCCTTTAACAAGAGGTCAAAATTAGGGATAAACCTGCCCATGTTGTCTGAGTTATGTTTCCTGAGCCCAGACACACACAGAGAAATGTGCCAATACATGTGGATATACCTACATGTATGTATGTTAATATCTGGGGTGGGGTGTGCATAAACAAAACCAGGATTTCATACCTCTTCCCAGGCAGAAAGGACATTAAAACCTGTCCAGACGAAAAGAATCAAGTTTTTCTTGGGATAAAGGAAAGGCATGCTAAGAAAGTCGTACTTTTATATCAAAAGAGGATTTTAATACAAATTAAATGTGATTTAATTTGTAATTACGTTAACAGACCATGCATAACAAGCTAAGGTAGCTATTTAGCAACAGTAACTGCAGGCTTTTCTCCAACAAAGAATCTTAATTTCTGGAGATTTTCCAGTTATTCTATTCACACCAATAACACAATAGCTGGAGGGTAAATGGAGTTTAAGAGGTTTCTGTTCTCTTCTCTTTGAATCTCTGCCCTGTTCAGCCACAGTCACGAGCAGCAGACTTGGGAGCTTTGGCACAGTTTAATCACTTGAAGGAATAATGAAAGAAGTTTACCCCCACAGAGGGGAAAAAGATCAGATTTCCACATCTACCCACCTTAAAACTCAAGTCTACAATGAGCACACTTTTCACTGCAAGAAAAGAAGAGCTAAGTGTTGCAAGAAGAAAAAAGTCAACTGGAACCTGTTCCTGTAACAAAAGGCCATAAAAATAAAAACTAATGCTAAATATTCTGAAAAATCAGGTTAGACCTGGTTCAAACTGTGTACATTTGAAGATCAAGCATATTTACTAATGTTATGCCCCAGCCCTCCAGAACAATTCCTCACTCTGAATTTTGTCAAAAGAAAATACCTGTGAAGCCCTAAAAAGTTATCATGGCAACCTCATGGAATGAGGGAAGCAAATTCCTAAGGGAATTAACAGCACTGTATTCAAGGGTGGGAAAATGTGGGCTTTCTGTCTCAAGAATCAAGAAAATAAAAGGAGAGCTTTAACCTCCCTGTGCCCTGAATGTGCCACAACCTAGAAAAGGACGGGGGGGGCAAAACTTCCTAAAGACCTGATGTGACATCACTTTACAGACAAGAACAACAAATTCAGATCTTACCAGGCACATTTATTCTACCATTTCATCCCCATTTGACTGTGCTGCTCTAATGAGTGTGCACCAACCTTCGTAGAGGAGTGATTTCTTACATTTATAAAAACCCCTGAATTTAAATCATGTGCCTTCAGACTGACACCAGCACCATCTCTCAGGGGCACGGGGCTGTTTGTCATTTCCCACAGCAGCCTCCCAACAAAGACAGTTCAAATTACCAGCCCCTGGATTCTTTTAATTTAAGAGTTGCCAAAAAAGAGATATATTATATCCGTGGTGCTGCAGAGACTTGTGCATTGCTGCGGCTGCTTTCTGTGTCAGCCACGCCACAATTTACCTCTCCTTGTTCCATGATTAACTTGGCTCCCCATTAATCTCACTGCTGACTTTGAGGGACATGGAAAACATTCAAATATCTGTTTGTAATCCTGCTTCTAGGAAGTACATTCATTACATGGACAAAAAAGAGCTTGGTAAGATTTGTTCTGCTTTTTTTATATAGATTTTCTACCATAATATTCTGAGTGACTACACCAGCAATGACAATGTGCAAGTTTTCACTCGATGCATTTCTGAAAGCCCACTGATGTTCTGCCATAATACCTACCATTTTAATGTTCTATTTTAATGAGAAAATGTGTCATTTCTCTTTAAACACTTATTCTTCAATTCCCGTGGGATGTTCTGACACAGAGTGGACATTTCCACTGCAGAAAGAATGAGTGCAGGGCTTCACACTCTGAATACCTCAAGTTGTCCTCCTTTTCCTGCAGTGTCCTTATTCGACTTCATTGCTGCTTCTACTCTGGTGCCTAATCTAAAAGTAATCTATTCTTAATAACCTCCCTGCTTCACACAAGATTTCTTGGTTTCAAATGGCTGCAAAAAAAATACCCTGAGAGTGTTCCAAAGTCTCCTGAACAACCTCCCTTGTCCCAACACCGAGCCTCGGAGCCCTCCAGCATTTGGGATCAGCCTCTGGGTTTCAAGCCCGGAGGAAGGTGAGCACTAATCCCAAATCCTGACTCCAAGGACAGGGCTGTCAGCCATTACTCACCCGTCTGTGGGAAGCTCCTCCTCATTGCGTGCCCAGCGGATGAGGGGCGGTGGGGATCCGGCAGCCACGCAGGGGAACATGGCGCTCTGCCCCGGCAGCCGTGTGAGCGACGAGGGCGACTTCAGCAGCGCCAGGCTCTGCGGCTCCTCTGCGTCTGCAAACAGCACACGACACAGCTGCCACCAGGTGCGACACCACAAAATGCTCGTGTTAAAAACCATCAAAAAGCCCCTGAACCAAAACCCAACAGGCCAAAGAAAATCACAAATGGAACCTCCAATTCTTTTCCTGCCCCTCCGCAGGATTCCGTCCCCACCTCACCCACCATTTCCTCCAGACATGCAAACTGATTCCCCACTTTCGGGATTCTCACTTTTCTAACTCCCTGAGAAACTATTCCAGCTCAAAACTACAGCCCTGAATCTGGAACTTCCACCAGGTAGTAGAGGTTTAGGAAAGAAAGGGACACATTTGAGTTGTTCCACCCAGCCTTGGGCTTCATCAGGGAACTGCCTGAGGAAGTGCTTTTACTTGCTGGAAAATGAAATTATTGCAACAGAGAACTATCCCAGCTAAAATACAACAACCAAGGAATGTGCATGCTGAAGTAACACAGAACAAAAATGCCCCACACCATGGCTTTCCTTCATGAAAACAGGGAATCCTCTGAAGTAGTTTTGCATTGAATTCGGCTGGAGAGGGCTTTGTTACTTTTCCTCTCCCCTTTAAGAAACAGCACAAACCAAGTGCATGTTTACTCAGTCACTACTACCATGTGTACTCACCCTCTGACCGTGCCCTGCACCGTACTCAGAGGAAACGAGTTCCACAGAGCAGCTGCAGCTGGGGCTGAGTTAGCCCTGCTCACCCTGCACCGATTCCTGCATTCCCTGCCCTCTGAGGGGTGTTCCGAGGTGTTAGGGCAGCAAAGCTCCACAACTGGACAAGCCCTCAAACTATTTCTGGTCACCTAAAATGGGGACAGAGTACTCTGTACCTACTCTACTCCTGCTCCCTGAATGAAGCACATTCTGTGTCTCATCACACACACAACTTGGCTGTTCTCTCACTTGGGCCCGAGGTGATACTCGCAGGGATTTCTGGAAGTTGTTGTTTTGGTGTTCTTCAGCTCAAACCACTAAAAATAATACCCAGTGTTCACGCACAAGCCCCAAGGCCCAACACGAGGAGGTGCCAGGATGCTTGGGGGAAGTGGAACAGGTGGAAATCCTGTGTGGGAGTTGGCACAGGCAGAGGCAGCCTAGCTCTGAGCAGTCCTGGATCAGCCAGCCCCATCCCTGCGGCTCTGCCCACGTTCCTGGCCGGAACTGCTCTGCCTGCCCTGCCGTGCACGGGGGGATAACGCAGAGACAGGGAGCTGGAGCAGCACGTGGAGCCAGCCAGGCTGCAAAGAGGGGACACAACATCCCCAGGCAGCCATCCCTAAACGGAGAGGAGCAGGGATGATTCCCTGGAGACACGACTCCGACTGCTCCGAGCTCCCAGAAGGGAGTTCAGCTCACAGGTAACTGGAAAGTGGATCCAGAAATTAAGTGCCATTTTTCCCTTGCACTCCTATGTTTGAAGGCACCTGCTGTGAAGTGGCAGAGCTCAGAAATGCATCCTCCCGCTCAGTGACAGCCCGGTATCAGACAAAGCAGAGCATTTAAGCAGCAGAACGCTGTCTGTGGATGCAAATCCCTGGGATGAAGGAGTGTGCTGGGTGTGTTTCAAAGCCTGGGAAGCAGTGGTGGTCAGCCACACATCAGATAACCATTTAAAAGGGGAATAAACTGAATAAAGAACAGATTAATTCAAATCCTTCTTTCAAATACATCTCAGGCCAAACAATCAATTATGGGGCCGCTCAAGACTAAGGGAGCTTTCCCTTCAACAGCTTAATCCCACTTTTTAAAAAAAGCCTGCTGGGAGGGATTTTACCAAACTTCACTATCAATACTTTTGGATTCACGACCGAGCAAAGAAACAGCATCATTTGAATTCCCTAACACATCTCTATTTCATCAACTTCTGCAAAGCATTACAAAAGCAAGGAAACTACAGCTGGAGCCAAAAGAATTCAAAAGATCAGTGTAATACAGAAGTTTATCAAGAAATCTTCCGTTTCCCAAAAAAATCAGCAAAATCCTCAGCATTTGAAGGGCTGCAGAAACATGAAGGCAATTTGAACTACAGGAATTCAATCAAGCATCTTTTCCAAAAGTGCTTTTCTTCAAACCCTGCATCCTTAGTTGGAGAAGAGACAAGGCTTTGGAAAGGACGAAGAACTGAATGGAACAAAGCCCTACTTTGGGCATGATTCATTTCCAACACCCCAATTTCAAAAGGGAGCTGCAATTGTAAAAACTGGGGTATTTTACAGAATAATTTAGTGTTTTAAGTAGAGAAAGGCTGTGGTCACAAGAAAAAGAACTATTCCTTGAAAGGACCCCTGAAGGTGCCCCCACCTGCCTGACGTCCACCAGCTGCCCACAGCAGGTCAGGCAGACCATGACATTGTCCAGCCTAACCCTGAGAGCTTCCTGAGACAGTAACTCAGCAACTCCCTCCAGTAGCTCTCCAAGAGGAGCAACTGAATGAGAATTCCAACATAGAGACTAATCCAGAAGAGACAGTTCTGGGAACAATTAAGGAACCTCGTAAGAAACACAGCCTGTATTTTCCTAGTTTGGGAAAGCACAACTCACATTCCTGTCCTATTTTTGGTCACTTTTCAAACCTTTGTGTTAGAACAGCTGGTGACACAACAGTGTCACTGGGAACAGAACACACTGAATGTGCCAACAGTTTACATCAGCACTGGACTTCTGTTCTAACAAAAATATCTCAACATTTCAGCACAACAGGCAAAAGTGAACCTTCCAAAATAAAATGTCATCCCCCTCTGGGGGTTGGAGACTTCCCAAAAGGTCCCACTGCTTAGCAAATCAGAATTTCCTGTATACTGGGACAACTAAAAGCACCTCAGCTTAAGCATCCCAAAAGCAAGGGACTAAGCATCAATTTCTTTGTGAACCTTCCATAAGGTTTGAGACATGGGATTCAACCTGAGAAACTGAGAAATCCCCAAACTTTCATATTCCCAGAAACAGTCAATTCCCTCTTCCCCAAATGGAAGTGTATTACTGGGTTTTTTAAGAGAAGTCTTTCCCCAAAATGCCTTAAAAGCTGAACCATTAAATGGGAAGGAAGCCTGTGAGTGTCTCCAGCCTGTCTCCAGTCACTGTGAAGAGCTCACACCCTGGGTTGGAGACTTCCTCAAAGGTCCCAATGTTTAGAAGTCAGAACTTCCTCAATATGGGAAGAATTAAAAGCACCTCAGCTTAAGCATCCCAAAAGCCAAGAGGTAAGCACAGATTTTTTTGGGAAACTTCCACAGGGCTTGAAACATGGGATTCAACCTGAAAAAAATGTAGACATCCCCAAACATTTATACTCAAAGAAACAGGAGGCTCCCCCTTTGCATCACATCACAATAGAAGTGTATTACTGGCGAATTTAAAATATTTTCCCCCGAAATGCCTTAGAAGCAGAACCATTAAATAGGAAGGCAGCCCGTGAGCGTGCCCAGGCTGTCTCCACCCCCGAAGAGCCCCGGAAGGAGCTCGGTACGGGTACCTGGCAGGACTTTGAGCTCGGCCTCGTCGCTGTACTTGGGGGCGCCGCCGGCGTCGAGGGCGCAGCGGTAGAGCCCCGCGTCGGCGTCCGAGGCGTTGGTGATGAGCAGAGCTCCCCCGGGCAGCTGCAGCACTCGCCCGTCCGGGGCCAGCGCCTGGCGGTCGCGCTCCCAGCGCAGCAGCGGCGCCAGCTCCGCCGACACCTCGCAGCCCAGCAGCGCGCTGCCGCCCCGGGACACGGAGCTGGGCTCCGGCTGGCTCGTGAACCTGGGCAGGCCTGCAAGAAAACCGAAAGAACGACAAAATTCAGATCATGACACCAAAGCGCGGAAGTCCAAGTCGAGATTCACGAATGTAGTTTTAAGAAAGTTAAGCTGCTCTGCAATTCTTTAAAAACCTTAACGGCTGACAGGACAATGCTAAACGTGGATGGTGTAAAGGTAAATAAACGTAATCATCACAGAATCCCAGACTGGTTTGGGTTGGAAGGGTCCTTAAAGCTCATCCAGTTCCCGCTCCTGCACAGGCAGGGACACCTTCCACTATTCCAGGTTGCTCCAAGCCCTGTCCAGCCTGGCCTGGGACACTTCCAGGGATCCAGGGGCAGCCACAGCTTCTACAATGCAGCCTACACAACACCTTCACCTACCACCTTCAGCTACAAAAGCCTCCGTACAGTGGCACAAGGTAAACACTGAGATAAATATTATTGAGATAAATATTGCATATGAACATTCTCAGTGTGGCTGAGATGCAGGTTTCTCCAGGGCACACCACGGAGCTGAGCCGGCAGCGCTGCACAACCTGTGTGTCACCTTTTCCAGAAAAATGTTCTCCAGAAACACCCAGAGCCCACTTAGTGGCTTCACAGCTGCCACACCCTTGGGGGAGAGGCTGGGGACACAGCTGGAGCTGGTTCCATAGAGCCACAGCTGAGGCAGCCAGTGAAGCTGCAGCACATCCATGAAGCACACCCAAGACAGGGAAAGCCGTGGGACGGCAGTGAAGAAAGTGTGAGGCACAGCCCTGGAGCCGGCAGGTCAGAGGAGGAGGAGGGAGAGGAGGAAGGGCAGCTTTGGGTGTTGCCCTGGGGAGACCAGGGTAGAGCATGAGGCTCAAGAATTGGGAACGAAGGCAGGGAGTTGAGCCTGGAAAATGCAGAGAGGGCAGGGAGAGGAGTTTTGTTTTCTTTCCACTCAAATTACTTCAGTTGTCAAGAAATTAAATTCATTTTCCCCAAGTCAAGGTTGTTCTGCCATTCCAGTAACTGGGAGTGATCCCATCTTGACTCAGTAACTTTAATCTTATTTCCTCTCCATCCTGCTGAGCAGCAGAGTGAGGGCACAGCTGGATGGGCAGCCAGCCACAGCCACCCCATCCCACGTATTTTGCACAGGGAAATGATCAAATCTGCCACGGTTCAACCCACTATTTTCACAAGTCTCACTTAACACCTATCACAGATGCACCGGGAATGTACCAGCAGAGGGACCAATCCTTCAGGACAGCCAGACTGAATCCTACCAGAGGAGACTCCTAACAGATAAATCACTTCTTAACAGATAAATCACTTTCCCTTTGATCCTGTCAAGCTCCTTCCATAACCCCATAGAGTTCATCTCCAGCTGTTACACATTTCCTCCCCTCTCAGAACCCTACCTGGGGACTTCTTCCATAACTTCATTCCTCTGAGAAACTTTGTTTGTAGTTTCCCCTCCCAGTGTACTTCCAACCAACTTGTATTCCTTTGATCTTGACCTTGTTTTGGTATTATTTTGCATCTTTGATATTTATCCACCAGTCCCTCCAAGGTATTCATAGGAACAAAAAATCCAGTTTCTTTCTTTCAACTTTCCTTCTGCTTAATGAAGTTAAGATCTTCAGTTTCTCTCCCTCGTTCCCCTAACATCCTATCCACCTTTAAAGATGCAGAATGGCAGGAGAATTTGGGAAGGAAGGAACCCAGCCAGAGAAGAGTCAGCTGCAAGGTCAGAGCTGGTTACTTAGGGATTTGTTCAGTCAGACCTCAAAATTCCCCAAGGGTGGTGCATAACTCTTGGGCAACCTGTTCTACCTCGTGGAGCAGATTTCCCTCCCTAAACCCAGTCAGAACCTCCTTTGCTCCAACTGATCCCCAATGTCTCCTGTTCTCCCACCAAGCAGCCCCAGCAGAATAACAAACCCAACTGCCTAGAGTAACTTAAGATCACAAACATCCACAGAAATATTACAAAACTGCTTCTCTGTCCATTGAAAAGATCTTCCCAAAAGATGGAACCATCTCAGCGGCTCTGCACAATCATCCCTAGAACCCAAGTAACCTTCTCCTCTCCTGAATCACCCATCCCTCTGTCCCAGCACAATCCCAAGGCATCCCTGCACCCGCCCAACTTTGCACACTGTGCTAAGAAGTTCCATCATTAGTCAGTCTGGAGCATTAATTAATTTCTCCTGTGAGACCATGGAGGCCACAGCAAGGGTAACAAGGTCTCCTCGTTTGCCACACTCGTTAATTCAGTGGGTAAATGGGTTGTTCTCATAGCTGATGAAGCTGTTAACCCTGAGCCTCTGAACTCCAGTTTCTGAGGCATCTGTCCCTTCTGAAAATCTCCTTGACAGAACCCATTAAATGTTCATAATTACCTCTGATTCTTCTCTCTCTCAATATTCTCATTTATTAAGAGCCCTGCACATTAAGCCAGTTCTTTCCTCAGCCTGGGAGGGAATCCTGGGTCTCCTTTAGCCAGGTGACCCCGTGACTTCTGTTTTTACCTCACCTGTTGCCATCTCTTTGCTCCCAGCAACTACCACTGCTACAGCCCCACACTGGCAACTTCAAGCACAAGTGAGAATGCTCCTGGAGNGAAAGTGTGAGGCACAGCCCTGGAGCCGGCAGGTCAGAGGAGGAGGAGGGAGAGGAGGAAGGGCAGCTTTGGGTGTTGCCCTGGGGAGACCAGGGTAGAGCATGAGGCTCGAGAATTGGGAACGAAGGCAGGGAGTTGAGCCTGGAAAATGCAGAGAGGGCAGGGAGAGGAGCTTTGTTTTCTTTCCACTCAAATTACTTCAGTTGTAAAGAAATTAAATTCATTTTCCCCAAGTNGAGGCTGGGGACACAGCTGGAGCTGGTTCCATAGAGCCACAGCTGAGGCAGCCAGTGAAGCTGCAGCACATCCATGAAGCACACCCAAGACAGGGAAAGCCGTGGGACGGCAGTGAAGAAAGTGTGAGGCACAGCCCTGGAGCCGGCAGGTCAGAGGAGGAGGAGGGAGAGGAGGAAGGGCAGCTTTGGGTGTTGCCCTGGGGAGACCAGGGTAGAGCATGAGGCTCAAGAATTGGGAACGAAGGCAGGGAGTTGAGCCTGGAAAATGCAGAGAGGGCAGGGAGAGGAGTTTTGTTTTCTTTGCACTCAAATTACTTTAGTTGTCAAGAAATCAAATTCATTTTCCCCAAGTCAAGGTTGTTCTGCCATTCCAGTAACTGGGAGTGATCCCATCTTGACTCAGTAACTTTAATCTTATTTCCTCTCCATCCTGCTGAGCAGCAGAGTGAGGGCACAGCTGGATGGGCAGCCAGCCACAGCCACCCCATCCCACGTATTTTGCACAGGGAAATGATCAAATCTGCCACGGTTCAACCCACTATTTTCACAAGTCTCACTTAACACCTATCACAGATGCACCGGGAATGTACCAGCAGAGGGACCAATCCTTCAGGACAGCCAGACTGAATCCTACCAGAGGAGACTCCTAACAGATAAATCACTTCTTAACAGATAAATCACTTTCCCTTTGATCCTGTCAAGCTCCTTCCATAACCCCATAGAGTTCATCTCCAGCTGTTACACATTTCCTCCCCTCTCAGAACCCTACCTGGGGACTCCTTCCATAACTTCATTCCTCTGAGAAACTTTCTGCTTGTAGTTTCCCCTCCCAGTGTACTTCCAACCAACTTGTATTCCTTTGATCTTGACCTTGTTTCGGTATTATTTTGCATCTTTGATATTTATCCACCAGTCCCTCCAAGGTATTCATAGGAACAAAAAATCCAATTTCTTTCTTTCAACTTTCCTTCTGCTTAATGAAGTTAAGATCTTCAGTTTCTCTCCCTCGTTCCCCTAACATCCTATCCACCTTTAAAGATGTGGAATGGCAGGAGAATTTGGGAAGGAAGGAACCCAGCCAGAGCAGAGTCAGCTGCAAGGTCAGAGCTGGTTACTTAGGGATTTGTTCAGTCAGACCTCAAAATTCCCCAAGGGCAGTGCACAACTCTTGGGCAACCTGTTCTACCTCGTGGAGCAGAACTCCCTCCCTAAACCCAGTCAGAACCTCCTTTGCTCCAACTGATCCCCAACATCTCCTGCTCTCCCACCAAGCAGCCCCGACAGAACAACAAACCCAAGTGCCTAGTGTAACTTAAGATCACAAACATCCACAGAAATATTACAAAACTGCTTCTCTGTCCATCGAAAAGATCTTCCCAAAAGATGGAACCATCTCAGCGGCTCTGCACAATCATCCCTAGAACCCAAGTAACCTTCTCCTCTCCTGAATCACCCATCCCTCTGTCCCAGCACAATCCCAAGGCATCCCTGCACCCGCCCAACTTTGCACACTGTGCTAAGAAGTTCCATCATTAGTCAGTCTGGAGCATTAATTAATTTCTCCTGTGAGACCATGGAGGCCACAGCAAGGGTAACAAGGTCTCCTCGTTTGCCACACTCGTTAATTCAGTGGGTAAATGGGTTGTTCTCATAGCTGATGAAGCTGTTAACCCTGAGCCTCTGAACTCCAGTTTCTGAGGCATCTGTCCCTTCTGAAAATCTCCTTGACAGAACCCATTAAATGTTCATAATTACCTCTGATTCTTCTCTCTCTCAATATTCTCATTTATTAAGAGCCCTGCACATTAAGCCAGTTCTTTCCTCAGCCTGGGAGGGAATCCTGGGTCTCCTTTAGCCAGGTGACCCCGTGACTTCTGTTTTTACCTCACCTGTTGCCATCTCTTTGCTCCCAGCAACTACCACTGCTACAGCCCCACACTGGCAACTTCAAGCACAAGTGAGAATGCTCCTGGAGGACCGAAGCCCTGCAATTTCTCACATACAGCTCAAATATGGTTTCATTTAAATCCCTTACAAGTATTGTGCATTTCCTGGACCTTGTGCTTTCTGTTGTGTTAAGGTGCTCCACTGAGGTTAAATAAGCTTTATTCAAGATGGTTTCATTACTCATTAGAAATGAAATTACAGTTCATTTTCCAAGTCATCTCAAATGCCACTAAAACCTGTATTTCGTCATAGTCCTGTGTGTTTTTAAAATATACATTTTAACCTAGCCTATAATTTTGTCCTAAAGAGTAATTTTCCCTTATTCTACAATTATTGGCAATTTGCACTGCTTAAAAGCCTCCATTGTGGAGGAGGACCCTTTGCTTTAGCCAACAAACAACCACAAACCAATCACGATGCATTACAAAAAGCACTCCAAATCCAGGCCTTAATTACCATTAATTCGGAGACCTGTTTATAAATCCAGGAGCAGGTCCAGGAGTGCTGGCACACCTCCTGCAGCAGTGAGCCACTAGAAAGTACCCTTTCATCTCCCAGCCCAGAACCCTTTCATTACAGAGCTGCTCTTTCTCTCTTCAAAATATCAATTATCACCTTCTAAGCCAGCATTTCCTGAACTTTCTATAATCATTTTTAAAGGCATTACCATGTCAGCCCATTCAGTCTAGTTAAACTACAAACACTCCTAGAACCATTTTTAAAGCTAACTTTTTTAGAAGTTGATAAGTTTCTCTCAGTGGTTTGTATTTCCCAAACACTTCAATCAAGAAGGCTGAGCAAGAAGTTCTAATGATGAGTAGAATCTCAGGATGGTTTGGGTTGGAAGGAACCTTAAAGCCCAGCCAGTGCCACCCCTGCCATGGGCAGGGACACCTCCCACTGTCCCGGGGTGCTCCAAGCCCCATCGAACCTGGCCTTGGGCACTGCCAGGGATGGAAGATACATTCCTAATGAGGGAGCAGCCCCCACTCCTCACCCATGCATGGCAGGGCAATCAGCTGAAGACATCAGCCCATCTTTTGGTAAATGAATGTCATGATAAATGACACTTTGGGCTTCTGACATTAAAGACAATTTTTTCATGTTTGTACACACATTAATCATTCTGTGGCAGCGCACATACATTAGGTATCGATTTTAGGACACCAAAGGAAAATACTACTGACCTAGCAAGAATGCAGGTTAATAAACTCAATTTAGGAAGGACGATTTTCCATTTGGAATCTTCTCTAAACACAGGCAGGAGAACACATAAGCAACAGTGCACTCACATGCACATAAGAGGGATTAGATGCATCCCAAACTCCTCATTTCTGCTAGGACAATGCAAATGGCGGAGCAAGGGGGGAAGTCAACTCTGTCCCTCTTTTCTCCTTTCCTTTTGTCTCTCCCTTCCCCTCATCCAAGCCCAGAGCAATGGTAGGAATGTGAATGAACAATCTATTAATGCAAATGTGGTGCATTCAATCAGCATTCCCAGTCTCTGCGTTACTGAGATTTGTGGCCCATTGTCTCCACTTCTGAAAAAGATGTGCCTAGAAGAGCAATAATTCCCATGCTCCTGGAAAACACAGATGGTTAAAATTCTGGCTGTAGTCTCCTGCCCTCAATGGAGCCAGTATTTCATCTCCTGGAGTCTGCAGAATCAGGGAATTCACTACCCTGAGCCAAATGCCAATCTAGCTCAGCAGCCTCCCTGTGACTGCAGCCAGTGCCAATCATTTCCAAGGACACTAAATGGAAAAAAACCCCTTCATTATCAACCATTACTAAATAACTTGCTCATCTGAGTGTAGTAGCTCCAGAGTCACACCTGCCTCTGCTCTGCAGCCTTCCAGCACTGCTGCAAACGCTGCTCTACTGAAGGTGGATGCTGTTGCCATCCACATGTTTAATCCCTACAGAGCCCTACCAACCTTCTGGGACCCATCTCAACAAATCAACACTGCAAAAGGAAAGCAAGCAAAGAGAAACATCTCCTTGTCTCTAGGGAAGAGAAAGCTGTGGAGGAATCCCCTTTTCCTGCTGGGGCAGGGCCGTACCTTTACAAGTGGTCACAAGCCTTTATGTTTTCCTCACGTGTCTCCCCTCTGTTGCCACTGCTCTGACTGGAATTTAAGGTAACACTTTGTACAAGCATTAAACTGCTCTAAACACACACACATCACGTGTTTGTGCAATTAACATTTTTCCAAAGCTGCTTTCAGGCTTCCTTTCTTGTGACATCTCGGTGTGCTCAGCAAATGTTTTCCGTTTTTCCCCCCGTTTCTATTGCAGTATGGAAAAAGTAAAGCACAGGAGCAGCTGGCAGGTTTTCCATCCTGTTCCCTCCTGGATACCATCTGTGTAAAGCCTTTGCTGCCCAGAGTTAACTTTTACTCCAGTTCCTCCTAACTTACCCAACTCTAAACTAACTTCAGCAGCATCAGCTCCAAACATTCCACCCTACAGCTTCCACTCTCAATCTGAAATTCATCCAGCTGGTCTGTGAATGATCCCACAAACTGCTCACAGTTTTCAGGCACTTGAATTTTCCCTCATTCCTGTCTGCCTGATCGAATTTGAACTCATGACAAATCCATAACTACGACTCCTTTCCCCAAACAGCCTCTCGGGAAGTGTGGAGATTTCAGCACCACAAGGAGGTACTGGAGAATGGGAACATGATCCCCCATTGTCAGGACAGCTTCAACATCTGCTACCCTTCAGCGACGCAGCAGATCACAAAGATGCCACCTATTTTGTTAGTGCATCAGCTCCTCACCCCAACCCTGCTAAAAAATTAATAAGTCCAGCCATCTGTGGACACTTCATTAAATCATCACAGCTCCTTCTCTCCAACATTATTCAGCATCATTTGTTGGAGTGGCAGAGGTGTGAAATGGCTTAAAATACACTCCTGTTAATGAGACACATTTCATGGATCTCACTGGCAAATGGAGCAGACTTTGTAATTACAAACACTCCTGGAGAACACAAGTCCAGCACCACCTGAATTAGGCTAAGGTCAGATGCTTCCAGTCCTTGCTACAAACACCAAGCAGCACATCATTCTCCCCTCTTGCTTTAGGCAAACCTGACAGGAGAATGCAACCAAAAATCCAGGCAGGAGACAGCTCCTCTGGGAAGGGAAGAGGATTTTTACATGGAGAGGGGAAAATCTACCAAATACCCTTGGCTGGCTAAACTGAAGTGGGAAGTATGTGGAATACAGACCACAAATAAGAAATGTCAGTGCATAACCAGAATCCTGACTTGGTTAAACACAGCCACAACAGCATGGACAGCATGGCATGTGCTGATTAAAACCAGCATCCCTTGGCTGGAAGGAAGAGAGAGAGGAAAATGTCACTGGACACATCAGTAACACACACACAGGTACTGGACACACACAGTATCACACAGAGTGACCTGGTGGCACCTCTGAGCTGTTCTGAACAACCAAGCAGACTCCAGATCTCCCAAGACTCCTTCCAAGCTCAATTATCCAATGACATGGGGAAGGTACACAAAAAAACATAGTGAGAAATAGTAAAATACTGCACAAAATATTGTCCAACCTGGCCTCAGACACTTCCAGGGATCCAGAGGCAGCCACAGCTTCTCTGAGCACCCTGTGCCAGGGCCTCCCCACCCTCATAGCCAAGTTCTCCCTTATATCTACTACACATCCAAAAATTTTAGAGGGTTTTGGACAAGGAAAACACATCAGCATAATGGGATGTTTGTTCTACCTGGCAAAACAAGCAAATCCAAATTCTAGTCAGGTGATATGAAGAAGAGATCAATGATTTTTTCCAGGAATGAAATGTGAGCAACAAAAAGGACTGAAGGAAGATCTTCAGAAGAGGTCACTGCTGACAACCACAACTAAAAGAAAAGCAGTGGGGCTGAGGTGGGGATGTCAGTCCATGGCACATGGTCAGGCTCAGGAAGTGCTGCAAGGAATGGCAGAAATACAGAAAGAACAGATCTGCTGATGGAGGAGGTGAAACAGTACCATGAGAATTGGAGACAGGACTGGCAGTTCAAGGGCCAAACAATACAAACGCTCCAGCAGCAGCAGCAGGAAAACCTGCTGCAGCCACAATGAATCTGCTCTCCACAGACACCAAGAAACAGCTAAAACAACATTCTAATGCCAGAAAAAATGAATTGAGGGCATGCAAACCATGGAGTCATTTATTTGCTACTGCTGAAGATCATTCTAATAGCAAGGCCAATGAAACCCCTGTGGGATTTTAAGAGAAGCCCTAAAGATAAGGCACACAGATTGCCTCATCATTTAAGGAACTCCAAGTCTTCATCAACAGACTGCCTAAAAATAAGAACCCTACAGGCTCACAATTACTCTTTCTAAAACAAAATCGAGAGCCATAACAAAAGAAGAATAAGATTGGAGGGTTGTGGTGAAAGAAAAGAGCTTGACAGGTTAAATAATTTTAGTTCCAGGCGAGGCTATCAATTACGGAAGCTCGTGTGAACAAGCTATTCAAAGAAGATTAATGCACAGAGAGGACTGTCAGGACATATTTATCATGAAACTGGAAGAAAGGAAAGATCTGAAAAACTTTTGCAGGCAACTCTATAGACAGTGACAAAGACAGCTGGTACCTGACATCAGGCATTTAGAGACAGGAAATAACCAACAATTTCACTGCGAACTCCTCGGGATGCGTGAATAGCAGAGAAAGGCTGCAAAACCAGGGTGCTTGATGGCTGACAGAACAGCAAACACAAAGCACAGAGAACTGCTACACACACAAACACGCAGCTCAAAGAGATGTCTGGAGGTGACACGGGTGCGGGGCAGGATAAAGGCAAACACTAAGAGCCGTAAAACTGCAAATTATTCAACACAAGCTCAGCTCAGGTGGGATCAGCACACCACCGACCCCCCAGCAGCTGCTGGCCATGAACCTTGGAGTAATCAGAAATAGAATTTTAGAGCTCTCTCCATAACAGAGCCTTTCTTTGCCTAATTTTCACTGTTTAATTTGAGAGCAGATTGACAGTGCATCTAAGCCAGGACTGACTTCAGAGGCTGTTACAGAAGGAAGAGCAACACCTTTACAGAAACATAAATTATCTAGAGACATTTCCTCATGTTCACCCCAAAATAGGGGTTTCTATATGAAAATGAATAGAGCTTGGAGAGTTTTTAATAACTTTTAACATCTTTATTTCCAGTGTATTTATGTGAATGTTGAGACATACCCTAAGCTTTTAAGAATGTTACTGAAATCAACCCAAGCAAACGTTGTAACTTAATTTTCCTTATTCAAAATAATTTTCCTCCACTTTGTTTCCTTTTCAGGGTCATTAAACTTCATCTCAAATTTTTGTTATGGAAAAAAGAAAGCATTAATCAGAGACAGTCTTGTGCCTTGATACTTCTTACCTTGCTGCTTTTGTGTCACCTTTCGCTTGGGGCAATAGTACAGGTTCTGATCGCTTTCAAAAAGCAATATTCAGTCAATCAGAAACCTGAACAGTGTCAGCACAGAGCTTTCACAGTGCACTAATAAAGCTGAAATCTCTTGCTGAGTGCACACTGGAGCAGGCAGGGAGTGAAGAACACAGGCTGCAGATGTAACCATCACTCTGCTGACAGCTCGGGATTCCGAGCAAGCTCCGTGCAAACTTGTCAAACAGAATTACACAGGGATTGCTGGTGCTGACATGCAGAGCAGAAAGAGGGAAAAATCTGATCTGAGTCAAAATATTAACAAATGAGAATCCAATCTAAACAAAGTTCAGCCAAGTTTCTTGTTTAGGGGTGTTGATGCACCATCAATATGGTGTCACTTTGTTCTTGCCTCACCACTCAGACCCCTCAGCTGAGCATCAGCCCAAAGGATTTCAGGGATTTAGCTCCAGCTCCCTTCCACAGAATTCCTGTTTCTCCACACATTAACTCTATCACCTGCCGTATTTTCAAAGGCAAAGGTCAAGATGGAATGTATGCTGTAAAGAGCTCCCATTTCTTACAATTTACAGTAAGTTTATGTTATTCTGAAGTACATGAACATAACTTTGCCTGTGAACTAAATGCACAAAGTTACAAGACTTGCATTGCACTGGACTCGAATTTCACCCTAGAAAACAAGTGAGGTTTTTTCTGAGCAGTGCTATTACATCACTACTAAAGCAGGAAGCTCAGGCACGAGTGCCACACATCCCCCTGTGCCCCCTCTGCTCCAGCTTCAGCAGAGCATTTGTCACCCTCCAGCGAGCACAAATAAGCTTTAACTGGCTCACTGACCCACAGAATTCGGGACAGGGATAGTATTAGTCACAATGAGCGGTTGGATTCGGTTTGATACAAGGTGTAATAAATTTGAAATACAAAAGCTTAAGAAAACCTGTGGTTTTTAAAAGGAATGAGTTTAAGCAAGCAAATTAAGAGTCTCTTCACCTGGGCTCTGACTTGGTCATTAGATGTCAATGAAGAGTTTCAAAACAAGCAGGTCACATTCCCTGCTGTGGGCTTTCCCCAAGGCAGGCACATCCTGCCCTTCTCTGCCCTGGACATGGCAAGAGGCTCTGGTATTAAATCCCAATCTGAGACTAAAAATTTGTAATAGTTTTGAAACTGGACCTTTGCCTTCAGTCCAAGAACTGAAGACCAGTTCAAAGGCTCACATAGATTTTCTTCCCTACTCTAACTGGACAAATGTGGACTGCAAGAATTGAGAATGACACATAAGGCAGAACATTTATTATCTTAAATGTCTAAACTCTCAGACTCTCAGTAACAGCTGACAGAACCTGTACAAACTGCAGTTGTGTTAAAATCACCTTTCCCATTTACCTGTCATGAAGAAATGCATTTTGATCTAAGCCAATTTATGAAAAACACAGATGCTTTTTTTTCATAGAAAAATATATTTCAGCAAGGAAACTTTATCACCCGTGTCACTTACTGCCTAAGTGCTCTTACATACCCTCCTCTGAAGTATCTCAGCTCTGAGGTTTTTTCCAATTCCAAGTTACAGAATGTTCTTTATTCATAAGGATCTGGTCAAGGTTACTTTTCCTCCATGCTGTTAAAGGTGAATCCTGGGTACAAACATGCTGTTATTTCTAACCTAACCCCACCTCCGAGGAGCTGGGACAGTATGTCCTGAGCTTTGCTCTCACCCTTTGGGATGGCACAGACGCAGAGTCCAGTGAGAATAAAATGCTGCTCAGTTGTAATCCTTAAAGCTTGGCAAACTTCTCAGAGGACAAGGACAAACAGAACCAAACGACCTGGCTATTTCCGTGCAGTTCCTTGTAGTTATGGCAAAAAGCAAAGATAAAATTCCAGCTCAAATCAATGTTTGAAAAAATCCTTATCTTTTCACCATTATTTATAGAGAAATAAGTGATTGATATTAAAGAGCTAAGCACTGTAACACCCCACAAGGAAACACAGTACACCTCTGCTGCTGGGCTTTGCAGAGCTCTACCTTGAACTGCAAGCCCACATCCCCGCAGGTCCTGCTCCCTCCCACAGGCTGTGCTCAGGGAATGGCCTGGATAATCATTTCCTGGCCACAACTTCACCCACTGCCTATCATCCAAAGTCTGTAACGGATACAGAATTCCTGATCTCTACCTGCCCTCCTCAACTGCAGCATCTTGGTGCATTATAAAGAGTAATACTCTAAATTTGTTGGAGATAAATTCTTTACTAGCCCATGGAGAAAAGGGAAAGCGTGGAGATCTGGAGCTGGTGTCATGAGCTGCACCAGGAGCAGGATTGGGCCCTGGCATCTCCTGGCTCAGAACTCAATGAACACCTCCAAGCCACAGGAACCACCACAGCCCATCCAGGCCTCCTGTAGTTCCAGGGACAGTTCTCCCAGCCATCAGCTGACCCATGCAAGCCCCAAGCCAGACAGATGCAAATAAATCTTGAAAAGGCAATGCAGTCAGCTAAAACCTGGAGCAATTTCCCAGGTGAAGTCTGTTCCCTCCATGTGGTGTCTGGAGGAACTCTCAGCAGTGAAACCCAACCGAGGGCAGGTCCCTCCTCCCTGCAGGGTCTGTGTCACCCCCAGCAGGCTCACACCGACCTGGGGACCCTGACTTCACACAGAGCAGGCTGCAGAGGCTTCAGATGCCCTTCTGAGAGCACACGTTTTGTCACTGACCCTGCCCCAAGCCCTGTGCCTCGGAGCACAATCCGGAGGAGCCGGAGCCATGGACGAGAGGAGGGGACTTACTCAGGCCAGGAGAGCAGAGAACACCATGCTCAGGAGCACAAAGTGCTCGAGTATGCCTGCAATGAAACTCCAAATCCTTCCTCCAAGTATGGATGCCAGGGGCCTCGGCCCCCCAGTGTCCCCAGCTCTAAGGAGAAAAGCAGGAAGTCTCCCAAGGTTTGAACACAACACGTGAGGCTCCACCGTGGCATTTCCAGCATCACTTTTCAGGAACATTCTCCTCCTGGGCTGTGCTGCCCCTGCAATTGCATTCAATGGTTCCAAAGGAGATACTACACTTTTACTAAGTACACACCAAATTTTCCTGGTTCCTGAACCATTTTTGAGTTTGACGTTCCATGGCAGGAGCATTTCTTAACAGAAGTGATTTGTCTGTACTTTTTCTAAAAGTAATTACAAAATGAAGGCTTGAAAATAAAATTTCTCTGAATATTTAAATGAGAAATAATAATTCAAGGAGATTATTTAGTCGAGGTGAGGAAAAACAAGTCAGAAGATATCACCAAGTGCTTTTGAATTAATGAAGCTCAGACACACCTGAAGTTTGTACCAAGGCAGTGCCACAGCTGCCTCATCACAGTCAAGCAAATGACACAAAGCTCAAAGCCAAGAACTATCAAATGCAAGGATAAGTGGAAGAAGAGGAAGAAAAACAGCTGGATTCACTTGGGAAAGAAGATGACAAGAAGTGAACCAAATAATTTAGTGAGCAGTCTTTAAATGGATATGTAGAGCAAATAAATCTGCATGATCAAACTCAGTGGCCCTGTCACACTTCCCAACTTTTAGATCCTCATGTATCTGTTCTCTCAATAAAAGCTTCAACCAAGCCACAGTAACCAGTGACTGGGGAAAGATCATCCTGGGAATATTTTCAGCTCATGTCATTATACTTTTTATTAAAATACATACATATTTGTTTTTCCAAGATGAATTACAGACACAGATCACCAAAACTTTGTATATCTATTTTTAATCCATGTTTTACAGCAGCTTTTTAAAGCCTCTACCCTTCTTAAGATCTAACTGGCACTTAAGTATCAAAGACAGATTTGCATTTCAAAAGCCAATTAAAAAACATACTGTACCAAGGCACTGATTAAAGTGTTGTGGCTTTACATAAATTAGGCAGCTCCTTTCACTTTCCCTGCTTCAAATCCACCATAACAATGGGTAAATCCTACACATTACATGGACTGTATGACCACCATACCTTAGAAACTGGTGATGACAAACTCAACCTTCGTTTGCTTGAAGGAACCAAACTGTGGAGGCTCACACTGAATGGGAAAAAGATACTCATATCCCCCAACTGCTGCTCATTAAAGAGAACTACCATTTATTGTTGTTTGCAGTTCCTAAAAATCAAGGATTTACTACTACAAGTCTGGCTAAACAGCAAACACTTTACTACCAAGGTGTAGCAGCACACAACTTCAAGAGACAGACTAATTCAAGTGTTCTTCAGAATGGAATATTTTATCATATCCTCTGACTTGTTTTATAAATCTAAAGGCAGCTAGGTTCAGTTTCTTTAAGAGGTTCAGAAGCCACAGAACCTCCAAAAACCCAAAGAGCAAAGTCTCTTCGTGGACCACCACATACGGAAAAGGTCCTTTAAAGGCACATTGCCAGGTGCACAGTGAAGCTGCCATAATCCACTCCCCCTCACAGCATGTTCAGAGCAGGGTCAAACACACAAATTGATGCAAACCCAAGCCAGTTTGTCTCTAATGCAATTCCTTCAGTCCCTGAGCCAGCCCTCGGTGTCCAGGCACACGGAGTGCATGGCTTGGGTTGAGTTTTCCAGACAGTGGTTCACTAAACCCCTGTCACTCCACGGCAACAAAAGTGCTTTAGATTCCAACACCTAAAAATTTTCGATCCCTCAACCCAGTATATATAGAAAGTCCTTTAAATAACTTGAGAAACTTATCCAAATTTGGCCACCTTCCTGCAGGACTCGGGTAGATTGTTCAGCATCATCCACTGGCCGTGCAGTTCCAACACTGAAAATTCCAACCCTGCATCCATATGATGGAACACAACATGTTTGTACTGGATTTTCCTTGTCCTGGCCTCCATGACTCACCAGAACTTGCGATTTTTAAGAGTTATTTAATGAGTAAGAAGCTGTTAAAACATGCAACCTACACTTCATAATGTTCCCTTTTAGAGATCAGGTGCATGGCAGCACCACACTCACACAGCAGAGGAACCCCACATACCACTGCTCAATTAAGAGGGGAATTAGCTCCCTCCCACTGGAATTTTGAGGCCAAGGGGAGCCCTTACTATGCTAACAATGCCCACGCTCACCACAGCCTAAAAGCTGCCAATTAAAACAAAGAGGGTGGGAAGGAATATTAAAAACCACTGTTAAAACTGAGGGATTCAAATGAGGACAAGAAAAGCAATAGGCTAAACCAGAATTTAAATATTCCACCTCTTATTCCAAAGCCTTCAGCAACCAAAGTGCCCTTCCCCCTACAAGAGGATTAAACTCGGTGTGGTCTTTCCCAGCTCTTGGCACTTGCCTGGGGTGGCAAATAGGTTTTCACACACCCACATCTGCCAAAGCCTCTGCAGCAGCGCAGCCAGAGGATGCTCTGGGGCAGGTTTCCAAGGCACAGGATGGCAAAAGGCAACACACAACATGTGTCACCAGCATTTCCTCTAGTTCTGGGCAATAAAAGTACCATTTTTATTGCATGGAATCAATCAATAACCTTAATACACAGCTGTCAGGCCAGTGTGTGCCAAAGGGGCAACTGGTTGTGTGGGAAGGTCCATATTGTCTTGGGCTAGACTGTATTTGTTCTGTTTGCTAGTTAGGATTGCTTGGGGAAAAAAAACCTCACCAGAACTGCATTGTTGTTTGTTGTGGGTTTTTTTAAAGCACGCTCTTGGGGGTTTTTTTCCAAGTACTTGGGTTCTTTGTCAAGTACTAAAAGGCTCTTCAAGATTGCATCATTTTAGAAAATATAAATTGAAATAGTACCTTCTACTTAGATAGGGGGAAAATGGAAGTGGAAATTCGGCAGACATTTTGGCTTACCTTCATTTTTAACCCCATTAACCTCACCTAATGATCATATAGAGCAGGCTGATAGCAGAGGCAGGAGGCTGAAGGCTCTCATGTGGAAAGCAGCAGAATTAATCCCGACAGCAGCGATGCAAGGAGGTGGTAATTGCTCGAGAGAAGTGTGGGAGAACTGCCTTTATTGTCCTCATTGCCAAGAAGCTCAGAAATCTAGTCCTCATTAAGAGATTCTCAAAGTCACTCTTTTAAGGTATAAAACCCCAATTTTTCTATTTCTGACATTGCTGATGTTTCACAGCATTGCTATCAGCCAAGTTAATGGGAACAACATCCGAATACAAACGATGGAAGCGGCAGCTCCGGGAGATGCAGGAGCACCAGTCAGGAAGAATTCATTACCCCGAGACATTTATTAAGCAAAGGAAAAAAAACTGTTTGAAAAAGGCTGGCAAACATCATTAGAGAAACAAAGGAAAATTGCTTCATAGGCTTTCTCCCTAGTTGCAGTGCCTTAGTTTACCTTGGTTTTTTCCTTTTGGTTGGTTTTTTAAGTCTCACCCTCACTCAGTAATTACAAGTCTCTTCCTGCTTTACTGTTTACAAGACACAAACTGACAGTCCCAAGCCCTGAGAAATTAGCAAGTGACAGAACAGATCACTTTTCCCAGCAGTAATCTTTATTTTTACCTGCAAACTTCATTCCCTCGCTGCTTTCTACCAAAATAAAAATTCTTTTATCACCTATCAAGTCTAAAGGGTACTCAAAATACCAAAGCTGAGGTTACGACTTGGGCTTTTTAATGGAAAATTTTACTCATTTGGTTGGTTGCTACTTTTCAGACTTCCTTGTTCACACCTGATACTCAATAAACAGAAAAGTACCACTGCCCAGCACTCCATTCTCTACCTGTCTCTCAGTCCTGTAGGGAGTGCACACACTGCTGTTAGGAGCTTCCCAAATGTTTCAGACAGAGCAGGTAATTCTCCACATACAAGCACAGAAAGTTATTTTAAGGTTATTTATGCATAAAGAAAGAAAAATCCTGTTTTCTTCTCCCTTCTAAGCTGTGGTAAATCTCCATTGTGATTTCAGATACTTCTCTTAATCCATTCATTGCCGCTTTCCTGATCTCCAGCATTTCCTGTGAAATACCCACACGTTAAGCTGCTTACACGAGCAGACCACATGCCAACTCCCAGCAAGGCAATGCAAAAACACAGTCCCAGCTTCCCTGACAGTTGATGGAAGCAGCTCCTGCTCCGTTTTTCCAAGGGCAGAGTATTCCTTTCCATCACCACATTCTCAGCCACGCTCACAAACCAGAGCCTTACCTGCCACAGTGAGCTTTGCTGTCCTGCTCACGATGGTCCCCAGGCTGTCCACAGTTGCCACACACTGATAATATCCCTCATCAGGTTTATTGTGCTTGGAATGCACCACACTGTTAATTAATAAAGATCCATCTGGCAGCAGCTGGCGGCGGTCGTCCGACACCAAGTTCAGGAAAGTGCCATCCTTCTTCCACTCGATTTTGGGAGGGGTCTCGCAATGAGCCGAGCAGTTCATGATCACCGACGCCCCACGCACTGCCAGCACGTCCAGGGGCTCCACCAGGAAGTAGAAAGGAGTGAAGGTTCTCACGAGAGACTCTGTAAAACACCACAGAATTTTCGGGTTAGTTCTCCACAACTTTAACGTGAAACGCATCCTCCTTCAAGATACTGTAACGAGCACAACACAGCTCACATCCTCTCCCTGAACAGATCAAACCAGTGTTTGCTGCTTTGACCATTCACATCATGGACCCTCAGATTCCAAGACATTTTCACTCCTAAAATGTATTTCCCTGCTCTGCTCTCAGCTCTCTAGGATGGGTGCCCTCACAGCAGTGCTGTCCTTTGGTTTGTGTAACCAAGATTAGGAACCATCAAGAACAATTCAGCTGTCAGGAGAAAGTCTCCCATTCTGAGCTTAACACATCTTGCAAGTGTCATACAGTGGTTTTTTACTTCCATTCTAGCCTAGGATAAACATGATTACTTTTCCATTTCAAGTATTCCCCAAAGAGTTCTGTAATTAACATCTACTTTGCATTAAGAAGTGAATTTTAATTACTGTCTTTCTGGTGTATTTGGTCAAGCAGAACAATTGTGTGTCAATATCACTTTGACTTGTCTTAACTTAATCATCTGTAGAAAACAGAAGACAAATTCCTTCAGGGAAGAACAGTTTTCCAATCAGCATAACACCGGGTTCAGGGAAAAGGGGATCTCGGTTTTTAAAGCCCACCTTAGAAACAACATCCACATAACAATAACAGACTCCTGCACTCATCTCAAAACCATCTCATCTCTCACCATTGGTCAAGAAAAAAATGCTGAAATATTTTAAGACTGCCTTGAAGGCAAATATGCATTTATTAACAAGATTTAACAACATTTAATAATAAGATTTGTTTAATTAAGCTATAGAATAATTCTGGGGTTTGAGGAAAAAGCACAACTCTGAAGGCGACCTCTACTTGCAAACAAAGGCTGTCCTGGAAGCACTGCAGCTTCTCCCATTGCTCGGTTGTTTGTGGGATTTTGGAAATTGGATTTATCTTCTAAAATGACCTTAATTAACAAATTGATATGATTCCCTCTATCACTGAACTACACAGAGAGTCCCTGGTTTCCAAAGAGCCTCCAGCTTCCCCCGAGAGGAACTCCAGCCTTCCTGCACTGAGCCCATTGTCTCAGCTACTCACAATTCACAGCAACTTGGAGATAAGGCGGGAGTGGTGTGAGAGAAACAACAGATAAATGAGGCTTTTGCAGCTGATAGCATTCAAACCTCTTTTATCTTCAAGAATTCAAAGAGGAAATAAAGGAAAACATTCTAGAAAGATTGAAGTTTCCCTAGTGACAGTGTCAGGCTGGAGACCTGTTAGGTTGGCATCCAAATCCTTGGGACTGTCTTTCTTGAGGATAGTAAAGACAGTCCCAAAAACAACCCCCAAACCAAATACTCAGAACAAGAAAAATCAATAAAACTTCAAACATTTCTAGGAGCTGCTTATGTTACTCTGGTTTGTACAAGGGCACCTATGTGTGGATGCTCTCGATTCTCGGTGCCTCTGAGATCCTGTGTCAGCTCTCGTGCAGCAAAAGGCAGAGTAGAAACAAGAGCCACAGGCAGCAGGAAGATCTTTGACCTGTTTACCACTGTAATCTCTTCCAGTGCTGCAGAAACCTAAAGGTTTTCTAAAATTAAAGATTGAGCCTGCACAGTCCCTGGGTTTTCCAAGGGAAGCATTCTCCCCAAGCTATCCCCTTTCCCCCCCACCTCAATTACAGGCTTCTCTAACTGTTTCCAATATAGATCCAGACCCCTATGAGAACAAAATACACTGGTTTGAGTTTTACTTCACTCTGGCTTTTCAAGTAAAACCCAGAAAACCTTTACAAGGGGAACGGCAGCTTTTTGTTTGCCCTGCTTGTCTCCAGGGCAGATTGGAGCAGAATAAATCCATTGCTAGAGTTAAGATCATTCTTGCCATGGAAGCAACAAGATGTCCAAGGAAATAGAGTAGAGGATGTCAAGAGAGGTCACACCAAGAGCAGCTCAACTGGGATTCTAAGCCTTGAGGAAGAATGGGAAGCAGATTCTCAGGCAGGCTTCAGAGGTACCAAACTCCTGCCAAGAGCCCTGGGAAGACACAGCACAAAGCTGCTTTGTCCCAGGGTATCACCATGCTCCTGCACCCAACACAGCAGGGAAGAAACCCAAAGGGTTGGTGAGTAACTCTAGTCCAGCTCGAAGGAAGTTAAACCAGAACAGAGAGCATTTTGTCAGAGGATCTGCAGCTGGGGTTTGGGGCACTCTGGAGAAGCACACTGCAGCCAGCCCAGCTCGTGCCACCTTCAAGCCTCAGTTGGGCACAAAAGGCTTTGTACACACTGGACCTTAATAAACTTCTGTTTCTACCAACGAGCCATTTCTCCCACTCCATCAACCTACTGCTCACTGAGCTCCGTGACAGCATCTTATTTGGGGCAGAAAGGGAATACCTGGTGCAGAAAGTCCTTCCCCTTTCCACACACTCACACACACAGGTGCACACACACCACTGCCTCCCTTCGTGCCAATACTGGCCCAAGGAGCTTAGCCCTGCTTGGGAACAGGAGCAGGTAAATCTCACTCATTCCCACCAGGCTGGAGTTTATTTCTCTCCAGATCAGCTCTGGAGATGAGTGGTAGGGAGCAAGGCGTGCCAAAACACGACAGAGTGCCCGAGCACAGACAAGTTCTGCATGAGCTGCAGACACAGAGTCATTCCTCATGTCCTGGAAGCTCCACAGCTCCCTCCCTCAGCCCTGCCAGCACACAGGCAGTCGGGTTTAGCACTCCTGTGCCCATCCCAGCACACAGGCAGTCAGGTTTAGCACTCCTGTGCCCATCCCAGCACACAGGCAGTCGGGTTTAGCACTCCTTTCCCTATCCCAGCACACAGGCAGTCGGGTTTAGCTCAGCAGCGTGGCACTGCTGACTACATCACTACCATAATCCCCAGATCCTGTTCTCAGAAGCTGCTGTAAGGCCTGTTACTTTCAATTTAATCTTACTCTAGCTGATTATTCCTGCCTCAATGTATTAACTTGCACTTGGCTCCTCCAAATTTTTCCACCTTCCAAGGAAAAGTTTACTAGATTTGAACTCTAACCTTGTCCTTGCTCTTCCCTAAGCAGTGTGGAAATGTAACAAATATAGTTTACTCCATCAGCAACTCTGGGAGTGAAAAACAGTAAATACAAGTTTACCTAAAACACACAAGTGCAAAATCCCCACAATATAGTTTCCAACATCAACATCAGGACTGGAGCTGCTGGAGAGAGCCCAGAGGAGGTCACAGAGCTCCTCCAGGGCTGGAGCCCCTCTGCTCTGGAGCCAGCCTGGGAGAGCTGGGGGTGCTCACCTGGAGAGGAGAAGGCTCCAGGGAAAGCTCAGAGCCCCTTGCAGGGCCTAAAGGGGCTCCAGGAGAGCTGGAGAGGGACTGGGGACAAGGGATGGAGGGACAGGACACAGGGAATGGCTTCCCAGTGCCAGAGGGCAGGGCTGGATGGGATATTGGGAAGGAATTGTTCCCTAGGAGCAATGTGCAGGCCCTGGCACAGGGTGCCCAGAGCAGCTGTGGTTGCCCCTGGATCCCTGGCAGTGCCCAAGGCCAGGCTGGACATTGGGGCTTGGAGTACCCTGGGACAGTGGGAGGTGTCCCTGCCCATGGCAGGGGTGGCACTGGATGAGCTTTAAGGCCCAACCCAAACCATTCCAGGATTCTGTGATTTTAAGTCAGGGAAATCAAAGCTTGTTCACCTCACCCCGTTTGTCCAGGAACTGATGCATAGTTGACTACTTTTATACATTCCCACCCCCTGCTATTGAAAATACTCTGGTCCTGGTCCTCCTTGTAGCTCCTCTCTCCTCAAATTCTCCCAATTAACCACCACTTCTGACACTGTTTCAGCCAAGACAAAACCCATCCCTGCCAGTGATCTGACAGTATTTAACCATGGAGTGCTTCCAGCCTGTCCTGTACCCTTTTCTGGGCAGAGGTGCACCTTTATAGGGCCTCAGGTGAGCAATGTGTAGAACAGTAAACACAAAGCCACACAAGTGGGAAGAAGCTTCCCTTCATTACCCAGTTAATTTCTGGAAGACACAAGCACTCCAATATCCACCTTAAATCACTGAAATGTGTCCTTTAACAACCGCCTGCCACAAGCTCGCCAGAAATTACAGCACTTAGGAAAATAACTCCAGACAAAACCACTCTGATCTCAGTCCTACTGACTCCACATAAATCACCTCAAACTGGTGCACGGCAACGTGTCTTGAGATTTTACCAGCAGTGCCAGGACCTGACTTGGATGCAGTGCTGCCACCAGAACTGTTCAGTCGTGATGTTCTCCTGAGGACAAGCATTAACTGCATCCCAAGCAAAGGACTCCAACCTCATGTTTCACTTGACTTTGGAAAGAAACCACACCCCATTTTACAAGGACCAAATGCAACAACCATCCAGAAGGAAAATGCAAAGCACGGGCATCATTTCAGAACTCCTCTTTCCAAACAAGATGATAAATTAAGGCAGTCAAATATTCCATCACAATTAGCTGACTCAAGATTAGCAGTCAGGCTTTGGTTTGGACGAGTCAAACCAGCTTTGATGGAGGAAGATCACTCACTGTTCCGAGCTGAGGAATGACGTGGCACCAGGGGTGATACCTGTCCTCATGACTTCAAGGTAATTTAGGAGTATAGATATGACACCCTTCAGGCTTGATATGTAAAACAGAAGCATCCAAAATCCTGATCAGACAGGCAAGAACTGTTACGCAGCTGCTTCTCACGTACTGCAAGTCAATGATAAAAGCTTCAAGCTCTCTGGCTGCAGGATTGCACTTTTAAAAGGCTTTTCCCCAGAATTTAATTAACGTTCCCAATGGCCTCTGTAATCCTAACGACAGTGTCATGCCCTTCCTAACCCACATCATTACAAAAAGCTGCCTCCAGAATCAGCCAGACGTAGCTTAAGTGAAGATGTTCCCTGCACCATTCCCTGCAGGCTGCCAGCAGGAGCTCACAGGGAACTTGTTCTGTGGTTTTGTTCACATATTCATGGCTAAGGAGCACGTTATCTATGTGGGCAAATTGCTGCATGTGGTAATCTCCAAATAAATGTAAATATTACCAGCTTGGTAATTTATTTCCCTTGACGACATCAGAAGCATTCTGCATTTCTCAATAAGCAAAATTTATCTATGATAGTACAATGTAGCAATGCTTAGACAAAGACTTATTTTGTGCTTAATATTACATTTTTCTCTTCTAGGCAATAGAGATTACAGACCACCTGACCAAATTAAACTATGGCAGCAATACACACCAGCCAAATATCTTTAGATTTTACTTTCATAAAGCACTTCCAAAGCCCAACCACACACACAGTGCTTGGCAAGTTCACCACACTCAAAAACCAAGGTCACATTTCTAAACTGTGTTCTCTAAACACCACTTCAGCTCCTGCTTCACAAAGACTCTGCAATCCACAAATTATATCAGACAAAAATTAAATAGCACTTAAGCATCAAGAAAAAAAGGAGAGAGTGTAAGAGCTACCCTTGACTGCAGAGTACAGTATAAATCCTGCTGGTACTTCCATAACTCCAGCAGTGGGCTGACAGTGGAACCTGGCAGAGCAAGTGACAGAACATTAGGAGATAAGTAATGCCTTGTATAAATCCAGACTTTCCCAGACTTTGTAGATTCCTTCCTCCTCCAGCTCAAGCAGATTTCCTCCTCTGATGATTTAATACACTGTAACAAAGATACTCATCACAAAGAGTAACTCCTCTTCAGCCAGCATCCTTGGGAACTGTGGGCTAGGAACTGTGCTTGAGGAATGCTGTGGTGCCTCAGATTCCCTCCACCCACAAGGGAAGGGCTGTTCTGAAATCCCCAAGGGAGAGAGATCCTTTCAGGACAGAGGAGGACATGTGGAAGAAATTCTGTCCTGTCCTGTGAGGATGGGGAGGCCCTGGCACAAGTTCCCAGAGAAGCTGTGGCTGCCCCTGGATCCCTGGCAGTGCCCCAGGCCAGGTTGGACAGGGCTTGGAGCACCCTGGGACAGTGAAAGGTGCCCCTGCCCATGGCACAGAGCGGGACTGGATAATCCTTCAAATCCTCTCAAACACAAACCATTCCCAGATTCTGTGATGTTACTGAGTTGAGAAGGTTTTTAACATCATGTACCAACAAGAACACAAAAATCAAGACAGTGCCCATAATTACAGCATTATTGTAACACAGAAAGAGATCATATGTTTCAGGACATGGCCCTAGTAACTCAGGAGTATCCAGACAGCACAGTCAATACACAAAGAACCAGTCAAGCAAAGTAAACCATATTTTGCAACAATGCCTTTAGAGCTTTGTTTACATTTTCAGTTACCTTTCATTTGTTAAATAACAAATTATTGTTGGCTTAATCTTAACTGACCTTCTTGATGGACCTTGAGCACAAAATTATATTTTAAAACATTAGCCCATCAAAAGAGTGTGCAGGAATAAAGTGAAGAAGTCTCCAAATGGTGTGGTGTGTGTGCAGTAAATCACTGCAAGGAAGCATCCCTGCCTCTACTCCAACCACTCCCTCTGTAAGCGATACCATCGCCTCATATATTATTAAATAATGGCAAGAAAAACACGATAGCGATCAGCAGCCAAATCCAAACACAGATTGTAATCTCCAAGATCAGATGTCTGTGGAGATGCATTTATCTGCTGTTCAGTTCCACAGCCCTTCAAACACCTCCAGAGTCAGACATTTTTACCTGGATTTGGAACACGTGGAAGTGATTTTATTATTTACAGTCAACTATCCCAGGTGCTGTGCCACGGTTCCTTCAGCAGCTGCTCCCAAGCACTGTCATGTCAGGTCACAGCCCCTCTGTCCCTTTACTGTGGGGCTGCAGCTCCACTCAGCTTGGGAAACTGCAGGAGAAAAGATGGCACCAACTCTTCCCCTAAAGCAGGACTCACTGAAACCACTTCTCGTGGTACCCTTGTGCAGGTTGTCCCAAAAAAATCCTCACCAAGGAGGTGCTTCTCATGTCCAGTCCATACTCCCACTCTGAAACAGTTTCTTACTCACAAGGATTTCTTCATCTGCCTTAAACCCATACAGACAAGAAAAGGAAAATAAAAAGCTGCCTACCAGCCGTGCTTCAAAAACAACTTCTGGTGCACTTTTTGTTCCTCCTGGTGTGCCAGAAAAAGAAATCCTTTAGAAGCACTAAGCCCAAAAATGTGGATTTCTTTCAGGTTGTTTAAAAATATCCTGGGTTTTTACAGAATTCACATGCAGAAGCTGAGCCTCACAAACCTCTCACCTCATGTAAGGAACACTCTTTCAAGGCCATTTTGCTTTTATAAATCAAACGAAACACAAGTCAGACCATCTAACACCATATATTTGAATTAAGCCAATGAGGGAACCCCTCTGAAGATCCTAACTGTAAAATTCCTTCTCGTAACCATTTCAGAAAGAGAGCTTAAAGGATTTTATCCACCTTTTGCCTTTTTTGTGGAATTACTAAAGCCATTTCCCTCATTTCAAGCAACTATCAGTTTTTAATATCAGCAGTGCTTCCTTCACGAAGCACCTCAGTCCCAGGGGATCAGAGCTCCATTATTTATTTAATTTTCAATTCTTCCAGGGACTATTTTCATTATTTTCTCCACCTGGGCTGAGAAACATCCCTCCAGCATTTCTCCACAAGTTTACTAGAGGGCACTGTAAAGACACCTACCTCCTAAAAGGAAGAAAATGCATTTCTGTTTCTCTGGTGAACAATAGTACTTTGACTTTTCCCCAGAAATAGCTCCCAGATGTTGGCTCCTGACAACGCTAGTTGTTGTTACAGCAGGTGAAGAGGAATTTCCATTTTTTCCTGGAGTAATGGATTTCCTCTCCCAGAGTTGCAGTCTTCTGAGCACTCAGGCACCTATAATTTACCTCTTCAGAGATGTGAGTGAGAGTGGCTTTCCACGGGTTAAGGGCAAACAGAAAACCCACTTGTAAGGCTCAAAATACACACTGCACACAATGCAGGGAGGTTGCTCATCCTGCCCTACTGCCCCTGTCCTGGGCTGCACTCAAACCACCCTGCTCAGACCCAAGGAACTGTTTCCCCAAACCCTCCCAGGGCCAGACAAGGAGGGCTCAAGGAGCTGCCTTGAGCTCCCTATGGAGATGCCCTGCTCATGTGCAAACCAAGCCCAGAGAATCAGGGAGCAGATTCCTTGCTTCAGACAGGGTGGGATTTTTTGCCAGACTGGTATTTCAGAAATGGTTTAGAATATAAATACGTGAAAAAATCCCCACACATCACAAGAGAATTATTTGCTGAAACCAATTACTTAAATATTTCCCAAGTGTAAACACGCTGCAGCATCCAAGAACTGTGCATCATGGGGAAAGCAGTTTTACCACTTCTCAGATGCCAACGAGGTTATGGGGCACCCAAGAGAACTGATTCAGTTTAAGATGCTCTCTAAGTGACGCAAGCTTTCCACTCAGTGGATGACCTCCCTCCCCCAGGCCACCTCTTCAGTCCAGGGCTCCAGGGGGACCACGGAGATGCCAAGGGATGCTCACAAGTGTGAAGGGCAGGGGGAATGCTGTTATCGAGTCAGGGGGCTCCAATCACAGCAATGGTCAGAAAAGCCACACAGGAAGAAATATTGGGAGGGAAAAAAATAAAACTTGGTCTCTATGGGAAGCCCAAAGTGAAAAAAAGGACAATCATGAAAAAGAAGATGCAAAGAAGAATCAAACAGAAAGTTGCTGAACATAATTTCCAGTGTCTTTCTAAAGAGGAAGACCTTTGTCACACTTCATGAAAGAGGAAAAAAATTCTTAGCAAATACCTTTAATGTCAGATCAAGCAAGGAATATCTGAGAGGACCTGGAAACAGAACAGCAGCATTGGATCAGAGCAAAAGGAATCCCTTTAACTCAGCGTCCTGTGACAGCAGCTGAGAGCAGATGCTGGGGAGCACCCAAGGGGAGAACCAACATGAGCAAAGCTCCCCTGAGTCAGCCCCAGCACCTCCCTCTCCCAGCACAGGGACACCAGCATTTGTGCCTCGGCTCAACAGCTCCGGGAGGAAAAGCACAACCAGAAACCTCTGCCAGCACCTCAGAGCTGCCCTGGGGGAGAGAGGGAAGGAGAAATGGGAAAGGGAAAACAAATACGAGTTCAGCATTTGCTTCGAGGGCCCCTAATTTAGGGGAGTAGTGCAAAAAGATCAGGATAATCAGTAAACTCTGTACATTCAGCACAACTAATTGTACAGCCCTTCCTACCCTGCTTTCCTACCACCCACTGCCCAGTCACACCACCAATCCACAATATATAAAAATATAAAACCCTTAGCAATGTGTTCATGAGGGTGCTATTGATCGTTCAGGGCAGTAGTGAAAAAACAGGAACAGCAGGAAGGTGGAAATCACGCACATACACCTTACTATAAGCATGCTACAGTGTTACCAAGATTCTTATTTTAAGAACATACTTACACTAGTTTTCTATCCCATAAAATTCAACATCATTTGCAGAGTTCATTAGGTGCTGTTGTGGTTTAACCTGGGGATAAATCAGGTGCAATAAAACCTGCCCCTCACAAATTTAACTCGTAACACTCCTGTAAAAGCAAGCTGACCAACTAGAGAGCCCCAAAGTGAGACTTTTTTAGCAGAAAGGGATAGAGTGGAATGGCAGTCACATCATCAGTCACAGGAAAAGAGGGATGCAGCAGGTGCCCTCAATGACATGGAAAACTGGGGCAGATTTTAGTCCCACCAGTAGCAAGGTAATACTCTGGGGGAGCTGAGGAATTAAGAGAGAACCAGCAGTATCCCCAGTTTTCTTGGATTTCCACTTTCCACTGAGACACTGGGTTTGTGTCTGTGTTTGAGAAGCCCAACCCAACCCAAACAGAGTGCAAAGCTAAAGCCCTCAGAGATGTCCACTATGGTCAGTGACCACAGCATAGCATCAAGACCATTTAAAAATTACAAAACCCATCAAGAATATCAACCAAATATCTTCCTAGTACCATCAATGAATGAACCATATAAATAAATAATATATAACACGGCTTACAAAACCAGTATGTTATCGCACCAGAGTTCAGGAAGACTTGGCAGATCCAGCACTGGCATAAATGTAGATAGTATTTGCAGATGCAGAAATTTAAATTTTATATCCAGTCAGCTCCAACATTCAAATAAGCACCACTTTAACAGTGCAAGTTAGAAAAAGAAGCAAAGAAATGCCATCCCAGACCTGTGCCCACCAAGATGGCAGTTTAAGTAGGAACTTGAGCATGTGTTATGGAGGCAACAGCTCCTTCGAGTTACTCATTCTTTACACTGAGCAGTGGATAAAACTCTCCATTTGTGCCACCTCTACAACAAACCCTGGTTTGTTTGGCTTTTTTCATCCTCTCAGCTGTGAACTCTGCATATTGATACTGAAAAGTTTAATGCCTTTTACAGGCTTTGGCTGCTCCCGATCACCAAAGCCACAGGCTCTGCTTGGCCCAGCACTCCCTCCCCGAGGGAGTATCTGCGACTCTTCCCAACCCTTCATCAAGAAATGCACAAAAGTGATCTGGAATAAAGCCCAAAATATCCCCAAGTCTTATTTACCGCAACTTAATTATTCCAAGTGCAGTGAACATACGTGGAGCAGAGCAAATTATTGGATTTTTGTTTATTATTTTCTATATAAGAAATCAAGCAGCTGCACTTCGGGAAGGCAACTGCAGCCTATTAACAGCGTATTTGTATTCTAAACAGATCTATAAAAAAAATCTAATTGCACTAATCCTTTATTGTAACTTTGCAGCCGAGTTATTTTACCCAGCTGACATTTTCCCGTAACAGATTCCTACTAAGCTAGGAGTGCTCACAAGCCTGGAAAAGCTACAGGAGAAAGAGCCAAATGCCTCAATTTAACACCCGATTCTCAGTGTCTCCTTATCCCCAAGAGGAGTGGGTAGTACACAGTGGGGAAAGGGGGGAGGGAAGCCCCAGGACATCACTGCCATTCCCACACCATCCCAAAGCACTGGAGCTGTCCATCTGACTCGGGTAACACAAGCCTGGGCTGTAACTGGAGCGTGTGGAACAGCCATCCCTGCCCCATTTGATCTCAGTTGAAAGTACAGTAAAATGAAGTGAAAGAGCAGTTTTAAAAGCTTTACACAGATTCTTGTCTCTCCTCAAAGCGCACTAATGAAAACACTTCCTGTGGCAGTGTGTGAAGACAAGCAGCACCTTTCATCTCCCCTGTTTACTGCCTTCACCTCCCCGATTCCCAGGCACCACTGGAGCTTTGATTGGCGCAGCTTTTGTCAGAATGAAAGAAAAAGCTCAACTGTAGCTTTGCAAATATATTAGTAAAAACATTTGCAAGTATTAGCTTGGCAAATGTTTTATAGATGTGAGGGGAAAAACAAGAGATTTATCTGTTCATTTATATAATAGAGATTATTTCAAAGTGGGAAAGTATGTTTCAAAGGAACTTACGTAAGAGTGGAAATACCATTCCTGCATGTATTAACTGAATTATCATATAGATATGGGTATTACTGGATGCACAGTCTGGATATGCTGCTTCCCTCAGCCTCTGCTCCAGCTAATCCTGGCTGTGCTATGGATTGGCACGCGCTGACAGCTACCTGGGTCGGTATTTGAAAGGTTCCTCTGCAAGGTTTTGCTCTGCTTAACACAAAGTAGAATTTTTCAGCTGAAATAATAATATCAAAACAGGCCCCAGACCTGCACTCTGCACATCACGTCGGAGAACAGTACTCCATTCACACCACTTCATTCCTAAGCTGTTAAACAAACAGACAGACCTGATGAAATATTAATTTGACTAATTATGGCAACAGAACACCAGAAGGAAGTGATAACTCCACAGAAAGAGAGCAGTACCTGTTGGCAACAGTGCCAACTGCCCGAGTCCCAGACGTGTGGCAGATGGCTCCCGAGGCTTGGGCACACCGTGCTGGCCCCAGCCTTGGCTCGGCTCTCTCTGGTTGGAAGATGCAAAGGCTCACCTGGATAGGCAGAGCCTATGTGTGAGCTACTGAACGGGGATTTTAGGGAAAGACAGCACACAAAGCATCCACCACTCAACAGTTCTTCCAGTTCATAGATTGCACTCAAATCCAAAGTGTTTTCACAAGACAAACATTTACCTTTATACAATAAAAAGCTCTTCAACCTGCTTGGACAGCAGACACAAACTACCTGGCAACTCACTGCCCAAAACAAAAATTTTGGGTGATAATACTCCATAAAATACCATTTGAATGCAATTCTTCGCATGGAAGAGTCTTCTGGAGCTCATCTAATCCAGCCACCTGCCCCGAGCAGGTCTGTTTAGATCAGGTTGCTCAGGGATCTGGCCAGCCAAGCTTCAAACTTCCCCAAGGAACAATTTCCCAACAATAGAAGAGAGCAAGCACGAAGTGTGTGAGCATCTAAAGCAGTAAAGCATAGTGAGAGATACACCCCCAAACTAGCTTTCCATTATTTCCTTCCTGACACATCATAACTGCGAGCTTTGGTTAAACATCCACAAATTAAAAGTCCCAAAGCCACAGAAAGCAGCACAAAGCCACAATAATGGCAACATTAGGGAAGATCTTTTTTGAGGAATCCAGCAGTAAAAGCTACATAAAGTGCCTGGTCCATCTGTCACCACAGTTAGAAACAAGGAGGAGGACACAACCCCCCAGGCACTGTGAAAATCACACCTTCCAGGAGCTCAGAGGGGTGAGGAAAGGACGGCTCTGATCCCCACTAAGCTGCCCAGGCTGGTCATCCCAGGCGTGGGTTTGCAACTCCAATTTGAACAAAGCAACAGCTTCAGGAGGAGCTGAGGGGCTGTGACACCTCACCCAACCTGGACACAGCCACTGCGCTGTGGAGCTGGCTCACATTGCAATGATGGGTTTGTTTGCACCACCAACCACAGAACCTGCGCTGTCCTGGCTCCCAGAGCCCAGCACATGAGTGCAGCGACCAAGAGACAGATGGAGCCGTGGATGAAGCTTGACATGGAACTGTTCACTGCCATAATGTCCCTCAGCATCCCCAAATATCACTTCAGCTCCAGACTCCAGCCCAGCTCCAAACTGCACAGGCTGATCCCACTCCTCAGCTGCACATCTGGGAGGAGCTGCTACAATGTCTCATGTGACTGCTCCATCCCAGATCAGCAGAGTCACCAGCACAGAACAAGGACCTCAACACCCTTCTACAGCTCTCTCTGGTTCATTCCCTTTAAATCCAGCCTACCCCATACTGCCAGGACTGCCTTTTTCCTCCACCTGAGGTCCCTGGCAGCATCAGTGCAGTGTTTTTGGCACATCCTTCCCATTTGCATCACGGTCAGCGCCTGTCACAACAAGCTTTCTGTTTTAAACACTGCACATCGACAGGACTGCATTAAAATAGAAAGCATTTACACAGTTGCAGAAGCTGTTACGGCACAGCCTCTCCCAGGTCCTGTCAGAACTCCTGCCGTAATTTGTCCCAGTCCCCAAGCAGCACCTTTCAGAGAAAGCCACAAACGCTGGGAGCCGCGGGGCTGAGCCTCCACAGAGCCACCACTGACCACCACCAGACACCATTAGAGAGCTAAAAATTCCTTTGGTCTCGTTTTCCCTGTCCGTTCCGAGGGTTTATGTAAATAGTCTGCACAGTCTTCTCCTGAGAAACTCTCCCAGCCCAAACCTACCTAAATCACGGCATAATCAGATAATTAGATTGCGGTCCCTCTAAGCCTGCTATTAGCACTTCCAAGCTATGTTTAAGGGGATAAAAAAGCTTTATTTCAAATAATTCACAGCACATGATGACTATCACAAAGGGGAAGCTCTATTTTCTAGCAGAGTAATTTACACTTTCTAAACAAAAAAATTGCAAGAGAAAAATTGTCATATAATGTGTGGTGGGGTTTTTACATCTAATTTTTCTTAGTGGGTTTTTTTTTGTTTGCTTTAGGAGCTACAAGCAGAAAACAGAGCTATTGAACCAGCTCCTTTCAGCTGTAAAAAGGGTGAAATGCAGCTTTCCAGGAGAACCAAGCACTCATGTCACCATCAACCATGAAAAAGTCCCAGACAAGAGCATGTAAAATCATTGTATCGGCACCGTAACAGAAACATCCACACTACAGATGGGATTATGAGAGAAGGGGGGAAAAACCAAGGTCAGGAACTGGTCACAAGAAGCAGCATCTGTGAGGTGATGCACTTGAGCAGCACATTCAGCAAATACAAACAAAACCTGAGCATGTTCCCTTTTTTTTTTTTAATTTAAAACCTGTTAGATCAGTGTAAAACAATGTTTTTTCTTGGATTTTCTGGCTTTGTCTCGATACCAGGCACTACTGAGGTCCTCCTTGCCTTGCTGCGCTGTTACCTTGCTTGCACATCAGAGGGAATATAAATCATGGAATATTAAGCAAAGTAAGATGCTTTGCCTTTATTTCATTAGGGTTTCTCTGCAGCACAGATTTCTTACAGCCAATATTAAAATGTAATTACTTTGTCTCCCAAAGTTTTCAAATACATGACTTGCATACATAGGAGTTGTTTTTATCTTTGTAAACATGGAGTAAGTGAGGGAGGGGAAAATTATTCACATTTTTCTGCTTAGCAGTTTCAGTTCTAGCAGCACCTCCTCCCCAGCCACAGCAATGCGTGCAGGGCTTCATCCCTGCTTTGGCTGAGGATGAGGGGACTGTTAAATATTCGTCACAGGAGTTTGTGCCAATAACAAAAATGAAGGAACCACAACCAGGGCAGGGAGAGCTCAGTGAGGCACGGGCTGAAGTGTGTCAGGAATCTTATGAAATGAGACATTATATAACAATATCAAATCTGGGCACCCAGAGCTGGGTCACCTGCACCTCCCCAACTGCACACGATGCAGGCAGCCCAAACCCAAGCATTTAAACATCTTACACTGAGTTATATACTGACTTATTTTTATATACTCATATATAAAAGCATGCACATCAGCACAGCTGTGCAACTGGACAGACCTGCTGATTTCTGAAGCAAAACTTCAGCTAGACCTATCAACAGGGCAGCTGATAAAGCCATGGGCTTTGATAAAGAATAGACAAGATCATTTGAGACTTAACCAATAACGGCATTAGATCCACCTCAGCATCCAAATTAATTTTGCTGCTCCAGCAGTTCGAGTGCTCCTCCTGAGCCTGTTCAGGGAGGTGGGAGCTGAGCTGGCCAAGGGCTCCTCAGCACAGAGCACCACTTGTGGCATGTCTGCAGTCCCTGGGGTTCATCTCCCCAGCTAACTGTTAACAGATATGAAGGTAACTCTGGACACCAGCGCCACCTCTTTAAACTGGTAATCTAGGTGAGCTATTTTTACCAGAGGATATTTAATCAGAGATCTGAGAACAGTAATTATCTAGAGATATTGAAAATCTGGGGCTACGCCGCAGGACCACACAACGGAAAAAACACAGAACACAGAAGGACACTGTAATGAGGGCTCTGTCTGGAACACGTGAGTGAGAACAGCAAGATCCCACAACCACGAGGCACAGCGAGCTGTCCCGAGGTCCTTCTGCACCAAACCCAGCTGGCTGAAGGGCTGGTGACTGCAAACCACACCTTCAAACCAAAGCCCAGCACACGCCACGCTCACGTCCAAGCAGCAAGTTGAGCACACTGCAAGAGCAGCTCATTAAGTTTGCAGAACTTGCTTTTAGTTCATAGGGAAAAAAAATCACGGTCAAAACTTACTATTAGACTAAGGTGTCTTTGATATCTCATCGATTAAATTAAATATCATTAATTTTGCATGCAACTCATAGATCATTCTCTAAATGCTATGCCAAAAATCTAATTGAGTCTTCATTAAGTGATCAGATGGGAAATGGGAGCTCTTCCCCCACTATAGAATTCAAGGTTAAACTGCAGCTTACCAAGGACTGTTAAGAACTGCCTCAGACCCTTGCTTTCAGTCATCACACAAAAACCCCTCTATTTCATTCACTCCAAATTTCCCCTATTAGCCAGCTCCTCCTCCCAGCTTACACCGGTAACCTTGAAAGGAGGAGAGGTGGAGCTACTAAAGAAAGACAAAGGGGCTTAAAAAAAGGAGATTATTTCAAGCTACAATTAGAGTATCCTACTAGACTACACTATTTTGAAGCTTAAATTTAAATTAAATTCAAGCTGCATTTTTAGCCATTTTCAGTGCTTGCCATTACCTTTTTGTGATACCTGTCGTGTCAGGACAGAACAATTCCTAGGCTTCCCTCCACTGCCGAGTGCCACGGCTGGATTTGGCCATCCTTCTGTCACTTGTGGGTGGTGCTGGGACAAATCTACTCTCTGGCATTTCACAATTAACAATGGGACTTGAAAAAAATGGTGATTTAGTACACAAAAACACTTCTGAAATAAAACAGCAAAGCAGAAGAAGAAAATCTCTGTGAGGAAGGTGTGCTACTACTCCCAAAGCGTGGAAGATAACATTAGGTCATGACTGCAACCAGAATTAACTTTTCCAACCTCCAGGATGGAAAAAGCCCTTGGCTAATGCCAGGTAGCCAAGCAGGACTGCCTGGGGATGTGAAAGGTCAGGCAGGAATCCAGGCTGGCTCCTGGCTGGATGTGGCCACTGCCTGCTGAGAGATCCAAAGGGAAAAGACTGTGCCCAGTGAACAAGAGCGGCAGGGAACAGCACTCAGGGCTTGGGAAAGGCTTTGGAAAACTCCTCTGCTGCTTCAGGTGAATGGGAGCACCACTCTGGGACAGGAATCTCTCCCACGTGGCCATTCCTAGAGGTTCAGGGCAAACCTTTTTGACTTCTTTAGTTCAAGAAACAGATACCTGCCCTTTGTCTTCACAGCCACCTTGGTTCAGTCTTCTGAAGTACAACCTTGGAGTTCTGTGCCCATTCCAAACTCTGCTCTCTTTGGTGTTACACTGCAGGAAAAGGAATACTGACACAATCTAAGTCATAAATGCTTTCCTTTTCACTCCAAAGCTGTACATTCGGATTCAGCATCCTGCCCTGCAATTCCACCTCAAGCTTCTTATTAGATTATTTTTTCAGCATAAATGGTACAGCCATAAACACTATTTTTTTCCATGATAAGCATTTCGTACAGGTGGTATTTTGAGTCTCCCCAAATCATTGATCAATTATCGAGCCAAGCTGAAAACACACTATCAATTTTCACTGAACTATTGATCATGCAAGGTCAAGCCTGGCAAGATACATGGAGTACCAGGAATCTACAAGCAAGCAGCTGGAATGAGCCATGGTATTTCCGATGCCATACAAGGAAAGGAACTTAAAAATAATATTTAAACAGCTTGCTGGAGTGCAGGCTACTTGTAGGAGAGCGTCAGCAGATCGGGTACTGATTACAGTGAAAGAATGTGATCCCAACTTACAGAAACAAAGGTGATTTTTGAAGCCTGCTCCCTGAGCAGCAGGCAGCCTGCCCCAGTTCCCCAGCCTGAAAATGAAAATAAACTTGGGTCATCTCAGTTAAGGGAAGGTAAGGATGGCAGGGAGTCAGGGGAATTTAAATATTATGGATAAGTGTGAAATCACCACGTTTGCTTTGCCAGTAAGGCATTGCCATTTACTAGGGGAAAAGAGGAAAAAAGAAGCATTCTGCACACACATTCCTTCCCAGGACTGGCACTGACAGAAGGCACAGGGAAGCTTTAATAGACACCAGTGTGATCCCTAAGTGCCCTGGACACTGCACTGGCTCCCAGCTGGACTGGGCACTATTTCAATCCCCCACTTGCTCTCTCAAAAAGCTGCTTTTTCACTTGATTTTCTCATTCCCTGCAGCCTCGTTTGCACAATGAAAATAAAACCCAGAATAACTTCCCCTTGTAAAAATCTTGCGAGAGATAACTCGGGCAATTAGTTTCCTTTGAGCTGCTGGGATCTGCCTGGTTTTCTGCTGCTCTCCTTTAGAAGAGCCCATTATGAGATTTGTATAGGAAATCAATGGTGAGGAGCTGCAGGTAGCCCAGGCCTCCTTTTGTGTTGCCAGCACGTGGGCCCAGCTGAAGCAAAGCGGTGCCGTCCGACGGCCCCGGCAATCCCAAACAATGACATCACTCACTCCACACGGGATCCAGGCAAGGTAAAAGCCTTGCCATTCCTTTTAACCATTATTGCAGAAACTACAGCTAAAATGTGAGCCTTGTCCCGCCGCCAGTGGGGAAATGAAAAGCAAGACGGGTAGAAGAATGGTCTCTCAGTCATGCCACTCCAGCAATAATGTTTTTTTCCAACGAAGCTTTCAGCAGTCAGAAATGGGAAAGATTATAGACACAGAGCCTGCAGTTCCATTCAAAAAGAGCTTTGTTAGCAACAGCAAGGAAAAGAGGGAAAAAAGCCCACAAAATTCCTCCACTTAAAGCACAATCTCAAAACATATGCTTACAATCCTGGAAATCTTTGGGAGATTCAGGGTGTTCAACAGCTGCAGCTGAGCTTACAATGAACATTGCAAATAAATGCTAATGAGATGCTTATAGATCCTGAACAAATTGATTTACTGAGATCTTGTCGAGTGTCTCCTATCAAGGGTTTGTCAGAGTAAACAACCAAATCCTTATAAACAGAAGTGACTCATTCATTACAACTGGAAGAAGAAAGTCATAATAACTGAAGCTATAGTCCAGGAAGATGATAAAACAAACTACACACACACACACGTTATTTACCAAAAAATAATAAAAATTACGGTTTTGACAACACTATCAGAAAACATATACAGTTTAACTCACCAGACAGCTACAGATCAGCTTGCAATGCTGGGAGTACATTAAAAACCACAAGAGTTATCAGCACAAGAAGTAACCAGAATGAAACACACTTGAATAAAGCTTTAGGATAAATCCACGTAAAGCAGATGTATTATGAGTTCACACTCGTGCTGAATTGTTTTATGGCACATTGTTATAGTACAACCTGTGTGTGTAACCAGCTTGGAAATCAAATCAGGAGCAAACCCATTCTCTTACAAAAAAACCTTACTGTTCATAAGGTTATGAACAATAAATTATGCAGGAGAACTGAGGTAAAGCTTCAGCAGCTCTATATCAGAATAAGAAAAAATGTTTCTAGTTCAATTAAGATGAGATTATTCCATACTAATATAACTGTCTAGTGTGGAGAATTCCAGGATTCCTTTTTGGCCAGTCACCTGTAAAATATGAACATTTAATGATTTCCTAATGGCAGGCAGGGAAGGTGATAACATGTATCCCCTGACTGAGCACAGCCAAGGAGTTTCTCTTACAGAATGTAAGAGCAAAAACGTGAAAGTCTCCGAACTGGGATAAACACTAAGGGCCACTTTATTAACACTAATGGTCTTTGGGGAGGTTGCCCAAAAAAACTCTTTAGTAGGAAAAGCAACAAAATGCAAGAAAAATGAATCCCTTCATCTTTTCAATCTCCACAACTCCACTTAGCAAAATCCTGGCAGCTTTTAAGGGAAATCCAATCCCCCAGTCCCCACCTCCTGCTCAAGCTGGAGCAGCCCCAGCCCCACATCATGGCTATGTCTGGAAGGTGATTTCCAGGAGCTCCTTGTGAAAGGCTGATGTGCTCTCCTGTTCCTACACACTCTGCCCTGCCTGCAGCTCCTCACAGCATCCCCTTCCCACAGGAAGGGCAGCCCTGGGGGGAGTTTCCCCCTGCAGCTGTAACACAGATCTCCTCCACCCACCACCATCTTTGTATCTGTACAAAGCTGAACAGCAGCAGCTGACATTCTGAGAGCAAATTCCCTTAGGAAGAACCAAAACCAACTCTTCTGAGGTTTGGGATCGTCCACCGGGATCAGGAGAGCATATCCAAAATTAAGCACAAGTCTGCAGACTCCCTATGCTTTTCATTTTAAGCAATGGAAAGCAATTTCAACGTGTCTCAGAGCAACATTGGGAGAAACAGACTTTAAGTTTTCCCCAAAGCAGCCCAAAGCTCGCAAGTGAGTGACAAATGCGGCTTGAGTGACTGCAAGGAGGAAAAGGAAATCTACCCTAGGAATTCTCTTGTGAGGAAAACAACTGAATTCCTACTGTCGTGTCTGCAACAGGATCATCGTCAGGGAAGGTCCTGCTCCAGGACATTCCTGCACAGGTGCACCACTGGCTCTGGCTGCTGCAGCCCTCTCCTGTGTGCTGGTGTGGGAGCACAGCCTGATTCGGGTCAGGAACAGCCTGGCCTCCTACAGAGACTGAGTGAGGGGAAAGAGGGAATTCTTTTCAGACCTGAGCCATTCAGGGGCTCGGTGCAGGGATGCCACAATCATCAGGAAGCTCTTCTCTCTTCCTTGGAGCACTTTACAAGCCACAAGTACAACACAACAACACAATACAATGGGCTGTGCCCTCTCTGAGGAATGCTCATTCTGCAACACGGCTCTGCTGGGGAGAAAGGGCTCTGGAAACTGCCTCCCCCACCCAGCTGCGGGGCTGGAAAACACAGCAACTCCCTGTTACAGACACAGAGCCACCTGCAATTTCTGTACGGAGCCTTCACCAGATTGATAGTGGTTTATTATTTTTTGGGAGCTTATAAGCTGAAAAACATATGAAAATGGGGGTTACAGATAGGCATTTCCCAAGACACTGCAGCCAACAAACCCAACTATCTTCAGGCAGCGGCTCTCACCATCTCGTGCCAGGCAGCTCTCCCAGAAGTAATCCTGCTTTTGAGAAAGGCAAGACTGAGAGAACAAGAGAACAAGGAGAGACACGACAGCGTCTAAACAGGACAAAGTAATTAAATACTTGACTAAATTCCTGTCTCTCTCAACCTGAAGGCAGTGGTCAAAATTAAAACCAGACTCACTCAGAATTTTGTAAAATGTCAAAGGAAGCCCCAGATCATGTGTTCTAACAAACTTAGAGTGCTCCGGATGAAAACTGACACAGTTCAGAGCAGTACTGCAGCTCCACAAAGGAAACAAAATCAAGCCCACAACGAGAAAGATTTGGACAGCAAAGGTGCTGAGTGCAAAGTCTGGTGTATGAAATCAAGGTAAACACAAAACTAGATTAGAAACAATTCTTCCCCTCCCCTACTCTTCTTGGCTGAGTCGCTCAAGATGTTCCAGGGCCAGCAGGACTGGATGGAAACTCAGATACATCCCAATTACTGCTACAAAAGGCCACTGCTTTAAGCACTTTAAAATAATCAATCTTCCCTCTCTAATGCTGGACAACAATCTCCTTTCCCTGAGGTGTGAGCAGAAAGAGAAGAGGCTGCAAAGAGGCAGCACTTGCACTCCTTGTTGACAGTCACCTTCCTGCAGATATCAACCTAAAATGTCCATGCTCGCTTTATGACTTTCCCCTTCACCTGCTTTATCTAGTGGATTTATCTGTCTCTCTTTCATCAGGTTGATTCCAAACCAAACAATTTAGTTTGTTGTTTTTATTTAAAAAATAAAAAAAAAAACCTCTGGGAAAGAGACAGAATAAAACAGTTATTAACTGAAGTAAGAAGAGACTCTTGGAAAAAGATAAAGCTTAGAGTATTTTCCATTTGAAATTACATTTATAATGATATCTAGCAAGTTCGACAGGTTTATGTAATTCAAATAGTATTTTAAAAAATGGGGTTAAGCTGTGCAATTTCAAAAAAATGAAAGAACATAACAGATTAGGAGATAGCAGCAGCAAGCTTTCCGTGGTAGGAGTTTCAATAATGGTTTTTTGGATACTTTGCTTCCATCCTCCACGGAACAGTGATGGGATTTTAACTGTATACAGAAGGGAACTGCCAGACGTGGATTAACAACACCACTGCACACTCAAAGGAAAGTGATTTTTCAACTCCTGGGTGCAAACTGAAGGCTACTGTGAGCCGCTTGTTTTCCGAGGATGCAAGTTTGCCTTTAAAAGAGTTTCACTGAAAAAGCTGAAGCTATTATTCAACCAATTTAAACAAAAATTAAAATCAATCCAACAAGTGGTCTTAACCAAGCGATCTGCAAAGATGGACATCACCAATACAAACAGCATTCATCTTCCACATCCAGGAAACAGATATGCTTGAAGCTTGAGAATTTTATAAAATAAAGTAGCTTTGTAATGCTGCTGTCGACAAATTAATCTGGTGTCAGCTAGAAAGACATTGCTGCAAGTCCCACATTTCCAGCTCTTTCCAAGGCCAAGCTTGCCTTTCCCAGGAGCAAATCTCCCCTCCAAATTCAGCTAAATGTGTTCCTCAAAGATGTGCTTGCATTAGGGTCTCCCAAACTAACCCCAAACTCTCCTTTAAGTGCCTTAAGTGCAGTAGATTCCTTCCCACCCCAGGATGGAAGTGTTTGCTATGGAACACTCCCAGTCCCACAAGCCTGTTCCTATAGTCGCTCCAACTTCCTCTCATGCTTTTCAGACTTGTGTGTTCTTTAGTCCCTGTAGAAAAAGAATCCATAAAAGCCTAAGAGCAAGCTCTTCAAGAGCAGAATTCCACAGCAACATGCAGCAGGAACAGTTGGAAGTTTGTGGGGTTTTCATTTTAATTTGTGTCTTCAGGGGAAATTTAAATAAAAGCAGCAGACGCCGTATCTATGAGGCTGCACCAGCAAACACAAAACAGCCAGATGTTTATACAAAAACACTGCCATTTTTCTAAACATAAAAAGGAAAGATTTGGGGGCTCAGTCTCGTCTAAACTCTCCTGTACAACTTCAATGCCATTCCCAAGGCCCATTCACTCCTTATTTAACTCTTTGGCAGGGATGTGATGTGTTTGCACCATGAAACTGCACCATGTTTAACACGGCCCAAGAATCTATCCAGTACTTCAGAACAAGAACTCTGGTGTTCCTGACAAAGACACCACTCCACCACGGATGTGGTGGTCCTTCAGTGAGGTCACACAGTGGTAATGCTGCCAGAACTCAGAACTGACTCACATTTTCTCCCCTGTAAGAGGGCACACACTGAGCTCCCCCAGTTTAGAGCTGGGTGTTGACAAGTGGCACTGCACCTCCCATCGCTCTGAGCTCTGTACAGCATCTGCACAAGGAGCTGAACACAACTGCTCCCAGAAAACACAACTACTCTTTTCATCCTGGTCTAGATGTAGAAGCTTCATTTAAATCCACCCTACTGTTAGTACCAACCACTGGAAATGTATCTCCCTGCTCTCAAAGACGGGGCTAAGCACTGTTCCAGGCCTGAGAGGTTTGTGTGGCACAGCTCCATCCATTTCAGACCCTCCCAGCGCCCTCCCCGTGGCACACACTGAGTACGACTGCCACACCTGCCCCCTCCCAGGTAAAAGGTGACAGGGCCTCCAGCCAAAGGCAGTGAGGATCTGCTGGTGTCAGAGATGATCCCTGGCTGATGTCAGCCCTCCTGCCAGCTTCAGCTGTAACCTCAGAGCCCTTGGATACCAATTTCTCACTCCTTAGAGATGGAGCTCGCTGGTGCACTTGGCAGTGAGAGACTGAACACCTCGAAAAGGGCACAAAATAACAGCTTTGTGATTAAGACAAATACAGGTTTCAAAATATTTAATGAAAGACATGGCCAACCTTTCACAGCTCTCCTCTTATATTAACTTGGAGAATACAGGCATCAATCTGCTAGAGCTCAAAAAACCTCAAATCCTGAGCAATCATAAAATCATTGAATCATTTAGGTTGTACAAGACAGTTAAGACTGAGCCCAGCACTAAACCATGTCCCCAAGTGCCACATAGTCCAGTGCTGCCAGCACAAATGGAAATGTGTACCCCTCTACAGTCACAACACCACAAAAATTTAACATGAAATATGAATTCTGCCCCAATACAGGTAAGAAATTACTAGAAATCTAAATTCAGATCCAACTCCTTCAACAGAGGCCAAACTTACAAACTGACAAGTCAACACAACAGATGCCTAAAAAAGCCAGCGATTTTCAGCCCCTCCAGAAAACCTAATTTTTAGGTCGAGGAACTTGAATGAACTCAAAAGCAGCAGCTATTTGCACAGAATGATGCCATAAAACATTTTAATGTATTTCAATTCCTTGTCCACAAAACTTAATTAGAGAGGTCGTGGTTTTAACGCACATGACTGACCACTTGATGTGATGACCAACAAGTGTGGAAGGCTCCCCATCACCGAGACAGGAAAGGTTCTCAGGGATGTATTTACCAGCACAGAACCCCCTGCATCCTAAAAAAACACACTGGTTTGAAGGTTTTTGGAAGCAATCATACATAAATCCTGTAACTGCTGGCTAACAGGTACTGAATGCAAAGAGACTGTAAAGCTGGGAGCATATCAACAGTTCCCAGTTCTAGGCAGGAAGAGGAGGGAGTGGCACTCCTGTTTTCTGAGCAATCCAGCACAGCAGTGCACTAATAAAGGAGAAAGCACTTCTCGCAGCACAGAACCTGCACACTGGGGCACAACAGCTCCAGGATTTTCAAAACACACAACTCTGGAATGGAGAGGTGTAGAAGCAGTTACACAAAAGGACGCAGAGAAATGCATGAGAAGCAGCTGGAAGCCTAATTCTTGTTTAGGCAGGATGCACTTCCTAGAGTTGTCTCCACTTTGATGAAGAAAACACACATAACACCACAGTGGGCAAGACTGACAGTCAGTTCCAGCAATACAACAGCAGCTTTTTGCTGTTATAATTTTGTAAGTGGAAGCACCAAGGCCTGACCATTCTCTGTAACTCATTCCCCAGTACCTACAGCTGACACACAGAAATCGCTGGGGGTAAATCACTGCCCAGACTTTTGCTGCCGTTCCTCACCACCCCCAACCCCTTTGTCCATCTGCTCTGGGCCTCCCATGGCAGCAAGTTCCAGGAGCTCCATCCCCACTGTGGGATGTGGTTCTCTGCAGCTCCTCCTCCACACAGCTCTTGGTCACCAAGTGACTCATCCCACTCCAGGGTCTACCCCGGGCTCTGCTCCAGCCTCAGCCCGACAAGAGAAGGAAATTGGTTTAAAAGCTACAGTGAATTACATGTTGTGCCCAAGGCAAAACACCTCCAGACAAAGTAACAGGACAAATGATGTCAAATCACAGCAACCCTTTTAGGGCCATCACAGCAAATAAATATTGACTCTCTCTTTTATTCTGTATAATTTAATGCAAACTACAATAACAAGTGCTAACACTGAAAAATAAAAGTGGTTTTGAGATGACTGAGCTGTTGCAAAGTACTCCTTTAGTAATCAGGAAGGAAACACTAATGCTTGTTACTCCTTCCCATAAGCAAGGCCAATAGCACTGCTCATATGCTGGCCTTGCAAAAGGGAAGATGCTTTCAAACATCTTTACATCTTTTGAAATTTATGTCATTTCAAAGACATAAATTCCCCATCTAGCTCCACAATTCTTCCTGGTGTTTCAGTGCCTAAAATAAATTGCCTGTGGAAGAAAATAGGACATTTTAATAGAACACAGGACATTTAAATCTGTGATCTAAAGAAAAGTGATTATTTCCCATAAGTCCAGAAGCATGGTCCAAGACTTAAAAAAAAAAGAACCAAAGCCAAGTGAAGAGTGAGAGTTTTACAGAATTCTTATATAGACATATATGTTACATGCATATCTGTGTCTTTGCCTCCTGGATAATTGCTAAAACGAGATAAAGAATGTAATTTCACACTTTCTTCAAATTACAAAGAAAACACGCTCCTGAAGAATAACGTGACAAATGTGATAGAAGCAATCAACACCACAGGCCTGGGGGATCTGGAGAGGTTGAGGTGTGTGGCTTGTGGGTTTTGTTTTGTCCTTTAATGAAACCAACATCTTAGGACTTCAGAATTACCTAGTTAGAAGCTACTGCTTCATAAAGTATTAAAGTATCTCAAATTATCTTATAAGCAGTACACAACTTCACTTTATATAAGTGGCTGTACAAAAATCAGCCTTCCTTAAAGTACACCCCATGAACCTTTTAAATAGGACCTAGGAACAGTGTTTAACATTGCAGTGGGAGGTTTTATGCAACTTAGTTTCAAAACCACAGTTCCAAACTGCAGAGCAATTCACCCAAAATGAAAACGTAGTAACTCAATATGCAACAATTTCACTCAACCTCAGCCATGGGAGAGAATTTTGAAGTGAAGCTGCATTAATTCCTAAACACAGAAAATGAACAGCATATGAATAATTTATTGACGGCTTTTGCTCCATGTCAGCAGCTTTGCTGGAGGAAGTGATCTTTATGAAGTCCCCCAGGACACCAAGAAGTTAAAGACAGGCAAAGGGACTGCAGGATACCTCCTGTGGAGGCACCAATGCCACTCCAGGGGGCCAGGTGGTGTGGGTGTCTTCCAAATACCAGAGTCACCCAGTGCCCAAATTCATGGGGCTGGGAGAGGAGGTAAGATCCCAATCAAGTCACCACTGCCACCACTGATAAGCAGGAACTGGATCTTTCATGCAGAACAGGTGTTACAGGGGAAAAGAGTAACCAGGGATGAAGACTGAGAGCCAAGAGCCCATGGTGACAAACTGCACCACAGCTCCTCAGCAGGACCATGCAGCAGCACAAACCCACACTGTAACGGGAGGCAGCAGCAGCTCCAACACCCATTCACCTCCTCTTTACACTTCCTGGCAGAAACTTCTCTTTTTTTAACTCCATCACCTCTTCATCCCTGAGCAACTTCTCCCCAGGGCATTCCCTGTCCAAGTGGCACCATCACCTCAGCACCGCAGCTCCCACACCAGGTGAGTTATTTGCTCTCTAAGGATCTGAGAACCTGCTCAGGCACCTGCAAACAGCTCACTTCCCTCAGGCACTCGCCAGTTCCACATTACAAATCTAATTTTACAAAGAACTTAAATAATGGAAATATCACTAAGACCAAATCAGTTTCCTCTAATTTGTCCAAATCCCTTCATAAGATCTAATAAAGAATATGCAGTATGCTTTCCTGACAGCCTCTACAAAAAAGCCTTTTTTTCCCAGATGTGGATTAGATGTTAAGAAACACTTCACACAAAACAAGGGAACTCTCTGAAATTCATATATGAACAGAAATATCCTGCTGTTATTCTAAAACCACAGGTGACAGCTCTGTAGTGGCTCTTACAGAGGGAACTGAAATGACTGACCAGTTCATTGTGTATCCTCTACTGGGGGTGAGTGTTTACTCAAAATGAAGAGCACGTTAGCAGCAAATCTGCAAGATGGGGGGAGGAAGCAAATTAAAAAGTCAGCAAGAGGATAACTGATTCAGTGATGCAAATTAAGTGTTTTAAAGCTACTGGGACTCTGGAACAGCACAGCTCAACAGAAAAAAACCCAAGGCAATGCAACCTTCCAAACATAATTAACCATTTCTCTGGAACACCAAGACTCAAAACATCATATCACCCTAACTTTCACTGCTGATGGCTCAAAACTTGAGTGCTACTGCAACAATTACCAATAACCGATATTTAAGCCCATTTCTGCGGTAGATTCTCTGAACTTCACCACCCCTTAAGCACAGCAGCAGCAGCTGCCTTGGGCGGCTCTGCAGTGAACATGAAAGTTGTTTTCTTCCAGAGAAGCTGAGCTTTGCTATGGACACACCACTCCAGCCCAGGCTGAGCCTACCCCCAACTCATACCCAACACTACATCAAGCCATGCTTCTGCCTTCAAAAATATGGTGCTCACATATAGAAAGACTCAGTTTTTATTTTTTCCCTACTCACAGCAGGCTACGGGGTAAATTAATACTTCAGCCTGCAGTGACTTTGGATTAGGCCAGTCTTGTCAATAATTAAAACAGCTCTGTAGAGCAAAAGCACAGCAACAAGCTAGATTAACCAAAATCCCTTCTGCTGTGACACCAGCTTTTACCCCTGCTGAATGTGCACAAACAGGACTTAAAAAAGGACAAGATCATTTATGACCTTAATGTAAGAGCTCTGAACGTCAGGATTGGGTTTTTCCTTCTTTACTTTAAAGAAACGCCTTAAAAATAACATTTTTATTGTTACAACTCAATAAATTGAAATAGTAGCAAATATCTTTTTTAACTGGCCTCTAACTTATCTAAGGACTTAATCACAAATTCTTTTCAAGCCTTGGGGATTTCAGAATCCTAATGCACCCAACGGGAAGCAATGAACAAAGGCAGCAGCCCTGCTATTCCATGGGCTCAGCCATTGTGATCCATCGTCCCTGGAAACAAGGAATGAAGCAGTGACAGCCCCTCTGTACACCCTCCACGCAGAGATTGTCCCCCAGGTTCAGGATGTCCACCAGATGGAACCACCTCTCACTGGAGGTGGCCACGGACAGTGCCAGGCAGCAGCTGGATGCTCACCCCATCCCCTCTCTGCAGGTTTATATTGCTGTCACTGCTCAACTACTGAAGGTATTCAATCTGCAAAAGGCTTCCAAGTGAAACAATTCATTTGCAAATTAGCAGATCATTAAAAAATTGTTTTAATAACTCTAAGTATCAAACGATGAAATAAAACGCAGACATGCAATCAGCTGGAGCCTCAATTAATTCCTTTGGAAGGCAATTTTTCTCAAATCAACCCCCTCTCCTGGATAATCCTGGATTTCAGCTGTTTTGTTCAGCGTGCATCTTAACGAGGCTGCTGTTGCTGAAGGACATGACCCGATTTCTTCCGAGGTCAATGGTTATCAGTAGAACTGGAACAATACAAATTTCCACCCTGAGACACAAGAAAAGCACAGAATCTGCAATACTTTTTGTGAGTTTTCACATCTGACGCCTCATTTTAACAGGAAGTTCTTCAGCTGATAAAGCCTTCAATTTTTGCATGACCAAATCCAACTGCCTGACATCACTGTCCACCTAGAGATTTTGGGAAAGATGCTTGCAGCCTCAAGGAACCTGAGATGCTGCAGTCCAGCCATGAACTATGCAACTGCTACAAAGCAACACATAAAAGTTCTTTTTCAATCTTCAAAACAGGTGCTCAGACTGCCTGTTTTTATTTTCCTAGACAATAGCAGACCTCTTGTGGAGAGTGAGACAAATTTAGATAAAGACTGAGTTGTGGTACTTAGGGCTGGGCAGCGAAGTATTAACTTAATCACTGAGCTCCCGCTGAAATAAACACATTTCTATTGTACTCCTAGAGCTGTGAAGTGACAGATCCCATAGCTCTGGCTGTCCTTCCAGACGTGTTTTCCACCCTTCACTCAGCCATGACTCCAGCTCCACTCCAAGGTTTGCCTCCCCGTCACAGCAGCTACAAGAGTGAGGTGGAAGCTCAGAACTCTCTGTGCATCACACACCTGGTGAGAATAAAGACTGGACCAATTCTCCTCAATGAACCTCAGGTGAAATGAATTCACACACCATGAGGGTGGGGAATTGTTCAAGATGGTAAAAGGCAAATAATTTATGTTCTTTGTGGTGATTAAGAATAGTACATAAGGATAGGCACTATTCATATATGATCCAAAGGCAAGGCACTATTTCATGGAGAATCCCAGGCCAGACTGTTTAAAAACGTGCACCACTTCAGAACATTTTAGTCAGTGAATTACACCACTAATGAACAGTCTGAAGTAACCGAATCCATCTGCCTTTGGTGCAGCTCAGAAGAGCTATCATAGTTGCTTGAGGTTTTAAAAAAATCACTTTTCCAGGGGAAAGGGCTCCCTGCCCACCTGACACTGTCCCTGAAGTGTCCTGCTCTTTGGGGAGGGCATCTCTTGCACCATTCTGACATGGAGACAAAAAAGGAAGAGCTCCTAAGGAGAATCCCCAATACTTTCAAATATAAACCAAGCATGAAGGGAGGCTTCCAGAGGGGCACAAAGCTCGGAAGAAAACAGCAGACTAAAGTCTTACACAGCCAGGTGGAAATTCTAAGGTATTTTGGGTAAAAATTTTGGAGACCTACTAAAGCTTACCTCATCCTCATGGAAAACTTTTGTAACCAGCAGTGCCAACGCCAGCACTGTTGGGAACCCAACACATGGCAAACTTTAGCCCAGTGGTAATTTAAACTAAATCCTGCACAGCAAGAGTCCTACCCACATACCATTGGAGACTTTGTTTAAACACAACTAGAACCTGCATTTAAAATTTCCCTTTAGGCTGAAATTTGCCTTTTCATTCAAAAGCCTTACCCCTGCCTCAAACTACGTTTAGTCAATATTTACTAGACTTACAGTTGAATAAATCAAAGTCTTCTTTCTTGTCCTTACACCTACTGAGGCTTTACCAGCAAATTCTGCTCCAGCATTGGTCCATGCAAGCTTTAAGCCAGAGGAGCCAGTTTGTTGCAAAAAAAAAAAAAAAGTTCAATACATAACCACAAGGGCCACATAAAAGTAATTTAGCATAACCAGAAAGCACGCTAAGTCAAATTAAAGTCCAGTGCTTTCATTAGGGGATGGGGAAGTCTATTTATGCTCAGGCATTCTCTACTTCAGAATTACCAAAAATAGTCCTGACAAAGTTTGCTGCCCGTTTCCTCAGCGCTGGAGCAGCGTTGGCAGTGCTGGCTGTAACACAGCCAGGCTCCAAGGCACCCAGGGACACCAGAGGCAGCACGGCCTGACAGTCCAGGGAAATACAGCATTTCCATGGGAAATATCCCAGGGAGCCGCTGCTGGAACTCAGCAGCCTCCCCAGGGCTCGAGCGACGCTCAAGCTCTCTAAGCACGTGGGATTTGCTTTTCCATCCCAAATCCACAGCTATGTGTGTCAGACCAGATTCTACAAGGCTCAGCGCATCACGAGTGCAATTCCAAGAGACAGCAGCTCCCCAGATCCTGGGTAATCCAAAGGAAATCATGGATTGAAGCATGGCAGGAATACTCTCCCATGTCCCTGTGGCTCTCAAGTGGGCTTAGGAAAGCTCAAGTCCCAAGTTGAGCTGTCCCAGCAGCCTCGACTCTCTTCCAGCAGGTTTCAGACCTGCGTTCACTAACATGAGAAGCTCCAGTCCTGCACACAAAGTAGGTGAGCAATACTTTGTAATAATTTTATGAGCAACTGAGTGGAAAATACTTGGCATGTTACAACCTTGAGTCCTTACCTCCCAGGGACCAGTCTGGGGGCTGGGTGAGGATTCCCACAGAAGCCAATCCTTGACCAAAAACCAAATCGATGCAAAGATGAATCCATACATCAAATCCATTGAACTTCCTCACTTTCAGCTGACACTGGTGCCAACAGACCAACAATACAACAGTAAAAGCACTGACTGCCCCAAGGAGAAGGTTCAGCAAGAGACATCAATGCACGATATGCATTTAAAGATTGAGCAGGTGGGTTTGGGTGAGTACAAGAGTTCTCAGCCCAAAGTTTCACCTGGTCTGTAACACCCCAGTTACCTTCCCGGAGGATTATACTGCAGGAACAACAGCAAAAATTCTGAAGCAGCAGAAAATAAGTATTTCCAGTAAAAACAAAGAACCAGACAGAACAGGAATACAATAGGCACAACTCTCACTACTGAATTCTTTACAAAACTTTTCTTGAGGACTCCAAAGATCTTTCAGCTTTAAGAAATTACCAAAAATGTGAATTTTAGCCTGTTCTCATGAGACTGTTCTAACTCCTAGAGAGCAGAAATATATAAATATTGGATCAAACTCTAGCACCACTTCTTACATTATTAATTCTAGAATAAAATACTGTCAAAGTTATTTTCTTCTATCAAATCACTTCCTAACCTGTGAGAGGGGCATGGAAGGCAAGATCAACCCTGCACATTCAAGCTCAAGCACCACTTACACTGCACTGTGCCTGAAGGTCTCAAAAGTTTAGCTATCACTGAATTTGGTGCTGCCCAAAAATACTTCACTGCAACTCCTGCAGTTTCCAGTTTAGACAGGAAAACGCACAGAAGGAAGGAAGGAAAAGAAACAAATTAAATGACCTTTTAGAGTTCATTAGTGATATACTTAGACTTCTGTTCTCTTCAGGAGTACATCAGTTTAATCAGACCCCAATTAGTCCAGTTCCAGCAGGCAAGGACAGCTACTGTGAGACTGTACAGAACAACACTGAGATTTGCTAACTCATTCTACAAGCTGTTAAATATGTCCAAACCCACTGAGCGGCCAAGGCTAAAAAAAGAACCCCAAAAATCCATGCTCAAACTGTAATTTAGCCAAGCAGTGAAAATTGTCTGCATGTCAGAGATGGAAACAGCAAGTCCAAAATCCTTCTGTCCACCCAACAGCCATTTTTGTATCAATATTGCTGCTGCTTTTAAGTAAAAAAGGCTCATTTTGTACATATGTACATTAATTATGTACACCATTATGTACATTTATGTTATATATGAGCAAACACAGTCCCTACTTGAAGAAACTCCATATCTATTTGCAAATCTTGAGCACATTTGATAAAGTTCATTTCAAAGAAGGCCTACAAACAAATAAAAACCTAATCAAATCAAGGAAGGATTTGCTGCTCTCAAGATGAAAATGGCCACAAAGTCACTTTTTAGACCATGAAAATACCCGCACAATATTTCAATGCTAATTATAAATGGTCAGAAAGTACTAATTACTTCCCTCCTTCCTTCCACAGCTGTGTTACAGAGGAGGAGGAACAGGAATGCTGCTCTTTGACACTGTGCCCACCCCCCGGCAGCTGCCCAGCAGCAGTGCCCAGCACCAGGGGATAGGGTGGTCAGTGCTGGCATGGGTGCATCACCTCCTGTCCCGAGGGGAACACTGCCACAAAATATACATCAAAATCCATGTTATCGTTTTTCCTTCAACCCTGAAAACTTCACAGGGCTTTCAGTTCTCCTCAAGAACTTTCTCAAATTCAAGAGATCATTTTATATGTTGTCAAGACTTAGGAAAAATCTGAACTCAAACTTGCTCAAGTTTGAAAATGCTCACACTCAAATACAAAAAATATATTCCTTGTCTGCATAATCGTAAGGCAGGAGGACAGACTGATTATACATTTCTGCAGCAGTTGCTACCCAATCCTTATTCCACCTGGGACTATGTACTTACATACTGACAGGTCTGATTTTAATAACACAAAAAAAGGGCTCATGCCCATTACAGCAGCCAAAGAACACATTTCATCACTTAAGACATTCTTTATCCTAACAGATTTCAGTTTTAAAAAAAAAAAAAAGGGTATTTAATCACATGGAAGGATTCTCCTTCCTTTTAAAATCCGTGGGATGTAGTGAGGATAAAGCTTGGAGGGACAGCAGTGCAGCAGCACAGGGACTCCCACCCAGCTGCAGCCCAACCAGGGCTCACTGGGAGGTGAGACAGGGCAGGGAGGGAGAAAAAAACCAACAAAAACCACTTTATGTCACTCCGCCACTGATAAAAGGTGTTAGTGGAGAAAGCACAATGCAGGCCCCCACTGTAAGGCTGTTTCCAGATGAGGGGAAGTTGAGATAAGGAAAAGGCTCTGTGAAAGGAGATGTCACACACAGCAACATTCACTGCTGGTCCTTTTCACACCTGCCTCTCACAACACACTCTCTCCTTGGCTGTTTTTTCTGGTTTGCCTATTTTTCCCAGACAGAAGTACAGTGAAGTCAACAAGTTGATATTCAAAACCAAAATTAGACCAACAAGAAAAACAATGACGATAAGACTCCTTCCTCTCAGCAGTGCAGAGTCCTGCAGGTTGCAAAGACCTGCCACAAGCCATTATTCTCAGCGTGGTTACCAACTTTGTAAGGGCCTGAGCTTAACGGTGCCTGATGTCACATTTCTGACACCCAGTCTACAAGAAAGTTTTCTCTCACTGAAAACAGCTCCATTTTCCTGAGCTGTGTGCAGGCTGCTCCTACTGAGAGCTGAGCACTTCAGAGCAAGCAGGCAGGAGCAGAAGTTCGCATTTCCCAACAACTTCCTGGATATTTTACAATTGCTTCCCCTCAGGAAGTTGATTCAGTCTTTGCAGCTCCAACACCAACAATTCTTGTTGAGAGGCAAGTTGTCCAAGAATATTAAAAGCACATTCCTACAGCGCACACAGACCCGTTCCTGGCTCCCTAACAATGGGTTTTTCTTTTGGCCAAACCTCTCCAAGGAGGAGAAAAGGAATGAACTGGTCAGGTAATGCCCAATGTCTCGGGCTTTTTTTTGATTTGTCTGTAAGCAGAGTGTCTGATCACGAATGGAAAAGCAAGCTGGGGAACAAGTCTGAAAGGAGAAAGGTAATATGGAGTAAATCACCACAGTCATTCTGGGGAGGACTTCTTTCATGACACATTTAACCAAATTTCATGTTCCAAAGTCCTGTTTTTCCCTCGTCTTCAGGTCCAAAACAGCCATGTGTCTGCACGGGTAACAGACCCTTTTTGTTCTGTTTTTACATAATAAAGTTTTATCTGCAACTGATCTTATTGCATAATGTACCAGTTACTTACTAAAATTCCATCAGACTTCTTTTCCACAGAAGTGCTATACCTGAAAGTAAAACAATTAGATCATCAGGACTTTAAAGTGAGCATTTCACAGGTGGTGGCCTTTCAGTGCTTAGTCAGACTAAAGAATTGATCTGTTTGGATCAATCTGTTAATCCTGTTACTCTGAAAACATAAGAAAACAGTTTTATTGGGTCATCCCATCCTCTGATTGTTCCAAAAATCATCACTGTATTATTACAAAGCTCCTCCCCCCCAAAGCCAGGCTGATAGTTTTCAAGATGATAACCCATAATCACAGCACCAAACCTTAATCTTTGGAACGAGAAAGACATTTTATGTACATGACACTGCTTAAAACCCATCTGTACTACTTTTCACATGTTATTACATTCAAAAGAAATATTTATGACATAAAATTACTTAATATCAGTGTCAAGCAGCTCTTCTGGAGAACTGACTGGAATGCTGTAAACAGGGGGAGAAGTTGTTTGGGTGTTGTTGGAGTCTTTTTAAACAGCACACATTAAAGGCTCCTGACTCGCAGTTTTGCCGTGTTGTGCAGATGTGAGATGTGTTGAACAAAAGCCTCTCTGGTTGGGAGCTGCAGAGCTTTGATCACGAGGTGCTGTGATCTCCACTTCCCACACGGTCCTCTTCACTCCCAGACTGGAGCAGAAGACACAGTTGCCCCAATTTTCCTCTTCCTGATGAATATTTTAAGGTTGAGTGAAGTATCTACTGAACTTTTCTTGCAGTAGCATAAAGCCTGATGTCTGTCAGAATCCAGCTACTACTTAAACTCAACTGCCAGTGCTTATCCAGTGACTTTCCCCTCCTACTCATATGAATTTCTTTTAAATGTCAGGCTTGTACTGCCAGAATATTTAGTTATGCATTAATATAAATGTTGACTTTAAAGGAGGCTAAACTTTAAATATTTTGCTTTTATTAAAAAAAAAAAAAATCAGCTATAAATGATAGTCTGTGTTTGAATAATACTTTAACTACTTGGCCAGAAAATATTCAGATAAGATTAAACAAAATTTCTGGGAGCTAATGGGTCAGGAATTGCTTGAAAATGAAATTTTGTAAAAAGGGAGAACAGTGATAATTTCTAGTAATTCTTTTCCAACTTCTTCTTGGCAACCAAATCCACAAGTGAAAAACCTCACGACTGAAAGTCTTTCTTCCAGCAAACACGTAGGAGCTATTTTACCATGGATGTTACCTGAACCTGCCATCTCCTTTAAGCATTTATCAGTTTGATTAATTCGGTCCCAGGATGAAGGCTGCTTATCACCTTTGTTAAGGAGCTTTGAAGATGTCAAGTGCTGCAACCCTCAGGAGTTCAGAGGAAAAAGATTATCCTCTAGTCCCATGTCTGAACAACTCGGACGTGGTGGTTTCACCATCAGCTTTAACAACATCGGCTTTACCAAATTCTCTTTGGTGAAACATGGAGAGCAGGAAGACTCTGCTAAATCAGCATTAGGAAGGACAAACGTTATCTCGACACCCTGCTTGGAATTCTGAACCAGAGAGGCACTAACTCGGAGAGATTCCTGTTCTCCTCTCCAAGTAATGCCAGAGCAAACCTCGGTGCAGCTGCCACAGGAACAAGCACACCTGGAGCACAGACTGGAGGAGGCAGGATGGAGGCAGGCAGGACAAAATGAGATGTACAGGAAAAGCACAGGCCCAAGCTCTGTGCCCAGAGCTCTCAACGTTAAACAGATTAATGGAAACTCCCAAAGTTGCACCAGAAGCCTGCAAGTGGCTGAGTGGGGAGCAGAGGGAACATTAGTGCCAAGCCTCAGTAATTGATTGGGTCTGCTTGCACGCTCTCTCTTTCCCCTCAAACTACATTTTCCCTGCATATGGTTTCTCTTTCTGCCACTTTTAAAGTGATTTATTCCTTCAGAAGGGGAATTAGGTCTTATTTTGATCAAATATTTAGGACCTTTTAGACATTAAAAGCCACAGATTACAAAGAAGGAAGGGTCAAAACAGTAAAGTCAGATTAAAATTGCAGATAAGCCACAAATATTGAAGTCAGGAATGAACAAACAACTAGCAAAACAAGATTCAAAGAACTAAGAGGCTTATCTACCCTCCCTGCAACGTCTGGCTCCTTACTGCTAAATAACTGCTACCAAGATCTTCCCCACACAGGAGCTGATGAAAGGGGTCTGAATATAGGTCAGCAAAAGCCTTTCAGATCCAGCTACAGACACTAATTAGATCACTTTCAGTTATTAAAAAAAGAGAAAAGGAAAAAACCTCCAAAACAAAGGGTTTACCGCTCAAAACATTCTGAATTTCTCTTTCTCCTTGTCTCTAATTGGCAGTGGCCTTTGGTTTCAAAGCAGCTGGTTGCTGCCCCAGCTCTAAAATTGTCACCAGAATACACCAAACACAGCAGTGACCAAACTGAGGAAGAACCTCCAGCAAAATTAAGGCTGAACAACATCTGCAGTGATGCACAAAGACATGGGGGGGGGTCTTTAAATATGTTTTCAAGATATAAAAGAATTCTTCAGTTTTATAAGAGAACACTGACTGTTTTGTTTTGCACTGCCAAAACCCACAAGGCAAAAAAAAAAAATCTGACTTTTTTTTTTCTCCCTGAAGTATACAGTATAGCTCAGTTCATACAGGGCTCCTTGTACCAGCTTGTTTATTCCTCCTCTCCTGTGAAACAAGCCTTTATGTCTCCATAGTGGAAAAACCCACTGGTTTATATCCTTTTCGAGATGTATGCAGCCAATTAAATTGTAAAGTAATACCTGTTTCAAAGTCTAACTCAAAGAAACGATACATTCCGGGCCTGGGACCAGAGCCAAGGAGGTCACCTCACACCCCACAGTCACGTGAGAATACTTGGCTTTTGGAATTCCGTATTTTGATTTCCATGCAAAGTAAAATTGGGGGATTGAAAGGATGAAATATTGTGTATTCTCTGCACACAAACTGTGCTCGTTTCTCAAGCGATAAAGTTAATATTCCAAGGAACAAGAAAAGACAGTTCAAGAGTTCAGAGTGATTTTGAGCCATTCAGAAAGACTCAGGGAAGTGACAATTGCTGGTAGCTCCGCACTTTCCAGAACAATTTTAGTGATGAATAAACTATGATGTGACCAGACTATATGCATAAGAATGGTATAATCTGCACAAAACAACAGTGCACCAACACATTACAATAAAATCCGCCTGTCAGAGTAACAAGCCAATTCGATTTCCCTCCATATGAGGACAGTTATGAAAAGACTGACATGGTATTTTAATTTCCAGTTCTCTGCCAAACAAACAGCATAGCAACCCCAGGTCCAGCAACTGGAGACAGGCTGCACCCCACCAGGTGAGCCACTGGGCCACTCCACAGTGACAGACTGAGTTCTAAACTGGTTTCATCTGGGTCTTTGAGCTAACGTTAGGCTTTACACTAAATTCAGCAGCACAAATGTGTATGCACAGTATCCTCTATCTCTACCTGATGCCATTTAAAGAAGCACCCTAAAGTTTAGACGCCATGTAGATTTTTGGATGGGTACTAAAAGTCTAGCAAACGTACCAAAACAAGGACTTAAGATATCTTTGTGACATCTGTGTCTGAAGCTGTCGAGTCAAATTCACAGGTTGTTTTCTTCTAAGTTAGTGAACATAATTACAGAGTTTTCTGTGGAGCTTTCAAGACACGAGGCAGTTTGCTGTGCCATATTCCCACAAACCTCCTGCTTTAATATATTAAAAACTAGATTGCCTAGCCCACATGAAAAATCCTTGCAATGACTATACATTTAATAAGTTTAATTCCTTTGTCAGATCTGTACCATGCCACAAAACTAATACCCATGTAAAAGACATTTTTGTACCTGTTTCTCATAATAATGTCCTGAGAACCCACTAAAGCTAGAGACAGAAAAGAAGTATTAAAATCAATTTTTGGCACATAAAAAAATAATTCTGTATATTGATTAGCTACTCAGAAAGAATTGACTTAATATTGGCATCATTAACATCTAAGAGTGAGATCCAGAACACTCTTCAAGCAAAGGCTACATCAAAGAGCTACAACACTGAGTAAGGGTTGGATAAACAACATCAAGCACGAGCAGCTACATTTCATTGTAACTTGTGCATAACCCAGCATTTTGCAATGTTTCAGAATAATATTATAACTGTTTAGCCTCAGAAATATAAAAAATTACTTTTTGATGCGAGTTGTGAGTGAAATCAATTGTGTTGACTAAAATATAATTTGAATATATTTACGTCTTCAAGGCTTTTCTGCATTTGACTTTAGGGTAACAAAACTCACTTAGCTCTCACAGTATACTTTTTTTTCCCCAACATGTAAGAAGCAGGATTTATTTCTCTGTATAGACCTACAAAACAGCTTTTCCCTTTGAAAACGTTCCCAGTGCGAGTGTGCATTAAGAACAATAACCACGTAGAAAAGCTGCCACAATGGATTGGGAAAAGCTTTGTCTTTGACAGTCACACTGGAAGCAGTAGTTTGAGTTCTCAGTCTTTCTAGAATTTCCCACGACTGCAAACTTGTGGGTTTGGTACTCCCACCAGCCAGGGCTGGCACGGGAGGGCAGGGCAGGGCAAGAGTCGCTGCAGGTGAAGGTTGTAATGCTGCTCCTTTGTGCCCAGCGTTAGAGAAAGGCAAAGCAAGCTGCAGAAATCCATCCTCACACCTCTGCCCGCGCCGCAAGCGTGCGGTGCTGGGAGTGAGTTATTCCTCCTCCTCCCGGCAAGGGCAATGCGCCTGGCTCCGGCCGTGCTTGCCAGGGCACGGCACGGCAGCCGCTCCCGGCACGGCTGGAGCCCGCTCCGTGCATGGCCAAGAGCTCTCCCCAGCCCCCTGCGGCGGCCTCAGACATTCCTCTGCTCTGTCAGGCAATGAAAATATCCCCAACAGGATTAGAGCAGCTCTCGGGAAGAGAGCGACTCGCGAACATCCCCAGCCCACGAAAGGCACCGGCGGCTTTGGGGGGTCACGGTACCGGGAATGACCCTCAATTACAGCTGCTAACGGTGAGGCTCGAGCCTCTGACAAATAAGGACCTCTAAAAATTCCCTGGTACTTTCACATTCCTGCAGGATGCAGCCAGCATTTGGAAGTGTTCATTAAGGAGGGCAGACTCCTGCTCTGGCACTTACACTAAGGGAAAAAAACCACAAGAACAAGCAAAATTAGAAAGCAAAACATCTCTTCCTATTTCCATCCTGGGCACAGGCGCAGCCAGCTACTCTATTCTTCTCCTATTCAACTTCATATAGAGCGGTCAAGGGTTAAAGTGCTTTAAAAAAAAAAAGCATTAAGAAAAGAAAAACATTTTTTCTACAACGAGGAACGCTTGAGAAAGGCTCCAAGCACCAGGCTAACAAAGAAAACGGTCCTGAAGAAGGAGGCCCTCACTACAGCATTCAGATTTGGATTTTGCATTCAGCTCCTCTGCCAAGCAAATATATTTAAATAAAATTATCCAATCCCAGTGTGGCTTCCAGGCCACATTAAGGTAGTAACATTCTCATAATTATATTCCTCTTCACATATTTAAAAATCCTTTCAATGTTTACTTGAAAAGCTAATCGCTGACAGCTAGAAAGAGTGCACACGTGATCCTTAGCAATTCTGGGGTGGAGGCAGAGTACTGTCCCCTCCCCACACCAGCTCTCAGGAGTCCCACAGCTCCAACAGCATCACAGAGCCCCGTGGATGTACAGCCAGACACAAATCCTAGAGAAAAGGAGGCTCTCTTACTGCCCTCTACAACTCCCTGACATGGGAGCCAGGTGTCCCATGAGACTCGAGAAAACAGCCTCCAGTTGCCCCACGGGAAGTCTAGGTTGGATATTAGGGAAAATTCCTTCACTTACAAAGGGCTGTCCAGCTCTGCACAGCTGCCCAGGGCAGTGGTGGAGTCCCCATCCCTGGAGGGACTGAAAAGCCATGTGGATGTGGCACTTGGGGGCAGGAGTGGGGGAATGGCTGGACTCAGCAATCGCTAAGGACTTTCCCAATCTAAACAATTCCATGACTCTTCATCTGTGTGTACATTATCCATCTCATACACCTTCCCAAAGACACTGTGGGCTGGGGGATGCAAAAGGCAATACAGGACTTTTCCAGGGTTGAAAACAAAAGCCACTAGAAAACAGATCTATACAGAGAATTTCTGATTAAAACCCCAGCACAGATTTTAACTACAAGACTTACAGTTTCCTAATTGCTATTTAAGTTTAGCTTGTGGATGACATAAACCAGGTTATGTCCACGTTCCAGAAATACAGTCTAAGACAAATCTTTATTTTTGTACTCCAAAAATCATGAAGCAATTTCAGAAAGATCTTACATGGTGTTACAGGCATGCTCAAAAATATCTCCAAGTTATCAGTGCGGTTTCTCAAGAATTTACAAGCTTGAAGTGACTGTCCCATTGACCAGAGCAGTTTACATTTTCTGTGTTGAGACCACCAAATTTCTATTTTTAAGCCAAGTACAGATGGCACAGACAGTTCTAATCAGACTTTCACGATAAACATTTTGTTTTTTATTGATCGTTTTCTGTAAAGCGAAGTTTAAAAGTGCAGAAACATATGTAAAAGAGAGAAATTTAATCAGGTCCAGTTCTATCTTTACACAGATTACAACGTTAGACATAGGGATGACAGAGCCACAGCAATTAAATACATATCACAGAAACATTTCTAATTTTAACAAAAAGTTGTGCAATCCAACTTAGCAGTAACTTGGGAGGCAAACTCTGAGGAAAGGCACTGCAGGGTTTACCCCGAGGGGAGGGAGGGAGGAGCTGAGCTAAAAGGAGCAGCAGCCACCTCCCCAGAACAGTTTATTAAAGCAAGAACCCCGGCATCAAAGCACCCGATAAATAATTAACGTGCAATGCCTTTGTAATAAGGTACTGAACTTGAGCTTTCTCCTAAGGTAAATGATTTGTAAATGCAAATTTGTCCAGCTGCTCCTTTCCTGCATCAAAAGCCTGCTCAAAGACAGCATTTATGAGCTATTTTTGCCAAATATTTACACCGTCTTAATCAGGTTTTGAGTCATGTGTGTGCTCATTGGTATACAAAAATGCAGGGTAGTTACAGTTATATAAACTAAAGGGTTTTGGGGTTTTAAAAGTTGTTTTTTGCCTACTGGTCTATTCAAGCTCACTCTTTAATTCCCCTGCCTCGTTCACAGTGAGCAGTAACACACCTGCAGAGACCATTCCAGCTACATTCCTCCATCCATCTTTCCCTTCACATGCAGATCAGAAGGCCTGGCAACAAGTATTATATTTTTTATTCTAAAAGCATTTAGGAAATGGCACCTCAAAATGAAATTACATCTGCACAGCCATCACTGAAGGCTGTGTTATAGCCTTGGAAGGGTATAGAAGCAATTACAGCAGGAGCATGGATGTTTCCGATTCCAACTGCTCTAAGTCTGCACAAATGTAACTGTTATCATAAAAGGCTGAAGAATGAATTAAATGTGGCTCTGCTTTTACAGTGATACCCAGTTTGGTCAGCATATAACACCTACCTATCAGTCTCTGGGAAAACCATCTGAAGAGGAATTTTCCAGGTGATAAAGCAAAAGGTGTTCTTGTTAGCAGAATTCCAAAATTCTACCTAAAAAGCTGTAATAGCTTCCTGTAAACAGAAATATTCCTGCTCCTTTGCAGAGGATGGGTAATGGCTCCTTAACCACACAGCACCTCTGGAAGCCCTGAAAGAAGTTGAAGTCCTGTTTCTGAAACCACTTGAGAGAAAGTTTTAAGAAAACCAGCAGTAACATCCAGGACAGTTCTGTGGCTCTGAGGGAACAGACTGGCCCCATCCTGCCAGCCCCTGAAAGGTACTTAAAACTTCGTAACTTAAAACCACTTCTAGGTTTTGTTGTATAACAAATCACCCCAATAAATTTTCAGTCTTTGGATTACTGATATAGAACATCAACACAACCTACCATCCACTTAGTACAGTCAAAGACTGCACAAGTCAGAAGACATTAGATGCCAGCAACACAGGTAGTTCACTGAATGTGTTGAGATTTGAGGTTCAGTTTTCTAATTCAATCCAGTTTGGCATCCCAAGGGAATCACAGCAAGACAGGCAGTGAATCCAGCTTTGCATTTGGTAATGATTCCACAAGGCACTCGGTACCAGCAGTACCTCTGAGGCACAATCCAAAAAGGCCAGTTATTATTTCCCTTTGTTAAATGAACCCCATCACCTCCACTCACCATGCTCACACACAATAACCAACAGCCCTTCAGCACACAAGTTAAGAATGATAAAGTTACTCACGTGATAGGAGCTAAATTAGATTTAAGCAATCTATATGCCCCATATATTAATCTGTAATAACTGAAACAAGCACTTGATAATCTTTCAAAGCCTTCTGCAGAAACAAGACTGACTTGAATAGGCTAAACTTGGAGAAAATGTTTCTTAAACATCACACAAGATAAAAGTAAAGGCAAAAATCTATTTCTTACAAGTCCTTATTTTAATAAAGCAGTAAAGGACATGCTTGAAAATGCTACACTAAAGTCAAAGTCTGTCCAGGGTGAACGTGAAAGCAAAGATGAAACTCCAAAGCACAGGCTCAAGCTCTGCTACAGAGCCCTGAGCCTTGGTGCCTCCACAGAAGTTCCAGAGTGAACAACAAACAGCACAAACCAAACTGCACACGCAGATCAGATCTAGCACAGATATATTTTCAGCTCCTGTGAATGCTGGCCTTTTCCATTAAGACTGATTTCCTCAATGAAATGAAAAACTGGCAATAACAGCAAAGAAAACAACTGGAAAATGTTACTTTAGAAAACCAACACTTCAGATTTGGGGCTGTTAATGCTGTTACCATGAGCACACGAGATTCTAATTGAGCTGAACTAGGAAAAGCCTTTAACTAGCACTACCTAGAACATGGGATGTACTGGATCCTGCTTCAGGTGCATCTGATGCCTGGATCTCCTCTTTCCACATTCAGAAGTCAACTTCTCTCCCCTCCAAAAGTCTCAGATGTGAAATATAAAAACCTCCATTCACGTGCTGTGGTGCTGCCTTGCAGATTCTGGCCCCTCAGTTTAGAATAGACCTACAATATTTACATCACCTACAAGAAATCCATCTGTATATATCTGTACTCACAGGTAACACATTGGAAGGGGAAGAACACGACTTCACACTCAAGGAATGGCCAAGGTTTTCCTGTTGTGCCACCAGGTTATTCCATTTTCTGCAGCTATGGTTTGTGTGGGTTTTCTTTTATCCCCATCTCCAAAACATTACACAAAACCACAACACAAACTGGTTACCAAATCACTGCAGGTATCTCAGCCATCTCTTATCTCATAGTACCCAGCATTTTTCAAAACCTACCATAACTTCAAACAAGGAGATAAGTAAAAAGAATCCACAGCAACAGAAGAACTCCAGAACCTAAAATTAAGGCTCTGAAGACCTGAAGCGGGTATGAGCAAACAAGAACATGTGAAGATTCGGATAAATAAGGTATTTTACACTTCAAACAGAAGACAAGCCTTGTCAGATTCCAGAAAAGGAAGCAACTTGGGAAAATGATGAAGGAAGGCTGACCCACCCAAAATTTGTGGTGCACTCTCTAAGAGCTCTTAATGCTAATGAAAATAGTGTCCCATAAAATGTATTAAATTTGCTGTTGCAAATGAGTAAGAACAAAGTGCTTTGATTTCAGGTGGAATCCCTGGGACTGTCCCTTTACCATCTTACACAAGGCATGGCACACTGCACCCTCACGGGAGTTGGCAGAGGTGGATCCATCAGCCCCACGATTTCTACCTCTGTATTACCAATATCTCCTCCAGTAAAATGGGGTAACCAAGACATTTCAAAACACTCTGCCCCTTAACTGCTCTGCAGAACCACCAAGAACACAGAAAACAGACCACAATGCAGGCAGGGAGAGTCTTCCACCTCACGAGCTACACCTCCACCCAAGCACCCCTCAGCTCCCCACCAGCCTCCCAGGATGTGCACAGCTCCAGCACTTAATTTCAATGCTCCTTTTTCCCTGAGAAAAACTGAGCAACGTCATCCTGAGCCATTAAATTGGCTGGCATTCTCCTCCTGGGGGGTTGGTTTGGCTGTCAAGAGTGCTTCCCCTGTCCCTTTGCTACCATATTGTCACACCTTATGACATCTACGTTTTCCTTACTCCTCCAACAAGGTTTCCATGAAGCACTGTCCTTATAGGATTTCATTATTGATACAGGGATGACTGGGGAAGTCCAGGCCCCAAAAAGCTACAGTAGAGCTGTTAAAAACTATACACTACACACAACAAACATCATTACTCAAGGTTCCCTCTGGACTTCTGCAAGTGAGCGTATTCAGAGCTGTCAGGTCTCCATCCTTTTCTGAAACCGCAACCTGTTGGGCAGTTTTGCATTTCTTTTCCTCAAGGCTAAGTATTTTAAGATGAAACCTGTAGCTTTATTCCCACTTCAGAACCAGACAAACAAATGAAATTTCAGCGTGGGAAAAAAAGTTACAAACCAAAGCAGTAATTAAAGCTGAACTGAGAATTCGCTACCAATCCGAAGATGAACTTTTATGAAACATTTTATTAGCAAATTCATTGAAAAACAACAATGCATACTTTCTGAGAAACTTTCAGTCCATAGATCTGGAATCTATATGCTGTAATACATAATATTAAAGACTAAAATGGTGACATACAAAATGTTATTTTGCTCACAGTGCTTTTCATACTCCATTCTAAGCCAATCCCTACCCCCACCAGAAAAGCAGCCTGGCTTCCCGGTGGCAGCGTTCCCTGTGCCCGTGTCACCCTCTCCCTTCTGCCAGCACGAGTACTGATGCAGGCAGAAGAGCAGGGAACTGATCCAATTCTCTACATCCTCCACAAACACTTAGGAAAGCCAATGGAAAGGCACAGTACCTCCTCATTGCCGTGGCACTGCCAGTTTGAAACACTGAAACCGAACACCAAAATAGGATTAACATTTGGCTCCGACTTCATCTCGGCTGTGTTTCCTATCTGCCCAAGCACATTTCTAATGAAAGATTCACAAATCGATAACAAATACCTGGATTTTCAGCAAGGTGAGCACTGACAGCCCACCACTAAAAATTCCAATCCCAGTGGCACTGGAGCGTACTACAAACTGCTGAGGTGTCCTACCACAGCAAAAAATGTTTCTGAATGCAGTTTTCCTTCATTTCCAGTTTTTTATACTTCATTCCTTGCCTGTTTTCAAACAGGAACATTTGGCTTTATAAATCACTTTTGGAAATATTTCATCTTCTTGTTAACACCCAGCTTTCCTCTCTGCTATGCACAACACTACAACAGCTACAATTTCAAGCAATTATTCAGTTATTTAAAAGAACTGTGGATGTGGCACTTGGGGACATGGTTTAGTGGTGGACTGGGCATTGCTGGGGAAAAGGCTGGACTCGATCTTGGAGGACTCTTCCAACCTAAATGATCCTGTGATTTTTTTTTTAAGCAACGTGACCTCTCTTAAAATTCTGAGGACAAGTTAGACTCCACTTCCCAATTTTAAAAGTCATGACAGGTCTAATGACTTAAATGACTCTTGGCAGCCTGTTCTACTTTTAGAAGGAATATCCAAACACCTCTATTTGTGGCTCTCCCTTCCTCACTACAGTTACATTATAAGGTTTCAATGCACGAACCACAGAGCTGTGTTAAGAGCAGATGTTCGGGCTCATTAACTACAGACGAAAGCCAAGAAAGATGAAGCTTATACAGGGCTTGACTCCATCTCAGCCCAAGTGGAAGCAAGCTGTGGGACAATTACACTGAGAACTAGGGGATGAAAAAAAACCTGGAAGCTGCCTCCAAGTGCTCAAGTCTGTTAGTGATGGCAGTAACACAAAGGTGGCTCTGCCAAAAGAAGATGAAAGAGGAAAAAAATGGGACCAACACAATCAGAGCCGGAGCTTTTATTTCCCAGACAACGTAGGGAGAAGTGCTGTGTTATAAATACATAATCTAAGATATAGAAAGATACTGTATCTATTCATAGTGTCATATAATCATGAAGACAAACTGAGATTTACCACGGCTCAAAATATCATCATAAAGTACACAATAAATAAAGTAAAACTTTCCCAGAAAAGCATTCGTTAAAGGCTGGAAACTCCATGCAGAACATGAAATAAATGGAAGCTGTAGAAAAGCACATCTTTTCAACACCATAGCAAGTCTAACTTAAATATGTTAATAGGCAAGAAACAGCAGCTAAGCCTACACTGGTACAGCCTCAGACTGCTGAATGCCAAACACACAGCGTGCTCTGTGCTGCTCACCCTGAGGTCAGCAGCAACGCTGGACACATGTCACAAGAGTTAAAAACACATCAAACAAGATAAATTCATCAAAGTAGAGTAATAATAATGGCAGACAACTGTGCTGGCTACTGACACATGCTCTGACCCAGTGTCACAAAACCTGACAGCTTCAAGACATCCAAGACAGGCATCGGGCAAAAACAAAGGTGAAATGTATTAAGAGTCCATATATATGAGCTAGAATCAAAACCCCTCATAAGTTTTTCACACTTCTCAGCCAAAAAGAAAGTTAAAAAACAAACAGATGGCAAAGTCCAACGGAGCTATCCTGATGAAGCACTGAAACCCCAAAGGATATCAAGTATATAGGTGCCTACTAGGAGAGACAAAGTGAAATATTTTGAAGAGATCAGCAGGTGGAAGTACAAAAGTATGAGGTTTTAAGGTAAAAGTAAAATAAAACATAATAAAAACACAATAAGATTCATGTCTATATAGGTAACAATTAAAATCTGATCTGACTACAAAAGACAGTAGGACACGAACTCTTTGAGCAGACGGATGAATTAGTGGGTAATTTAATCACAGCTTTTTCATTTTTAAAAGATCTCCAGACAAAACTGTATGACTAGAGGATACCAGAAATTATCACCAAGCTGCCATGTTTTGATGAGACCCAAAAGAACTGAATCATCAAAATCCACACCATCAAAAACCAGTCCATCATATGAGCCAAAACCTCTGCAATGCACTAAGGAAAAGAAGATCAGTAGATTAAAATGTGCAAATGAAGAAATTCAGGCTAAGCAGAACATCTGAATTTCTTCAGTGGTAACCAGCACCAAGCCAGCTGCACAAACAGCTCCACGGTGAAGAAAATTCACTGCTAACATATGCAGAACAACACATTCTGAGGGGGAAAAAGCTCTCTATTGTATAATTCACTGTTTCTAGATCAACTTAAAATGAGATTTGTCATTGATAGACTATGAAAACTAGAAGGTCAGAGAAACAGGAAAATAAGACACTGTTACATCACTGAATGACCAGTATACTCCTTCCCAAAAGGAAAAATGCTATACTCAGTCCTGGTCATATCACAACAGCAAACCCAAAGCCAAACCAGCAAAGTTCAGAGAGTGGCAATGAGAATCAGTGATGCCATAAAAAATATCTGTGTTTATGTGCTTGGAGCCCAGTGAGTTCCCAAGGTGGACAGTCCTGTCTGAACAGCACCTTTAGGGATTTAAGTGTAATCTTTTTCATACTAATACACCCAATCCCAAAACATTCAGAAATAACAAGGGGAGTGATAAGTTTAGTCTTGGTGGAAAAAAAAAATCATCATTTAATTTATTATTTTTCATTAAAATTAAACCTCTTCTCTTTTTGCACAAATCAAACAGCTTGCGGTCGCTACGCACTCCAGGGAATTACCCAAAATCCCAAGAAAGTTTAGCAGCAGAACATTCCAATTCCTTCACTGCCTTCGGTAAGGGCAGCTTTAATGAGAAAAAAAATAATATTTTAACTGATGCAAAAAGGATTTATCATAAATTGATAGTCTGCTTATTTTGTAAAATTAAGATGCTCCTCTGCATGAATACTAAACGGTAAAAACCCTGGAAATTAAAGCACCTAATAGACCACATAGAGCAGGCTTTCAGTTTTCCTACCAAGCCCTGCAACTGTACACACACAAATCAGGCTTATCTATTTATATGGAATTAATCAGGATTACCACTTTCATCTTGGCAATTTCACTGGAGGACGAAATCAATAGCACCCAATCAGTAAAATATGACTGTTTCCACTGAGCTGAGGCATTTTCTCTATTAAGAACTATTTTGCCTTTTCTAAAAATCAATAGCCTGAGGCATTATGTTTCAATATTCGAGGCACAGAGCTGTATTCCGGCAGGACAATCCAAGCAGCACCCCGGTGCTGGAGGCAGCTCTCCCCTCTCAGCCCACTGGAGAAGCAAACACAGGCCTGTGCCTCCATTGCCATTCCCAAAAGCTGCACTGACATTCTGGAGTTCTCAGGGACTGAACACCTACTCCACAACCCTTGGAGGAAGGTAAATACACCCTTCTGGATCCAGCAAGGAAGCTGCAATCTGGGCCCTGCAGCCACTGAGATCTCCACAAACTGGCTAAATAGAAGTGGAGTTTCCCTTCCACCTAAGTGACATCCCAACCTTAGCACTTTCCTTATGGGAAACCAGCACTAATTAGTTACTAGCAACAACTCCAGTTATACCTCCTCACAGGCAATGCAAAGTGAACCTTTAAACATCCTGCACCTATAAAACCACCACACGTTTAGAAAAGTTGACTACAAATGCTGGCACACATTTTACTCACCAAATCATCTCCATTAAACTGGTGATGATAAGAAAATTCACTTTCAAACCCCTCATAACGCTCAGGATGATGCTGCCTAAGTTAAATGGTTTTATAGCTTGAAAGCAAAACTTAAGCAGAATATTGTACTGCTCCTTGTGTAGTTTTCCTAAACTCCCACTTCATTTCCTCGTTAATTTATTATCACTATCCTTCTCTTGGTCATGCAGCGAACTCCAGTTAGGTGCAAACAGAGTCTTCAGACTTCTCCAACAATCTCTGGCTGAAGGTTAATGTCATGTAAACCACAAGGGCATTTTATCATCAGGAACAACCAAATACTCTTATTTGTATAAGGAAATATCTACCATATGTAACTTCCTTACTTACACTGATAAGTTAGCACAAGGTAACTCAGCCAAGCTTTTTTTTTTTTATGACACTTTTTGTTTGCTGCTTTTCACCGTGATGAACATTAAGCACAGGTGTGTACACACCTGACAAATTCAAAACTGAAGTGTTAGTTTATTAGGAAAACTTCATAAGCCAGTCAAGTAATTTTCTTAGACGACTAATCAACATGCACTGCAAAAGCCATATGCAGCCTGTCCATACAGAACAGGAATATCAAGCAGGGAGACCTGTGCTTAACTGACTTGGGACGTAACCGAGACCTGAATATTTCTGCTCTATTTTTAACTTGGGATATAATTAGAAATAATCAAGCAGCACACACAAAAAACAGAAACAAATGATGACCTGCTGTTTCTAGGGACCCCAGCTGATCTGTGCTGCCCTCCCTAGCTTTCCACACTCCCTGTCACTTCCAGGAGCAGCATCCCTGGCAGCAGCACCTGGAAGGAGTTCCCAACTTGCTGCTCACAGACTCCTTCAGTTCTGGGCTCCTCATGCAGCTCCAGGCCCACCAATTGCTAATTCTGCTCCACTGAGACTTCCCAAACCAGCAGTTTGTCCTCTAAAAACAAAATACATATCGATTCCAAGGACTTCAAGAATACCAGGGAGAGACAGAACAAATTTCCTGCTTCTGAATAATCTCATTTGCAATCTTAATGGTGTATACAGGCTATCACAGCTTTCCTATTAAAAATTAAGTGACACCAGCTTCATTTTTATTCCTAATAATGCAACCCTGTATAGATCCGAGTTCTGTGCTCATCTCAACTCAGTTACAAACAGTTATAGGATGCAGGATTTAGCTTAATTCAATGCTTCTTCCTGATTTGTTTTATTCCCTCAGCTGAGTGAAACACTGTTCTAATTCTAAAATCAGCAGCTCATCTCGCCTTATCTGCAAAGCAACCAACTAGACTGGAAAACACATTAATGTTTGCAGATACACAAATAAATGAAATTATACAGCTTTTTCCTAAAATAATTCAGCCGCACTCTTTTCTTCTTCAGAGAGCCGTGAGGAGCTATTTATAGATAGGATCAAATGTCCCTCCAACACACATGACTCCACACAAAGAACATGAGCTTCCAAATCTGCAACTTCTGCTCATTTATGGCACTTTTGCCCACACCAAAACACCAGCATGGGGTTTTTTTCACTAAAACCCCTTGCTCTGGACACAGCAAGCAGCGCTTCAGCCTTGACAAGGAGAGCTGCGAGTCCCACAGCTAAAGCTCCACCTGGACCTAAAACCTGGTGTTCCTCTGCCTCTCCAGCCCTCACCACCAGCCTCAGAAGGCTCTTCCCAGCATCCTGAGGAGATCAAGCTTCACCCAAAGCACGGGGCAGAAGACAACACTACCCCCCTCATATCTAAACTCCAAGGGAAGAACTTCCATGCCATGGAACATCTGTACCCAACTCCCCCCGCTGTGAGCAGGGAGGGACTTGCAACTCCCTCTCCCACCTGCCTGTATAAAAGTATGTGGAACATTCTGTATTTAAGAAAAAAAAGTAGCAATTAGGTGGGAAATAGTGTGAATTAAAATGAAGTTTATCCAGTACACATGAACTGTCTCCTCTTTGAGACAAAGAACCAAGAGAGCCTTTCTCCCTTTCCTCTAAGTAACTGGTACAAGCACCCTCAGACAGGGAAAGCCCAGATCCTGATCCTTCCCAGGGATCTCATGGGACAGCATTCACGGACACAGCACCAAGGCACCTTCCACGATAGAGAGAGGAGAGGAGGAGTTCACCAGAACTTCCAAGATTTCCACAATGATGCCCCTGAATTCCTGCTCCAATAAACAGCTCCAATGAAGGTTTCACTCCATATCATTTCAGCACATCACTCCCCCTCTGTAGACTTAATTCACATATTCTCCAACAGAACTTCACCTACTAATTTGATTTCCTTAATCCATAAAAGATTATTTTAAACTAGCAAAGAGCTACCAACACAACATAAGACCACTGAGCTGTCAGGAGAGCAGGAATATCAGAAAAGAATCACCACGTGGCACGATTTTACACATCACAAAGTAACTTATCTGTTACATATACTGTGCAGATTTTTGAGTCAAACTGCAACATTTTTCAAAAGGAAAAAAAATTCCTCTTCAGACCTGGAATCTGCAAAGCTTGTACTATGCAAGAGGATAAATAAAAACATTCCCTGTCAACAGGAGTCAGCACACATGGTTCCATCAGTGGTGTCCAAGATGAGAACCACCGTGGACGATCCTGCTAATGTGTTTTGAAACAGAACAATTACACGATTTAATGTCAGAATTTAACCATTCTCGCTTTCCCAAGTTGCTAAAAACCACTCATTTGATCAGCAGCTTTTTCCATATTCCACTTGCACAGAGCTTTCTCTTAAAATATTAGGATTCAATCAACCTACAGGGTTTTTTTTTTAATCCCAGCACTCAGCATTCAAAACCAGATTTTCTTTCAAGCTTCCTACTAGCTTATTGCTGGCAAGAAGGCAATAAAGAAGTTACTTTTTAAAGCCAGTATTTGGCAAAACGAGCAGATAACATCTCTGCAAAGCTAAGGAGGCTTCTGTGGTATTAATGGTCTCATGCAAGGGCTTTTGAGAGAGCCTTCTCCTGCCTCACCTGGGTGAGATTACGTTTTCCGTAGCCTATAAAGAACCAGGATTCAATCACAGACCATTAAAGACAACAATGGTAAAAGGTGTGAGAACTACCGCGGCTGAAACGCTGCCAGACCGCTCATTTCTGGGCTACTGCGGCAGTTACCAGGCAAGTTCCTCTCTCTCCACAGGTTGCCGGTACCGAGTCCGTGCCGCTTCCAGCACCGCTCCCGAGCCGGGGCAGAGCCCGCCCGTGCCTGGCTCCCCTCGGGGGTGAGCTGCAAGCCCGACTCCCCTTAGGTGTGCCCTGCTCCCCACACGAGTGAGCTGGAAGCCCGACCGCCCTCAGGTGTGCCCGGATCCCCTCCCGGGTGCCAGCGAGCCGGGAGCACAGGTGGGCGAAGCGTTCAATCCCCCGCAGACAGAGCTCCAGGCGTCCCTTGTTCGCGGGGAGGCACCGCCGCCGCTCCCCGAGGCGCGCAGTGGCCCCTGCTGGTGCCCGCACGGGGGGAGCGGAGCGGGCTCAGCCCCTCGGCAAGCGCTCGCCCCGCCGCCCCCGGGACCCCTCCGCGCCCCCGCGCAGCCCCGCGCCCGCCCGCAGGAGGGGGCCAGACCCCCGCGGGAGGAAAGGGACAGAGCCGGCCTTTCCACAGCCTCCCCGGGTTAATCTCCCACATCACCGCCTGCCCCTGCGCAAAGCGACCCCAAAGGGTCCCGCATCCCTTCCCGCATCGCTTTATCTGTCTTTATAGCACGGAAGCATGTTAAAGGTAAAATACATATTAGTTCTCTTGACACACCGCGGTTTGATGAGGTAGTGGAGTTTTATTGAAGACTTTGGTATTGTTCGTGCTGAAGTNCCGCGCCAGGTGTGCGCGCGCCCGCCCCCCCTGCGCGCCACCGCGCCTGCGCACGCGGGGGGGGCGGGGCCGCCGCCCTCCCCTGAGGGGCGCAGCGCTGCCCACCCCCCCTGCTCCCCGTCAGGCGTTCGGGGCGTGAAGTTCCTGGGTTTTAACGCCATAAATCCGTGTTTTCCCTTCTCCAGGAGCAGCCCGGCGTGGGTCCGCGACCTGCGCGTTTTCCACGCGTAAAAACATGGAAAACCAAACGGTCCGGCACCAATCCGGGTATCCCCGCTATGTGGCGAGCCGGAGGGTGTGGGAAGCGGGAGCCCTGCTCTGCCATGGAGCTGGGAAGCAGCAATCCAGAGCCGCCAAGAAACCCGAAATCGAACTAAATGTAGAAAAATAACTTGCGGAAACTTGTTTTTTTGGGGAGCAACTCTGCTGCTCTGTTCGGGATGTCGCCTCGCCCAGTAAACATTCTTCTCTAAGATAAATAACGTGAAGAAAAGGCCAGACATGCTGCGAAAAGGCAAATGCAATGTATTTTCATCCTCCTGGGGGTAATTAAGTTTTGTACAGCATTTGCCATTCAAATCCAAATCACTGGAATGCCGCATCGTTACCAGCCGGTTCCAGCCCTACCGCCGGATCCAGTCTCCTTACAAAGGACACAATAAAAGCTATAAATATACATTCCTCCTTCATTAATCATATGGAGTGTACCCTGATATTTTTTCCATCTCAGCTTGTTACCCACTAAATTATGTTTTTACAACGCACGCGGTGTCCTTGCTCATTTTGTTATTGACTAATTGAATCGTCTCTTTCAGGACATAAATTACACGAGACCAGGGCTGGAGGTAACCGGGAGAGAACCGCAGGACGTGAAACACGGGTACATCCCCCGCAAAACACGTTGCAAAATGTTTTAAAAGTAATTTTAAATCATTTGTTCCAAAAAACCCCAGGCTTTTACGCTGGTTGTGAGACTCCCGTTAAGGAAAGTTTCCCTTGATAACCTCGGTGTGTGTGGCGAGGGTGTCCCTCTTGTTGCAGGCATCTCTATATTCCCGTGAAATTCTCCCTGATCCAGCGGGATTTGCAGATTTGTTTATGGAGAGGGTTTTCTGCGAGGCAGGCGCTGGCAGAGTGCGCGGTGCCCCGAACGCAGGTGTGGATTTTGCCGTGCAGGGATGCAGGGATGCACACAGCGAATTAAACGCTGACGTGTCTGCAAAGCACCAGCTAATACAGGTGTCTGAGGTGTCTCTCCTTGTGAAACTTGCTTCGTTATTTTATGTTTCTGTCAGGAAACAGGAGGTTTGGCCACTAAAAATATCCCGGGGCATTTTCACAATGGAGTAATTACCTCCTCAGAAGGATGTTTGGGTTTCTCCAGCTTACCCTTGCCGAGTTACGCTGCTATCTGATATGCCACAAGGATTACCAGCAACCAGCTGCTATTTATCCTGAAAATGGAAGCGGTGATTAAAAGGCAGGACTGGTAGTGTAACTCCTATTAAAGCTGGTTAGCAATTCCCATCATAAAATCCTGTCCTCAGTTGCGTTTAATAGGGCCAGACTAACCACTGTGCTGAAATTTAAGCATCTGAAGTTCATACCTCAGGTTAAATTATAAACATTTCTCCTCCTGTTCCTTCTGTCAGGCATTTTCTAGTCTGAAAATGAGAATGGTCACTTCGTCAGAGGTGTTCCCTCAAACCCTGCTATGAAAACCCTCCTGAAAGTCCTGCTGGTGCTCGGCAGGGGCCTCCTGGTGCTTCTGCTCCCCAGCAGCTCCGTCCTCATCACAGCCCAGGGCTGTGGGATCAGAGCTGGATCTGCAGCTCCAGTTCCTGCCTGCTCTGGACTATGCCATGTCTGCAGGTAGGAAGGGCAAATAGGGAACCTGTCCTTCCAGTCCTCTTGGGAAACAGGGAGCAGGAAGCTCCTTGAAAAACACATCATGGGGATGGGAACTGGGTCCAGGACAGGTAAGTTGTCAGGCACAGAGGCTCTGCAGAGACAGGTTCTCCAGGGTGGTGGAAGGGAACGAGGAGCCAGAAGGAAAAACAGGTCTGCCTGAAGGGAGGGATAAAGCAAAGCTCCTAAGAGTCTGGAAGCCAGGCTGCTGGGAGAAGACTTTAAACCAGAGGGGAAATGGGAGAGGTTGCTGGAGGAGGACACGGAGCCTGGGAGGACGGGGAGCTGTCCCTATGGTCTGGTCAAAGGCTGAGGGAGAGCTTGCCGGGCAAAGGGGATCAGATGGAAGAGCTGGAGTGGGGCAAGGGAGGAGAACCCCAAGGCAGGGTGTGGGATGCAGCAGGGCCCATGGGAAGAGGGAATTCACTAGAGACAGTGATGTAGGAACGGGAATGACAGAAACTGGGACAGGGAGGCAGAGCAGAAAGGTGAGGATTTAGGAAGGGCACCTGGAAAGAAATGAAAGAATGAAATGAAGACCACCTGGAAAACAGCAGCAGGTACCTGAAATACACTGAGAATGTACCTCGCCCCCTTGGAGTGCCAGAGCTTGTGCCAACCACAACATCCCTCACAGGGGGAGATTTCCGCAATGCTGATGGCTTGCATCGATGCCAGCCCAGGATTACATTGCTGGGGTTATCTCTACGTGGGAAAGAAGTACACACTCAATAAAACAACAGCACTCAGGCTGCACAGTAACACACTCCCCAGTTATCAAACACCGGGATGAAGGTGGCCAATGCAGAAGGATGAGCCAGGCTCAGACACTGAACCAAGGTAAGTCATGGAACCCAGGTAAGTGCTGTACAACTCCCACCTCATTTAGTGTAAAAATCAGATGTAGGTGTTTTCTGCACCTCGTGAGGAACTGCGAGGCGAAGCACAGAACTGTGGGTGGGGCAGGTGACAGCTGCTCCCAGAAAGGATTTTTAGCCTCAGGAATCTGTGGGATGCAAAGCACAGTCCCTAAACAGAGCCTGCCCAGCGCTGCACTAATTGTGCCTGGCCTGACATTTTGAAGCCTGACTTGCAGAAGTGAAGAGCTCCTGCAGATAAATCTGCAATAACTGAGAATTTATACAACTTCTGACTCAATTAGATGCTTGGCCATGTTCTATTTTCTGACAAAATCAGGCCATTGAGTATTTCTAATTGGATGTCTGAAATGAAAAGATATTTTTTACTATTCTGTCTGTACACCCAAGTTCCTCGTCTGTAAAATGATGGCAACACCAGTTCTCGCTCCAGTGTTGAGAAAATGAATTAGAGTTTGCGAAGCACTTGGATACCATAGTGATGAGTCCCATGGAAAAGCTCTGAAGGAAATGAATAAATCTGTCTTCAGAACAATATTTGAATAGCCTGCTGTAAATAAAGCACAGACCACACAGCGAGGGGAAAATAAAATTATTACTTAGTTAGCACAGTCTATTCTGTACAATGAGTGAGGCCAGGAACCTATTGAAAGAACAGTGTGTGATCTAATTACAATTAAATACTTTATCATAATGCAAATGCATGGAAGGGGCAAATTGCAGTTGCAGAGGCCACCTTAATGTTGGTATTTCTAAACTTTTAGACTCTTGAATTTAAAAAAAACCACCACTGTTAGGTGCAAAGGCGTAATACACATGTATAAATGATTTCCTCCCCCTTTAATAGTGGGAGACAATATATTTACCTTCTCTACCTCAGCCACTTAAGTGGAAAAAGTGGTTTTCTCCTCTTGGAGATATCTCAGCCTTACAGCCAAGATTTAGCGCTGTCATTCACACACTGACGTAGAGATTTAAATCCAAAATTTACCTTCTTCGGGAGTCTGTGCACGGTCACCAGAGACAGACTGTTCTCCAGAGAGGGATCCATGGGAGGACCTTCATTTCAATGATTAAAATTTTGTGTTTTGCTTGGAGTGCTTCCCATTCCAAGCCAGCCCCCTGGTTTTGGTGCAGAGGCAAGGTTATGGAACAACGAGTCCCCTGATCTTTCCGACTCCTCAGTCCCGAGGCTACGCTGAGCTTTCCCGACTCCTGCTGAGACTTGGAGCCGCTTCAGAGCGGCTGTAAATTGCACTGGGTTATCTGTCGCCCACAAGAAGGGTGATGGAATTAGGATTGCACTGTTCAGTGCCACTCTGGTCGTGCCTATTTTTCTCATCGTGATTTCTCTATTGCTTAGCAGGATGTGAGGTGACACTGAATCGTTACACCAATTTATTGTTATCCGGAGAATTTTCCGTTACCGGGCATCCTCTGGCAGCTGGTTTAAGGCAATTTGGGATAAGAAGGGGCTGCAGCACAAATAAAGACGTGGCTCATTAAGTTGAAGACTTAGAGCTATGAGATCCCTTCAGTTTAACCTGCCATGCTGTCTGCCTTCTGTGAGGCATCGGCTCCACCCACGGACAACTTCTGGCAACAAGACCTGTCCCATTATTCCCAATCTCCATCCTGATACCAGCACCAGTGCCCAGCAAGGTGTGCTGTCTTTCATCCTTCAATAAGGGCTAAATTTATTTCTTTCATTTATTTTTCACATTTATTGGTCACAGATGTGGTTTTGCAAACTGCTCTGAGGTTAAAAGTCATCCTCTGGACTTTGCCGAGCAAATTCTAGGTTAGCAGGGCATGTGCCAGAAACCTTCCAGCCCCAGCACATACTTGTGTCATTCCTGATGTCAACAGCAGTTTCAGCTCTTCGCTGGAGTCAGGGAGGGTCATAAATGGAGGCAGACCTTCCAATCACTGAGGTAAGTTCCCTGGGATGTCTGAGAGGAAGGTGGAGCTCCCCAAGTCCCAGGTTGACAGTCTGAAACACAAGCAGGGCAGTTGGTGTCAAATGCTTTTAAAGGCTTCCCTTGCTGAGCAGGGGAGCTGCTGAGGTCTAATCCAATGTTTGTTTATTTAAGGTTTTCAGTGGTAGATGGAAGGAACCTAGAATCCAAAATGCAGGGTTTACTGGAATCCAATCCACAATTTAAAAGGAAAGGGTAACACATTTGTTATCAGGAAGTGCTTAATGATGTGGGATGTGGCTCTCTGGGCATCCAGAAGGAGAGAAATGCAGGTAACCCCCAAGGGGACAGCCTGATGTTATTTCAGTCAACAGGATTTTTGCCATCCGTGTCAGCAGAGTGAGATTTCATGTCTGGAAGCCTGTCGTGGGATGACATTGTGCCACAGGCGCTCACAGCGTTCTCAGTGACTGTATTTTCCTGTTTTGGTGGCTCTCGTTAGTCGTTGTTCTCAGATGAGGTCGTTGCTGGGGACACACTGACCACTGAGTCTCCATTCTTCTTCCCCGCTGTCCGTGCCTTCACTTTCCCAGTGTCCCACTTCTCCCTGAGCTACTGCAACTCATCTTTGCACTGAAAGACTCTGCACATCCAGTAAGAGAGGAGACAGATGGTCCATGCCCTCTCGTGCGAACGGGATCAGTCTCCTCTGCATCTTAAAAACCACATAAGCCAGGCGAGGATTCCAGGTGGTGTTTATCCCAAAGCATTTCCAACAATCCCACAAGAATGTTAATTACTGACACCAACAATCTTGTTCTCATTCATATAATGGGAGTGCCTAAAGGTCTTACCTGAGGTTGGGCAGACACCATAGGATCACACAGGAAAAGCACAGAGAGGTTTTAGTCCAGGCTGTCCTGACAGGAAGTCAGAAAGCAGAACCACGGAGAGGTGTTGGAGGTAGAGCAGCAGGGCCACCTTTCACATCTCCTGATTCCCAGTGCTTCTGCTCTGTAAACACCACCACATTTTCTCCTGTGCCAGGGGAAGTGAGACTGCAGTGATCTGAGAGAATTCAAACCGAGAGGAAAAACATGGAGAGGAGAAAGGATAAGAACAAAAGGAAAAGAATTGATGCTTAGCACATAGAAACAGTCATTTGCCTCTGGGCTTGGGAAATCAGAGAAACAACCTTAGACCAACAGCAGAGGATGCCTGGAAAACGCACAGCCCATCACTCCCGGGAATCCCAGCACACCTCACAGACCTCACCTGTGCCCATGGCAGGAACCAACAGCAGCACAGCCTGGCCCTTTCTGTGCCTTACCTGAAAGGCTTGGCTGGGGTGTTGGGTCACATGGCTGGAATCAGATGTGCTGGGGGACTCGGTAAATGCAAAGGAAAGGACATGTTACCTTTGAGAGATACAAACAGATCAGCCAGAGTTAGATGAGCAAGTCCCCACATCAAACCTGAGACCAAAGAGACTTGACCATTGTGTCAGCACCTACAACTCCCACAAGTGTCCTTCTTTTTGGTCTGTATCTTGGACTCTGATTTTAGGTGTTTAAAACTGAATATACAGAGACAGTGATTCCAGGAGTCATTGCTTGGACATAGTGGCTGAAGCGTCCCTCTGCTGTAAATGGCAGGAACTGGAGGCACAGAGTGCTATTAGAACCTTTTGACAGAACAGTAAATATGAACGAAATTACCTCAGTCCACTAATTCAACAATTCAAAACCAGTCATTGCTATGATGTAGTGAAGACAGGGACAATGAGCCACAGAAACAGGAAGGAATAAAGACATTGCACAGTAGGTTGGGACATGGACAGAGCCCTGTTTGCTGTAGTGATCTTGTTCATGCACTCTCAGACAGCCCTTTCAAGTCAGAGTTTTGGCTTTGCTTCCTCCAACTGGAATGCTCAGACAAAGCTCATTTCAAATGCTGTGAAAGAATTTCCTATAAATATAATGGATTTTTCATGGAGGAAATATTGGACTTCTTCATTTTTACCATGTCATCTGACAAAGGGACAAGCTCAAACAGTTGTAAAATTAAACTGTTCAGAACAAGACCTGGTTTACAAAGGGCTTCCATTCCCCAGGCTTGTAGGGTGCTACTGAAGGATGCTTGGAGTCCTTGGGGATTTCTTTTGCCACAGAGGCTGTGCACTGTGATCGTGGGACCTCCCAAAGCACCTTCATGCCAGGGAAGGTTGCACTGCAGCACCTGGGAACGCTGCAAAAGTCTGGACAAGGCCTTGGTGATGTAGCTGTCAGAGGAGAGCACGGAGGTCTCTTCACAGAGAGCAATAGCAGGGGTACAGCCCTGATTTGCTAAGGACAGAAACAAGCTTCTGTTCCCAGCAGTTCCTGGTTTAAAAGCAGACTTATGCCTTGACTATTTAAAAATTTTATTTTTAAATAATTTCTAACCTCTTGCAACTTTTAAGCATCTCTAAAACCAGGGTAAATTAGCCAGCATTCCTTCCTAGTGTTACCAGTCCACCCTCTTACCTCCATCAGCACAGTCTGACTCTTTCTCAGCTGCAGGACTGAGCAATGTGGGGACACAAGGACAGTTTAAAAAGCAAAGAACACACTTTGTGCCAAGGAATGGTGCTGCACTGAGAGCTCTGGCAGGGAGAATGTGGGCAGCCTTCAGACAGGTGAAGAGTCTGACTCCTCAAGCTCCAACCTGACACTTCTCACAGACACTCATTTCACCTTTTTTTTTAAACATCCCTTCAGGGCAACAGTTCTGCAAAAACACCATGAGTCTCCCACCTTTCCATGCTTGTCCCAGGGGAGCAGTGATCAAAGCCAGGAGAGCAAACCAGGGGCTCCAATGGGATGTGGAACGTGGGTGAAGGAGCCATGAGCCCTCGGATCTCCCTGACAGGTCTGGGCACTCGGCACATCAGGATTGCTGGGTCTGCTGTCACACAGGGGTTCTGCTACTGGTGGTATTCCCTCAGCACCTAAATGGCAGCTTTAACATCAAATTACATGAGTGCTGCAGGCTGCAGCCTTTGGCTGAGCCCCAAAGTCAGATGAATTGAAACAACAAATATGCCCAGAGAGCAGTTCCCTAAGAAATGTCATCCTTACGCTGCTCTGCTTTTCCTCCTAACGGAACCTGACGGGACTTATCGACTGCCCACTGTTCCTGCAACTGCATCGGAAGGTATTGATTCTGAGAAATATGAAATGTGTCTCAGAGAGGTCAGCACGTGACTCTGTCCAACGGAGACACAAAGGTGTTCAGAGATACTGAGCGGAGCAGAGGGAGCAGCAGGAAACCACAGGCTGGAGCTGACCCCAGCAGGGATTGGTGGGGTTTGAACACCACTGCCCCAAGGAGAGGTGAAGGTGCTGATCCCACTTTATCATGACCAGGAACCACCACACTGTGTTGCCCAGGCTGTTGCTCCACCTGTTTACCTCCCCACTAATACACATTTTTTGAGGGATGCTCTTAGAAGGACCAGAAGTTGAAAGGCATTTCCTCCTCCTTCCCATAGTGGAAGGCACGTGCTGGCAGGGGAGTCTGGGAGGAAAATGCTCTTATGCTATACAGGTAATGGACATTTTGTGCACAAGCAAGATGCCTTCACATTCCCAAAGGAATTCACCTAAAAGGCATCACTGCCAAAATCTGGAGAGAATTTAGATGCTTGGAACAAACTTACATTGCTAAAAGTGGGGAACTGATAGAGAAAGATGTTCAGGCTATCAGACGTTGTTATCAGAAGTGTCCTTCATTTCTGAAAGCACAGAAGTGTAGGTTTTCAACAAAAATCAATATCTCAAAAAGATTCTCCTTCCGTGACCAAAAACCTTTGGTGAGGGCTGAGAAGAAATGGAGGTTTATGTCTGTAACATGTGGACATTTCGATCCCACCAAGAAAAGCAATGGTATTTTTCAGCCGTGAGCCCTCTGAGGCAGGTAACAAATAACAGAGATTTGACAGAGGGAGAAAAGCTTTCTCCCAACTCTCCTGTTCTCCCAGTCCCACAGGGCTGCAATCTGCCTCTGACTCCTCTTTCAGGCTACTGCTCACTCTGTGATGTGTTGGGTTTGTGTTTGCAGGGAGTTCAGCGTTTTCCTGCTGACCTCCAGCAATCAGTGGCACTCAGCTGCTCCTTCTGGGGTGTCATCGCGGTGTCCACCACTCCTGAGGCTGCCAGGACATTCTGAGAAGCCTTTGGAGAAGGCAGCACAGGGGACCACAAGGAATAGTATGACTGACATCTTTTTTATGTTTACTGCTACTACTGCAGTTAACATGTTTTTACTAAAGAGCAGAGTTCATTAATTATGCTCAGCTTAAAAACAAAGCTGTAAAAAAGTGCCAGTGAAAGACATCAGGAAGAAAAACCTCAAACCCACCCCTATTCTCTCACTGTCTCTTTTTTTTTTTTTTAATTCTGCATCCAATTTCAGGCAAATGCAGCAGTGCCTGGGGTGTGCTGCCTCCAGAAGAAGCCCCTGCTGTGCACAGGCTCCTGCTGTGGGAAGGGAGCAGTGGGAACTCAGACACAAGAGCAGGTACCTCGCTGTGAGCAGTTTCCACACCAGGAGGAGGAAGGGCTTGGTCTTGTTCCTGGCTGTACGTGGCTCTGACCCAGGGAAGGTTTCACTAGTTCTCAGCTGAGATAAGTGAAAGGTGCCTGTCCCGTTAGAAGTGACAAAGGTAAGATATCTTGCACTTCACCTAAAACTGACACCAGAAGAAGGGTAAGTTTAGAAGGGATATTGGGAAAAAATTCTTGGCTGTGTTTGGTGCAGAGGCCCTGGCACAGGGTGCCCAGAGAAGCTGTGGCTGCCCCTGGATCCCTGGCAGTGTCCAAGGCCAGGCTGGACGGGGCTTGGAGCAGCCTGGGACAGAGGTAGGTGTCCCTGCCCATGGCAGGGGTGGAACAAGGTGGGATTTAATGTCCCATCCCACCTAAACCCTTCTGGGATTCTGTGATCAAGAATGTTTGACTGCCAACACAGCTTGGAATGTGGACAAAATCCCTGCTTGGATCTCCTGGACCCAGAGAGGGTGGGGTGACACTGCAGCAGGAGGGTCCAAAGCACAAAGATAAGTGGACATTAAAGTTGTACGCCAACTTATGAACTTCTAGGAACTTCATTAACCCCAACCAAAAGCTACAAGCAGACTTTGGAAACTGAGCGGTGACACTGCTCTAAGTCAGCTCCCACAGCAGGGATTTTCCCTCTGACCAAAGGGATCCCTTGTTCAATATAAGGGGAAACAGAGGCAGCAAAGGGATGGTGTGAAAAATTAGCAGTATTTACAGTTGTGTTGGGAAGCCTTGTTCACATCAGAACACCTTCCCCAGATACCTGAACAAGAGATTGGGGATTTTAAAAACCAGGGAAACCTGCACAGGGTGCTCAGTAACCCTGAGTGGAGCACATCCACCTTAAAGCTCAACTCCTCTATGAAATTTTTACCTGGAATCCAGCTGACACCAAGGAAGGGGTGAAAAGGCTCCCAGCTCTGTGAGAGATAATGACAGAACTGACAGCAGTGGACACTGCTGGGTCACCACAGAAAGGAGGAAAAAGCAACCCTTTGTGATTATGGTCAAACACAAATAAATATATTAGAAAAGAACATTCTCTATTTCCTGCAAGCAGTAAAGTTTGGGGGCAAACGGCCTGTGACAAATATTTTTCTCTGCTGGAGGCAGCAGCAGGGCTCTGACAGGCACGTTGGAAAACAGACCAAACGTTTGTGCATATTCAACAGCCCCACTGGGAGACATCATTTCTCGGGCTGCCGTTGGGGTTGTGTTTGGCATTGAACTGTTTCAGGGGCTTTGATAGCCCAGGATCTGTGCAGAGGATGTTTTGTTCTGAGGGAAAAGAGCACAAGAACATGACCAGAAGCTCTGATCTGCTATTGAAAGACCCAGACCAGCAGAGCTCAACAACACAACTCCTTTGTAATGGAAATGCCATACGTAGGCATGAAATTAGGAAAGCAAAGTGTACAAGCAGATTCCAAGAAGATTGAAATCATCCCCACTATTCCTGCCCCAGCAGAAAAGGATGCAGAGTCAAGACACCTCTGAGTAGTGAAGTGTCGACCCAATTTAGCTGCCCAAGCAATCAATGACGGATCTTTATGAGTGTTCAGGAGCCCTAACACACAGATCTTCCCAGGGAAACTGAAAGGAGCTAATTAATAGCCCAGATAAACAGGATGAAATGCAAAGCCGGACATAGATCTTTACTGCCCGGTGCTGACTGCGCTGAATTCTCTCCTTGCACTCCCAGCTGACCCCAGTGAGGCATCAAGATTAATGCTTGTACAAAAAGCTTTTGCTTTCCACTTTTTGTAAAGCACTTGCAGGCTGTCTACTCGAGTGTTTCGCCTGGCTGCAGTCAGATCATTTAGTCTTGACTTACAGACTTAGTTTTGCTCTCCCCTGTCCCACTTTGAGCACCCTGAAGTGATACCTCTCCATCCTTACTGCTCTGGCTGCTAGGAAGTGAATGCCCTGATAACTGAGCTTAGCTCCAGATTGCTCAGCTCCATCCGTGTCCCCTGCCCTGTTTGCAGTGCAGTTTGGGACCTTCTGGTGATGACATCACTCAGAGATAACAGACAAACCCCTGGGCAGGAAATGTTGAAAAGTCATGGAAATCCTCCTTGTTCCTAAGATGCAGCATAAGGGCCCTCAAAGGAGCTTTAGGAGGAGTGTCAAGGCTGGCCTTGAACATGGGATACTACCTGGGCAGTGTTCTCAGGGTCATTTGGCCTCTTCCAGAACAGGTAAGGAGACAGGAGCTTGTGGGACACGTGGCCAGCCCAGCGGAAGCAGCTCCTGCCCTCCTCCACCAGACCAAGGCCATTTTGGTCCAAGTATTTTAGGGAGAAATGCCAGTCAGTCTTGTCAGCAGGAAAGGTCTGTCTGGGAAGACATCCCCTCAAGTGCCTTGAGATGGCAGAGGAAGAAGTCAAACACTGAGGGTTAAGAGTCTGCCTTGCCCAGGCAGCTCCTGCAGCAGGGAAAGCCAAGAGCAGGTTTTCCAGGATCATGATTTTGGACTAAGGTGCCTAAATTTTGTGTATTTTTCACTTCAGACTCTGCTTGGACACAGCCTTAGATGTCCCTTGCTTTTCCAGTGGAGAGCAGCAATACTTCCATGGTGTTTCCCAGTGTCACTGTTAAACTAGCGATCCCTCTTCAGGAGCCATGGGAGAAGGTATGGCACAAAAAAGCTTTAGTTTTTAACTAAAACAAGGTGAAAGAGGACATCATGTAACAGGGTCAGCCTGAGGGCACTGAGAGGATTCACAGAATCCCAGAATGGTTTGGGTTGGAAGGAACATTAAAGCTCATCTCCTTCCACCCCCTGCCATGGGCAGGGACAACTTCCACTGGACCAGGCTGCTCCAAGCCCTGCCCAACCTGGCCTTGGGCACTGCCAGGGATCCAGGGACAGCCACAGAATTCCTGCACAACCTGTGCCAGGGTCTTGCCACTCTCACAGGGAAGAATTCCTTTCCAATATCCCATCCAACCCTGGGATCCAGAGAGATGTTAAATGCTTGAGAAAGGTAAATCTTGGGCTCAAGGGCTGCCGCTGACCTTGATTTTGCTCCTCGAGTGAGAGCTCCCCCAGTTCCAGAAGGAGCCTTTCTGTAAGGAAGCTAAAGATCATTAAAACCTTCCAGAGGATGCCATGAGACCCAGCCAACATTCCCCTTTCTCCCAGCTCCCACTTCCTCACACACCCCCTTGGCTGAGGAGGAGGAGCAGGTTCTGCTTGGCCTGATTTGGGAGGGAGACACAAACCCCACTCACTGGCTGGGATCTGCAGTGATCCAGCTGCACCTCAGTCTTTCCTGTCCCACCATTCTAGTGACCCAGAAGTCCTGGAAAATAAACAGTATTTGGAATTGTTGAGTTATTCATGTACACAAATGCCTTTCTGTCAGTGCTGTGCATAAGGATATGCAGAGAAACCAGGAATGTTCTTGGGACTGGAGACCAGTGGGCAGAACATTTTTTGCAGGTCCACACAAAACTGTTGGGTTGTCCCAAGCCAATGTCCCAGAAGGACATCAGAGTCAGCACTTTCACTGATGAAATTACCCACAACCAAGATAAATACATGAAATATTAGTGGGAATATTGAGAAATAACGAAAACTAGTGCAGAAACCACAGTGGAATGTGCTCGCAGGGACATGCACAGGCACAACCTGTCCAATGGACTCGTGGTCAGCCACGATCCTGGCTCACAACCTACATCCAATCCCTGAAACCTTCCACCAGCCTGAATTCCTTCTGTACAAAGGGAGTCTCGGGGCCTGTTTTAAAGCTCTTAACAGCTTCTTTTTGGTTTGATCTCAGCTTCTCTCCTGGACTAACAGGTGTTTGGGAAGCTGTGAAGATCACATGGTCATTGGGGGAGAGGAAACCGTTCCCCTGTGACATCCCCCTGTGCTCTGTGCCCACAAACCTGAGGGTCCATCACACAGCCTTGAGAGGTGAGCAGGGGATGGAAAGAACCAGCTGGAACCTCTGGAAACCTGGAATGCTCACAGGATTGAGGAAGGGGGAAAGCACGAGCATTGGCCTCTTCTCCAAAAGCTGCTCACCGGGATCCCAGATCACTTCTTACTCCAGCACTCAGGAACTCACTGGAGTCAGAGATTTGGGATTTAACTGCTGCTGGTAAAGGAGGAAACTCCTATTTGCATGCACAAAGATTGGGAGTTTTCTTCCTCCACTCCAGTGTCAGTTTAATCCAACAGGACCCTTGCTGTGTGTCCAGTGGCCTGCTCACTGCTGCCTCCGGTGAGCACAAATCCAGTGGACTGACGTGGGAAAGCAACCTGGCCTGGAGATGTGCTCACATAGCTTCATTTAGATTTTTCCTGATGGGAGAATTGAGAACCAAAGTCGTTCCCACCAAACCTACTCATCCAATTACTGGAGCACTTTGAAAATGTGATACGGATCAGAGGAGCAGCCTGCACTTTTCCCAGGACAGAACAGGAGTGTGCAGACACTGCACTTTTGGGAAGCATCGAGAACCAGACACAGGAGCTTTGTGGCTTTTCTTCATTGGTTCTGACTTGCTCTGACTCCTCACCTGCTCACCATTAGCACCCCGTGGTGCAGTTGTGTTTGACATCCCTGTAACAGCCCCTGATTTATATGGCCTCGCACAATCCCTCCTCCTCTGCGGCCTTGGGAGCAGCAGAACAGACATCCTGAAATGGAACTCCTTTGAATCAGTCACTGCCAAAGGAGCAGACACCTTCAAAGACCATTATCTTTGTGAATCAAACTTCACCCTTCCCAAATGATTTCTTTTTTTAAAATGAAATGGAGCTTTTGGGGTTTGGCAGAAGCAGACAAATACTGCAGTGGGCAGACTTAAAAAAAAACGGGTGAAAGCATGATTGAGATTCACAGAGTCACAAAATAAAGGAGAGAAAGGATCCAGAGAGAAATCCAATGTGCTACATTCACCACTCACTCATTCAACTACGAGGATTTGAGCAACTGTCCAGTGAAGGGAATTCAAGCTCCCCATTTTATGGTGCATCTCTGATGCTTTTCCACATAGCACTGCAGGAGATGAGCCGTGCTCCTTTCCATTCCCCACAGAAAATCTGCAAACCATCACCACTGATGTTCCCTAATTTAGGATCCGTGTCCTAACATTCTCTGCCTCCAAAGCATGCCCTGCTTGCTTTAAGAATGTGGTTTTCCTTCAGTCCGATGGGAACACCACGATTATGTGCTGCACGTGCCAGAGAGGCAGGGCTGGGTGGGGAAGGCTTCAGCTCAGCAATGATAGTACCTATTTTTGGCTCCCAGAGCCAGGCTGTGCTGCTCCCACTCTGTTTTGATGCTCCAACACGTTTCACTGGAGATGTCACCAATCCCATGCAGTCATGACAGTGCTGGGATTCAGCCTCGTGGGGGAGGGAAGACAAGCAGCAATTTTTCTGAAGTCTGTGGCAGGAACAAATGGATTTGTGGTGACTGTTATTTGAATATTAGTATTTAGATGAGGATATTTTTCAGTCTGAACATACCATTAGAACACAGGAGAGCTATACCTGGCTCTCCCTTCCACCTGGCTGCAGTGGGACATCTCTTGCTAAACATCCACCCTTGTGCAGCCATGGTGAGGTTTTCAGGTCTGGTTAAACATCTTGCAGAACCAAATGTCCTCTTGCTCCTCACTGCCTGGGACACATAAAATACAAAATACAGACTCCTGGAGTGAATTCATGTCCCAAGTGTGTTTTACATAACTACAGTGCCTACTGGGGGTGTACAGAATTTTCCCAGCACTCCAAGTGCTCCAGTTCCCACTTCCATCAAGTGACAACTTATTTACAACCCAGAGTCGTGAGGCAGCACAAGCCAGTCTCTGCTCACATCCCCTGCTGCAGGTACCCCCAGGAGGTTGTGAGAGCCTCCTCTCTCCATGGCTGGGCTGCAGGGCAGCCCTGCGAAGGAGACAGCTCAGAAACTCTCCTGAAACCCTACCCACGACCTGGGCACCTCAGTCTGTGCTGAAGGGGCTCCCCACAACCAGGGCATCCTGTGCCTCCTGCCCCCAGCAGCCTGTTCCTGCCTGCCAGCAGCCCCTCAGTCCTGCAGCACTGAGCAGGGAGGGGACACAAAGGGGTGGCTGCCCCTGGATCCTTGGAAGTGTCCAGGGCCAGGCTGGACAGGGCTTGGAGCAACCTGGGACAGTGGAAGGTGTCCCTGCCCATGGCAGGGGGTGGCACAAAATGAGCTGTAAGGTCCCTCCCAACACAAACCATTCTGTGATTCCAAATCCAACAGGATCCGAGGGAAGACAAGGCAGAGAGTGAGGAGCTCGGGCATCTCTGATGCCAGGCCGGCGCTCTGGGAAAGCAGGGAACCAAAAGCCAACCCTGTGGGCCTGCTGCTCACCCACCACAGGATCAGCTTTCCTTTCTTCAGCTGCTTTTCTTCATTCTGTTCTCTTGCAGCACCCTGTGCTACGGAGTGATAGAAACACGTAACAGCTTTTCCAAACACAGTTATCTTTAGAAATGGAACAGCGAAAGAAAATGACACTGTGTAGACACTGCAAAAAGAAAGCCTTCATCACATTAAAAAAGAAAAGTTATGTTCTTGATCAAGGAACAAACTGGTCTGAATAGTCCCAATCGCATTTTACAGCCATGTAACTCCTTTTATCTTTTTCTCTCCCAACATCTGAAGAAGATGAACATCTGATTCCTTTATGTGGGAATTGCTTAAGCCAGCACTGGGAGAAAATATGCAGTTGAAAATTGATCTGAAAAGATGGAGGGAGTTCAGCCCTGAGTTAACGGCCCTGGATTTTGGACAGGGGCTGGCAGAGCTCAGCCCCTCTCAGGACCAGCCCCATCCTGGTTCCCACCAGCCCTACAGCCCAAGGCTCCTGCAGCTCCATTCTTTTCATCAAAGGTTGGCTGAAGGAGCACAGCACCATTTTACTTAATCATGGTTGGAGTTCTGGTATCCACAGGAAAAAAATCCTGGGAGCAGAGCGTATTTTCACGATCATACTGAGTGGTATAAAATGTCTGCACCGCTTCTTTCCACTCCAGCCTGTGCCTTTGAAGTCATGGTAACAGCTTTTGGATCCCAATCCTCTGGTGAGACTCCTTGATTTATTAGGTAAAACATCTGGAAAAAATGAGGACTTGTGGCAATGTAAATCCTCCAGAAGGAGCGGAGAGAGGTTTCATCTGAGCAGCCCTCCTGTCAAAATGCAGGAAACCTGAGCCCTGGCCACCGGCTGGAGAGTGCTCTGAGGCCGAAGAGCTCCAGCCGTTCCCATCTCACCCTGTGGCCAGCAAGCAGCGGTGAGCAGAGGAGTGACCAGCGGCCCGAGGAGCTGTGACCACGCCAGGCCCCTGGAATGGTTTGCAGACACTCGGCTGTCAGAAGCAGCGCTGCCCTGGACAGCACCAAGGAGCTCCCGGTGTCAATCCCGGCGCTGTGCGAGCTCTCGGGGATGTAAATGCCTGTGAATACCTGCCTGTCACCCTCACGGGAGCAGGCACCAGCCAAACCCACTGCCCGGGCCCCCCGAGAGCAGCCTTGGGGTGACTCTTCCATCCCACAGTTACGACAGGAATGCTGGAGAAGAAAATGGTTTGGTTGGAAGGAATGAAGCCCGTGCGAGTAACAAACAAGGCGACAGGCATTTTGTGAGGCAGATTCCTTCTGTTATTTGGAATCGGCCTTGAGGTAAGAGAAGAAAAGAGAGGAGAGAGGGAAGAGCAGGAGCAGCTGGCTGTGCTCCGGAGTTCGGCGTCTCCGTGCAGCGTGTGTGGGGGGCAAACACGTGCAAGGCCACGCTCGTGCGTTTGTAACACGGGGCAAAGGGACAAATCACCCAGGTACTTGACTCGGAATTATTTACTCTCTGCCTCCTCCACACAACAACCCAGGTTCCAAATTTCAGCGCCGACGCTCTGGGGAAAATCCCCCGAGAACCATCCTTTGCTAGTTATTTTCCCATCTAAATCCCCCTTCCAGCAATTTGAATAACACAGTTCAAACGCCAGCCCCGGTGCCAATGGTGCTTTTTGGAGGGGGCGTAGGACGGGCGGAGGAAGGGGAGTTTGGGGAGTATTTTTTTAATCAGATAAATTATTGCTGGGAAACCAGCCACTTCTCTCCATTCAATTTATACTCTATGGGGAATCCATCTAATACCCCTGCTCGGAGTGCGAGGCAGGACCAGCGAGATGCCGTATCAGACCAGGGAGGGAGGCAAAAGATGGGATGGAGTGCAGGGAACGAACAAACAACGGGAGGAAAGGGCTCTGGAAAAGCCTGCGGAGAAGAGGGAAAGCCAAGGGATGTGTCTGCAGCTCCTCAGACAAGGGAGGAGGGGAGAAAATGGGTTTTTCTGCTGGCAAATTGGAGCAGGCTGGAGCGTGGGCAGAGTGGGATGGGGTGGAATGGGACTATGTGAGATGGGATAGGATGGGATGGCTCGGAACCGCAAGGAGCTTTTCACCTGCGGGGAGGTGGCACGGCTCCAGGCAGGATGGAGGATCCGATCGGGCTCTGCTTGAGTTTGCAAAGTGAGTTTGGTGATTTCCCCCGTTTCCCAGTGGAGCTGGGAAGGTGCCAGTTCACCTCACCGCTGTAACTGGAAGTGGTGAACGCTTTGCTGGCCGGCGGAGAGAAGCCAAGGCCCGGGAACAGAGCGCTCGCAGCACCCGGGGCTCCAGCCGCGCTCGCAGGGCGGCGTGTCTGGGAACCCTGCCCTGCTGTCTGGGCATTCCTCTCATCCCTGGTTGCGTTCCCGGCTCACCTCAGGCTCCTCGTCCAGACGGGCACAGCTGGAGCGGGGCACTGCCAGCAGGGGCACAGGCAGGCAAGGACTGCCCCGAGCCCACCGAGCAAAGCCGAGCCCGCTGCCCCACGCGGGACTGCTTCTCTTTCATGTGCGAACACCAATTTAGTCCAGAGGCTTCCCACTCCAGCACTTCCCCGTGACTATAAATGCACACGGAGTTTTTAAAGAGTTACAGGGTAATGGCACCTGAATGGGTGTCGAGGTGCACTTTGCTGGCCTTTTATTCTTCTTTATAACAAAGAATTCAAAGCTTTAGTGGGAGAGTTGGCAGTAAGCTCAGGAGATGGGGAGACTTCTGAGGATGATTTCCCTGATTCTGGGAGTGACTACAGTACAAATAATGTTGGAAAATAAAGGAATTGACTCAGCAGGAGGCAAAAGAGAACAAGTGGAAGAGTAACTCTGCTCTGGAAAGCTGAGAGGAGAATATGACACAAAGCAGAAAAGAGAAATAAGGCCCAAAGAAAGAAATCCAGCATGTATTTTGGAGAGATTCCTTCTGACAGCCTGACTGTCCAAAAATGGCACTGCTGAGTGCCATTCTCAGGGAACTGGGCCTTACATGAAGCCCAGGGAATCCTGGCCCAAAACAAAAACGAGATGCTTTAACTCAGAGCTCATTCCCATCCTCCCCAACAATCCAGGGGCTCTCTCCAGTGCCCTTGGTTGTCTCCCAGTCTATGCAGTGTGGAAGTGTCACTCCTGACATTACACCCTCCTTTCCCAGGCAAAATTAATGCTTGAAGCAACACTGATCTAAAGATGTAATTAAACCCCCTCTAGCCCACCTACCAAATAAACTCATTTCCAGATGCCAATTAACCTCCAAGGTTATTACTGAGGATTACAGATCTCCCTAGAACGGCTCGTGCCAGGATGCAGGGAGCCCACTTGTTCTGCAAGTGTCAGGTCATGGGGATCACCTTAACCTTGCATCCTTGTCTAGCTACCACAGTCCTGGGAATAAAATTAATAACTTTCTGGCATTTTCTCCCTCTCTAAGAAATGGAGAAAGTGTTATCTCTTCCTCCTCATAATTTTTCCCTGTATTTTGAGTCCCCAGACATCTGTACTTTGTTAAAGCACTGCCCATTTCAGAGGCTTTTTCCAGGACTGGATGAACTCTGGTGATAGGTATCCAAGCTGCTTTGTACATTTAGTAGTCCCTAAATGCCTGTTTTGGAATCTGTTCCAGATTCTAATCATTTTACATTAAGACTCAGGGATTCAGTAATGTCTCCCCTCCCAATCCCCAAGAAAAACACAAACAACAGCCCTTCAACCCTAGATCAAGCACAAATCTCTCCAAACTCCCAGCCTGGAACCATCTTTCACCAGTCTCTGTTCCCCATGACTCCTGGACTCCGCAGGATGTGTGGAGCCTCCCTGGCCAAGGAAAGAACTCCCTGACATGACCCAGGACTTTCTCCTGACAGGAACGAGGTGGAGGGGCTGCCCTTGGCCAGCATGTTCACATTATGGGGCTGTTTGAGCCTCTCCAACATTTCTGGAGCCTCGCTGGGCTGTGGGAGTGTTGGGCTGCTCCGTTGTTCCACGTTGGTTTTCATCCCTCATTTCTTTGACACCTGATGCCATGTGGTTTGTAGAAACCCCTCTGGGCTCAATAAACTATGGAACTGAGCCTCCTTCTTCTGCTTTTTGCTTCCACCGGTGAGGACTCTGCTCTGGGTTTCTTTTTCCTCTGTCCAGCTGCAAACTTTCAGGTAACTTGTGGGAATTTTGTATCAGTGAAGTTACTCCCAACTCTGCTGACTGACAGCTTCAGAAGGAATTCAAGGGGAGGGAAGAATGGCAGGAAAACAGCAGAACACCTCTTTAGAAACCAAGACTAGTGCGGAAGGGCTGCTGGAAATCTTGTTTTCATCACCCACAAATTCCCTGATGCTGGAAAACATCCCCCACTTTCCCGTCTCTCCCATTTGCTGCAAGTCCTGACAGGAACAGCTTCTGCTGGGAAGAGCTGACTGTGCCAGAATGGGAGAGCTGCTGTTCCTACGCCGCCCTCCCCTCCCCAGATCACCACATCTCAGCCCAGAAAATGGAAATTGCTCTGTGTTTACCAACCCTCCTGCTCCTTCCCACTCTGCCAGGACCTCTGTGCCTGAGCCAGGTCTCTGCTGTTTACAAGCCCATCTGCTGCCGTTGCTTTTCCTCACCTGAAGTTCGAATGCTCCGATCAGGATTTCGCTCGCCGTTGTGTTGGGAACTGCAAAGAGCAGCTGAGGATTTCAGGTGGGAAGTGAGCAGCAGGGAGAGAGGAATACAAATCTGTTCTCATCTAAAGAGCCCTCAAAATAATTAAAAAAAAAAAAAGAAAGAACCAGGTGAAAGAGCAAATGTTTTCAGCAGCACAGTCATTCCAAAGGGTTTGTCTCATATTTTATTCCAAAGAGAGTTTGTCTCATATTTTTGTGAGAATTTGAAAATTTAGAACCAGAAGGGAAAAAGCACCAGTGTTCCAATGGCTGTTTCCCTGAAATTACCCTGGTCCCTCTGGTCTCTGCAGTTTAGTCTCTATGGTTTATATATCTTCAAGCCTCCACTGTCCTCAAACATGTCAAAAGTGAGTTGAGAGCTCTCCATGCAGTGTAACTCAAGGATACATCTTTCCAGGCGTAAGGGTAGACCCTTGGGAGTCAGGAAGAGACTGGAATGTCCATGTCTGCCCTGAGGCCTTTACTGGGCTGCTCAGAGACTCCCCTGAGCAGCAGAGCTGCTGCCCTCCTGCCCGAGCCTGCAGGAGGGGCTCTCCCTCCGGAGGCTGATGGATTCAAGCTCTCTCCTATCCTTCCCTTTGCCAGCAGGGAAGCACAGTGTGGAACAAGCCTGGGCAGGTGCTCAGACAGCAGCAGGCTCCTGCCAGGAGCAGGGATGGGAAGCAGCCAGTCTGTGGATCACAGTGTGCTCCCGGACATGGCGTGGCTGCAGTGGGAACCAGTGCCCCTCCAGCTCCGCTGGGCCCCACTGCTGGGTCTGGGTTCTATCTGCTCCCAATTGCAGCCTCCCAGTCCCTGTTGGTGCCTGGCTTGGGAGGGAAAACAGAAATTGTTCTCCTGGACCCTTCTCAAGAGTTAGCGAGAATCAGGAGAACCCAAAGAGCTGAAGTGCCCTGCCCAGAAAACATCAATGGCCGAGGTGTCTGCTCCCACCCCTGCTGTGCTTCACACCTGGAGCTGTGAACTCAGCCAAGCAGCGGCTGAAGGGAGCAGGTTTGGAACGGGCTCTGCTGTGCCCTGAGCTTGGGGAGGCCCAGCCTGCCCAGCCACACCTGCCATTCCATGTGGGAGAGCAGACGTGGTAGGTTACAGAACAAACATCCACGGGAAGTTCCCACTCTGTGTGCGGACAGTGTCTGAGAAGGAGCAGGAAGAACTGGAAGGTGGAGAGGATGGATTCTCAGGAAAGAAAAGCCCACCAGAGGTCCCTTCTGACCATCCCTCTGTGCCACTGGATCACAGGGGATCAGCTGCACCAATTCCCAGCCAGGAATCCACCTGGTTTAGGGAGGAAGATGCTGTCCCACTCGGCAGCTTCCTGGCCCTGCCCTACCAGCTCAGCACAATGCACAGATCCCATCCCAGGGCTGGAGGCTGTTGGGAAAGGAGGCTCCAGGGAGGGCAGGAGCTGCCTGAGGCCCCCACTGTGGCCAGGGCAGCTGCTCTGCTCCCACCTGGAACCCGCAGTGACATTCCCTTCCCTCTGCAATGCCAGCAGCTCTTCCCCAAAGGATGTGTGTGTTTGGATTATCTCTCTTTGAGGACTTCACAGTGCAGAGCAAGGTCTGAAGACCCCAGAACTGCTCAGAGGCATGGAGTAAGTGCTGGTTCAGCTTCCCCAGCCCCAGAGCACTCAGGTAAACTGCTGGATTTAGAGACACACTTCCAGAAGAGCCAGCAAGGTGCTGGGATGGCCTGGAAATGCAGCGCTCAGCAGGTGAGGGCAGAAAGACTGAAATTAGACTTTGAAAAAGTTCCTGCCTCGCTCACTCCCAGAAACGTCCTGGGAATAGCTGTGTCTAACAGCAGGCAGTGCTGCAGCTCCCGGGGCCTGGAGCAGGACCTCTGGAGCACACATGCTCTTCATTAATGCTAATCCAGGAGCAGGATGGAGCCGAGAGCAGACCCTCGGAGGGGATTAAGCACACAGATCCTGCCTCGCGGAGCTGCGGTGCAGGGCGGGATCCAACCTGAGCGTCCTCCGAAGCGCCCACTCTGATCTGGTTGCTCTGGTTTGGCCTCGACTCCGGCAGGATGGAAAGAGCTTAGGGAGATGGTGAGAGAGGGGAGAAGGGAAAGCAGTCTGCTCCCCGTGCCCCCCAGAAAGCAGCGTTTCACTGCCGGGGCTCTCAGCGTGCACAACAAACTCGTCTCCCTTCGCTCGGCCGCTTACATTGTTCACTTTCCTGCAAATTGTTTCCACATTCTGTATAAATAACCCCGGTGCCAGCGAGGGGGAGGGGAGGCGCGGGGAAGGGGTGGGAGGAAATCCAATGGCTTTGTTACTTTGGAAAAAGAAGGTGGAGGATGGAGAGGAGCGGTTGGAGCTGCAGCCCTGGCAGACGGAGCAGAGTTGCCATCGAGCTTGCGTTCAGACCTGGAGGAAGAAGAGTAAACAAGGAGGAGATTATATATAATTACAGACAATCATGTTGCCGGGGATAAACAGGAATCAAAAGCACGGAGGCACTGGAGTCTGGCACATCCCCAAGCACGGAACAGAAGCCAGCCAGCGAGAGGCGCTGCGGCTGGAACGAGCTTCCCTTTGGGCCTGCTTTCACTTAGCTCAGGGGCTGGGGGGTTTTGCCTCTCTTTTTGGCTGGAGGCATTCCCCCATAAAGAGAGGAGCCGTCCAATGGGGAGCAGAAGCCAAACTGAAGTCAGCAGAATTGTTGTCTGTGACATTCACAGATTACCCCGTGAGAAACGTCAGAAACCTTTGGAAAAGATGCAGCCCTCTGAGGTCAGCAGGAACAACAACAACGGGAATTTCTGAACAAAAATGGCTTTAGAGACACTCCAGAAGCTGTGCCTGAGTGTCCCGAAGGCAGCTCCTCTTTGGCAGGACGCAGAGGGAGAGCTGCAGCTCAGGGTGGCACTTGGGTCCTGCTCGTGGCTCCCAAGGATCCAGGCCTTGCTTAACAGAGAATTGATGAACAAAGCCATGGAACAAACCTGAAACAACGGCAGATGGGCCATAAGGGCTGTGCTGAGGGTTTTAAAACGAGGGCTTGGGGGAATTTAACAGGAAAAAAGAAAAGGAGCCTCCTTTGTCCTTTTTCCTTCCTTGGAGGCTCTGGAGAGTCAGAGGGAAGGTGACAAACAAAGGACAGCAAGCTCCGATGGTGACAGGAGGAGATTGTTTAGCAAGGCAGTGTGAAGAGCTCTCTCCCAGGCACTGTTTTCAATCCAAACAGCTCAAAGCCTGCTGAATTCTTAAGCCATTTTCCTGATCTCTCAGCTGTTCTTCATTGAGAACACAGGCAGATACTTCAAAGCAAAAAAGCAGAGAGGAAAAATAAATATATATAAGAAACAACCAGGCCCGTGTTTAGAATCTGCATAAGAGCAGAGGAGGCAGGAACGCTCACAGGCTCCTTCACCTCCTCCCTTTCAGTACAGGTGCTCTAAGTGTCCTCCCTCCTAAGGAAAGAAAATGGATTTTTAAAGGGAAATGACATTTACTCTCTGAGAACAGTGTCACAGTTTGCTGGATGACATTACCTGGCTATCTGGGCGTAGGATTGTGTATTTTCTGTGAATTCATCATTATGGGCATTTTTCCCCTGGGATTTCCTCTGCTGACAAATCCTTCCCCAGAGGATGTACCTGTGTGTGCACATGCAGGGGCGAGTGAAAGATCTCTCTGCTGGCCTTTTAGAAACTGTTTGGGTATCACAGACAAGTGATAAAACAGGAGTCACGTTCCTCTCGAAACTGCTGGAAAGAGCTCAGAAAGAGCAGAGGGAATGAGCCTGAAAAAGGCAGTAAAGGGTTAAAAAAGGTATTTGGGGTCCAAGTCTTATCTACTGTAAATTTACATCGACTCTGTGAGGTAATATTTAAGCAATCTACTCCTATGCCAAGTTACAACAGCTCCTTCCAAATACCCCAGACAGTGAACAGAACCAAGAATAAAAACAAGATAACACAACGAGAGCAAAAATAGCCGAGCACATCCTTTCCCACGTGCCCCTGTGCAAGGTGGGGCACAAAGAACTCACATATGGTGGGAGGGTAGGTCTGGACAGGCCACAGCCTCTCTACTTTCTCTTTCGTTTGTACCTGACCGAGAAGGAAGAAGGACACAGAGCTCTTGTGCTGATGTTCCAGCAAAACTGAAATGAGGTTACTGATCTCCTGCAAGCACAAATGAACATCAATCACCAAACACTCATCAAGGCACAAAACACAGTCCCTTGGTGTTATTTGACAGCAAGAATTAAGAGTTTATCAAGCCGGAAAGAGCAGATCCTCGAGGGAGAATGGATTTCATAAGCAAGCAGCAAATCCTTCTCCAGGCACCTCGGTGCGACTTCGGCAGCAAGAAAATCAAAAGAGCTCCCACCTAAAGAGAAACACACAGGAGTGTTCCCAGCAGGCATCTTAGGAAAAGCCCTCGGCAGGAGAAAGTGTCAATCCTGCCCCGCCTCCTCCTGCTTTCCTGAAGCAAAGAGCAAGAGAAGACAGGGGGAAATAAAACAGAGTGTGGTATTTGCATTGCTGCTTATTTTTGCCCTGCAAAGGCCATCTGTGTGTGCTGGAGGAACAATTTGCATTGGCTTGTCACAAAATCTCTGCTGTTGGGTCAGGCAGTTGGACACCCTGGCTCAGGACAGGCCAGAGGCAGCAGTACCAGCCGGACACATCCCACGGAGGTGCATCCCCAGAGCTCTCCAGGGCCCAGGCCTGCAGTGGCAGCTCCTGGAGGCTGGCAGAGGTGAAATTCAGCTGCATCTGACCCTGGTAATCCCATCTGGAACTCAGCCTTGGGGAATGAAAATATGACTGAAGCATTTCTTTATTCCAAGTTTGCCTGGCTGCCTTGGAGTCCCACCTCTGGAAAATCCAGTGATAAAGGGACAGAGTAATTAGGGTTTCCCCCAGGTCCTTGCTGGTGGTGCTAGAAATCCTTGTATTCCCAGCCCTAGGACACTGTCATGTCCTAAAGTATTCAAGTGCACAGCAAGTGCACAGAGATGGGGGATCTCTGAGGTCAGGGAGCACGGGCTGGGGGGACCAGGGCAGGAGCTGTACCATCACCCATGGCACCTTCAGTCACGTCACCAGTGACCTCTCCGTGGCCCCACTTCCCTACCCAGGTGCTCAGGAGGCAGATGTTTAAAACCTGCCAGGCAGAAAATGTGCTTCCCTGTCACTGGTCATGTGCTGACATCCCTTATTTGGAAATAAATATTCCCATTTTTTATGACAACAGGCAGGGATGAGCTCAGAGCTGCTGGGCACAAGCACCTTCCAACACGTGCCTGTAATGTAGGCAGCAGGGGAACCCAACATTTTGTTTAATGAAAAAAAGCCCTGCTTCAAGCTTCTGAAGGATTATTATAAGCTGCGGTGAGATGAAACTCAAGACACACGTCTCTTTGTATTTAATAATACATGGGATCGATTTTTCCTGTGGAGAAACTTCAGTGAACACCTTTTTTTTTGGTTTAAATCTTTTGTTGCAGGTATTGATCATTCATTGAAAATCTAAATCCCAAAGATGGGACCAAATGATTTCACAAAAAAAGATCTGATTTCTGCACCAGAGCAGGCATTTCCAAGCAGTGACAAGCCTCTTGCTGTACAGATATTGCAGTGCTGATGGTGAGTTTATAATTAGCCCATACAAATGTACCTAGCTGCATTTCAGGGGAAACTACTCACCCCCTAAAGCAAAAATGCAGCTACAGTGGGAGCCAGAGAAATGCAGCGAGCGTTTGGATCTTAGCAGGTAATTAAAGCAGATTAATAAAAGTCAATTGATTACCAAACTGTCCCCAGAAAGGCTCCCACGAAGCCCACTGTGAGCTGTGACATCCAAGCCGAACCTGTCTGCTGAAGAGACACCACTCCCTGGCTTTACTATTAAATCACTT